>JBAIZL010000004.1:36306162-36308662 GCA_036971475.1 Prosapia bicincta | reverse complement strand
AACAAAATATTTTTTATTCATATTCTCAAGTTCATATATATTTTTTAAAATCTTGTAGTGGACAAAATTTAATGGTAAATCAGTTTTTAAAATAATATTTTTTTAAACTTCTTTTTAATCAATTAAGTTTCGTTTTATTTGAGGGAAAACGTTGTGACAAAGGGGCAAGGTATGCAATGTAGATACTACGTCTTATTTAGCTTAAAATAAGTCATATCAGCTTAACATAATGGTTTTAGGTTTTAGGTCATGTGGTAGAACAGTGTTTTAAGGCATAGGTCTTGTTACTTGTTCTAATTTCTCTTGTAAATATTCTTTGTTGACTTAAATAGCAATTGATTCAAATTTTGTTTTAAAATTTTTTAGTTAGTAGTTTGGATAAGTCAGTATAATAGACATATATCTCCACGAACTGCTTTTATAGTTAGTAAGAAACCTACCAAATTGGTTTCTCAATGATAAACATAAAACTGTAATGAGTTGATATTTTATTATTTTTAAAAAAAAATCAATAATTGATATTTTTATGTATAATTTGTAAGATGGCTGAGTAGTTGCAAGTTATAAATGGAAAACTCTACGGTATGTAAATTGGGTTACGATCTATGTAAAAGATCAGTAAAAGATTACGACATAAATAAGCCGAATTCCAAATTATTTAAATATTGCCTAGGATCTCTGAAAGACTTTTCTTGTAGCAAATTTGGAATCCAGAGATCGTTTTTCTTAATTCGAAATTACAGGTTGTTCTAAGTTAGACGTTTAAATGAAATGAAACGACAATAAATATTGCTTTAATACAAAGCCGTGGTTACACTGGCGAATAACACAATTATAACACTCTCTTAAATAAACATTCTATAAGAATATTGCCAGTAAAAATTATAACGTTGTCACCGTAAAACGAAAACACATCGGCACTCTCGTATAGAATAATGCACAATCTATTCTTTATTCATATCAGTTTTACTGCCGTCTTGCATGTCGTTTATTTCTCCCCAGAGCGAGCTAGTGGTGTGGGATTTGGTTTTACGGACATCTTACGTGGCATGTTTGAAGAAACCTTCGATTTGTATTTTTCCCTTGCCACGCTGGCTATAAACATTTTAGAGAGTGTAAAATCACATTATGCTTTTAGAGCATGTATATCATATTAGAGAGAATGTAACATTCGATTTGTATTTTTCCCTTGCCACGCTGGCTATAAACATTTTAGAGAGTGTAAAATCACATTATGCTTTTAGAGCATGTATATCATATTAGAGAGAATGTAACATTCGATTTGTATTTTTCCCTTGCCACGCTGGCTATAAACATTTTAGAGAGTGTAAAATCACATTATGCTTTTAGAGCATGTATATCATATTAGAGAGAATGTAACATTCGATTTATTTACACATTTAACATTTTTTAAAAATTGAATATTTTTTTATAAGAAAGGATAATATTACAATAAGGAAATTGTGTATAAATAATAATACTATAAGTATAAATAGTTAGGTATGCAATTACTGAATAAACGGAGGATACGTAGTATAAAAATTTTGCGGGAACATTTTATATAATATATAAAATTTAATGTATTATACATAGTATAAGTGTTATAACATGTATCATATATTGTAGTGTATATAATAATACATATAATAATATATTAATTAGATGTATAATAAAAAATAAATTATAACACACGAGACAAATTGTAATATACATTTTAATAGTATTACCATTTTGAAAATCTTTAAATATGAAAACTACTTTTGATCTTGCAGTTTCTCTGTGGTATATCTTGAGATTTTTAAATTAATACATAACACTTGCCAAATGATACTAATAGTAGTGCTATTAATCATTTATCTAGAAGTATATCCCAGGATTGTGTTTGTCCCTTCTCCACCTACTTTTTCACATTTTTGTACCTCTGATAATTTTTGATCTATGAGAGAGTGATAGGAAGAATATGTTCAAAATAGACATTTAAAACTATACTACATTTTAGTAAGAAGATAACGAAGCCAGAACTAGTATCCGACCGTCCTGTAACACATACTTGACACGGTTTACGTCTGAACACATACTGCAAACATAAAATGTATTGTAGTTCAGATTATTTATTTAAACTAATAAAGAAGCGACAACCCCTGTGGATCTTTCATCATTAGTGTCGCATCGTCAGATGCTGTTGCTCTACACATCCCGGCATATGTTATAATCAGTTAATGATTACATTCAGTTAATGATGATGAAAGTGCATCAAGGGTTCCGAGAAAGATATCTGAACCTGCTGTTATAAAGACAGAATGTTTCAGGACTTCTGCGTAACCGATGCATGTTCATTAACACTTTGTTACGAATATAACAAAGTCAGGTTTCATTTGTGTAAGGTATTTCATCCCAATATATGAGTTACTTTCTTTCTGACATTGATAACATTGTCTCATCCATAGCTTTTATTGTTTCTAAATATATATATATATATATAACACACCAAACAAAATTA
>JBAIZL010000004.1:36091162-36296162 GCA_036971475.1 Prosapia bicincta | reverse complement strand
ACAATATATATAGACTTTATTTGAAATATTGAGAGTTTAGAAAATGTAAACATAAAGTATTAATTAAACTGGTATTTTTATCTAATTATTAACATTTTCAACCATGCTTTCACATTACAATGAAATATAATTGATTAAAATTTAGAAGAGATCTTTACTTGAAAACTTATTAAAAAAGAATAAATATAGTTGAGAAAATGTGCATGGAAACCTGCGGGCGCGCTCTCTTCACATACAAGCGCGCACGCACACATATGCACGCGTAGACAACAACAACTCTAAACAAATGGAGCTACACGAAAAGAACAAAAGTAACACAGTCATCTACATACATGAAAGACAAATAGCAAAAACTGAAATCGAGACAGACTTTTGCACACAACTATAACTCATTTTCAACTAACAAATATTGCATAAATAACATTTATGGCAATAAAAAAACTGATATGACACTTTTTATAAATGTAATAAGCCAAATAACTCTATAAAAAAAGAATTTCAAATAATCAGTAGTCAGAATAATAGTTCTATTTAGTTTTAAAAATTTTAAAAAAACCTTATTTGTTGATTCCATCTTTACGATTAGCTTCCAATTTTCACTAATAACTTATAAATATTTTACAAACTTGCCTATAGTAGCACTTACTTATATTTGTTGAGGACGGCCATTTCGGAAGGTGTCACATTGTGAACTCCGAGTTGACAATGGGACACATCTCCCGAAACGGCCGTCTTAAACAAATATAAGTAAGTGCTACTATAGGCAAGTGTAACATATTTACAAGTGTTTTAGTAGAAGTTCTGTATTTAACTTTAAAATATCTTTCTTTACTTACTTTGAAATTTTAGGTAGGCTATTATTTTATTGTAGATAAACATTTTAACTCCTAAAACTATTTTTACCAGATTACTTTAGCATAAATAGCTTGATAGTATAAACGTTATAAAAATAGCAAAATGATCCTACAGTTTTAAAACACATTGTAAATATTGTCCTACATATAATGTTAAATGACAAGGTTGAAATTTTGGCGTTACAGTTATTTATTAAAGTGCACATTATAGTGTTATACACTTCTTACAATTTCAAAATTTCCAATTCATCCCAGTAGTACTACAAAATATGTCTTTCTGGCTGGAAGTTTGCATTTATACACTTGGAATCGCGTTTCCTGAGTGCTGACGTCATCAGGGTGTTCCAATAAAAACGTTTTCCCAGTCGCACCATAAACTGCTCAGTATAAATATCAGTCAATATCGAAATTATTTACTTAAACTTAGTGTTTTACATTATCATTATTACTATTTACTTAACCTAATTCCAGTACTTTACTTAAATTTTGGCATTCCTGCTACTCTCCTTTCAACCTCCAGGAGAGACAATGCTGACTTGTCGGTGCTTGTGAGAAAGCAGCGGTCCTTAGGATGTGGGGATCACTAATAGCATGATTTAGAAAGGATGATATTCCCTCAGGCAATGATGGGAAAACTACGTAAACTGTGTATGGGAATTTAGATACTTGCTCAAGTTCCTGATTCTATTTAGTTCTAAGTTGTTCGGCATGAATCAGCTGTGATGTGTGTGAAGTTGTGTTCTTGACGTTTATATTTCTTCATGGGAAAACTACGTAAACTGTGTATGGGAATTTAGATACTTGCTCAAGTTCCTGATCCTATTTAGTTCTAAGTTGTTCGGCATGAATCAGCTGTGATGTGTGTGAAGTTGTGTTCTTGACGTTTATATTTCTTCATGTCGAATCTCTTTGCCCTCTCCCACAACTTGAGTACTGATTTCTCCCTAGAGCCTTGCAATAACTCCACTTTCGCTTGCAATTCTATAGCAGTTACTACTTTTATTGTTGCTCCACCAGTTTTCTTTCTCCAGGACGTTGTTCTGGACGACCTCCAATTTCCTAAGGTTAAGATCGGAAGAGAGAGGGATGATTTCGAAAGTATATTTCATAACTGGGCATATACAAATCTTATAGGCTGTCGCCATCTCATCTTACCTTGCTCAACATTTCGTAGTTGCTAATCTCCTTAGGGAGTTATTTTTCTTTTACGTTTTTTCAGTATGTTACACCTTCAAACATTTCTAGGACCACCTATTCGTATATTAACATGGCATATGTTTCGGTTGCCCGAATAACTGTTAAATTTAAAACCAACAAGTAAAACAACGCTTTTAAAAAATTATTGAATTTTTTAAGAATTTTAAGAAATGCATAAACCTACATAATTAAATTGTTCTCTTTCGAAGGTAATATTTGTTTGAAATTACACTAAACCTTATTTAAATTTTCGTAAAGTATAAGATTAGCTAATTTAAAATTGGGACGCATTGCTTAGTATCCGAAACCACAACGTACGTAAGTTTATCCAGGTAATAATCTTATGTCACGCCAATATAGACGACCAACATGTTTTTAAAATTATTTCAAAATAAAATCTGGTAATTTTACTAAACTTTATGAAAAGTTATACAAGTAACTTAAAAAATTGGTTATAGTCTAGATAAAAATGATTTGTATCCTTTTCATTATTTATATTCTGCTTTTTATACTAAAATTTGAAATAAAACTTTTAAGAGTAAGTACTAGAGTATTTTACAACATTTCTCTTACAACATCTCTGAATTCAAAAGCCCTTCATATATAATAGTCTTTACGGATGTTAAATAATTTTGAAAAATACTTATTTCAAGTGAAATTTGTCTGTTAAATTGTTAGAACTTGATATTAAGATGACGTCATTAACTCTGTATAAAAGGTAGTCATAATTATGTCATTACGGAACTGTTTTTAGTGAAACCCCTTTATAAATAATGTCACACATATTTACAGTCTTCCTTGAAACAGCTGATTGATGAGAAAACAAATGCAAGAAAAACCTCTTCAAATTTAACAAAGCTTTTTTATTTCTGCTGCATCCAAACGTTATTGTAAAACTTTATTGTACGTGAACACTGAGCTTTAGTTTAAGGACAGCAGTGATAATATTAGTTAAAGTTAATTTAAAATATATCACTTTACAAGTAAGAGAAGCGAACAATTTGTACTGAGTAAACGAATGTTTAAGAGCGTTTGCAGGGGTTGTCTCCTGACTCCTCAATGAGTGCGTATAAATCTCATCTCCTACAAGTAGGAACAAACTTTATTATACTGCAACGCAAATGTCTCCAATATTTAAATACACTATATACAGTTATTTAGAAATTAGATCAATAGAAATGTAAGAGATTATCGACAACACTTTACATGTATGAGAAGCGTAAAATTTGAACAGTAAAATTTGAGTAAATCAATTTCACCTCGATACACTATATATAGTTATTTAGAAATCAGATCATCATAATTGTAAAAAAATTGATAATGAATTAAACGGTTTAACGTTAAATCGGTTCCTATAATTTCGAATAATTTAAGATCCTTAACAAACGACGTTAAGACAATATTGATAGATTTGTGTGAATAATGTGGTGTATAAAACTAACTGTCTGGAGTGGGATGCTTCTTATGTGGGTGGGACTAAGATACAGGTTGGTGTTTGTGTGCATGAACATGAGAATAATAGTAAGAAAGACAGACACTCTTCCTCTCGTATTTTCTTTGAACTTTGTAAGGTGTCGGCATAAATATTGATTTTCAAAGTTTATTACACTCGATATTCAGTCCAACTGGAGGAAGAAGACTTACTCCCAAGTTGTCCATAATAATTTACAAGATAATGGTGTCAACATTAAAAATTATTTGGATAAGGTATGTATTATGTAATCTGCATATGAACCATTGTTGTATAAATTTAAAACATTCGAAAGCTAGCTAGCATAATGTGTATACTATATCACTTTGTCTTTTGCTATTGTTATTTTTGTGTGTTTTATTAATAAATATTACTGTACTCTCAGCGATTATACTGTTTTTAATATTTTGTTTTGAGTTTATGACTCTTAGTATTGTGGTGGTTTATTTTCTTATTAAAATTTCATTGAGTTTTTCTTAAAGTTTTAATTAATTGTAGTGAGTGTACTTTTGTTTTATAATGTATTTTTAAGCAAAGTAACATTGTTTTGAGGCTTGAAAGGGGAAGAAAATGGTTATTGAAAAGTTGCAATCTATGTTAAACCGTTTTATCATCTATCTAATAAATGTAAGAAACTATCAACATTTCTTTTGTAAGTTAGTGTAAAACAAATAAATAAAAACAGTTCCAAAAAATTATTACACAAGGTATAATAGAATTGATAGAGAATATAAACAACGTTAGATAATATATTCTGAAAAATGTGTAGTGCAACGGCTATCTGAACTGTAGGACTCTTGTAATTCAGAACCGTTACATTTAGTTCTTTATTGTTGCTATACTTGTTAGACTTCTCTCTAAGTGGAAAAGTGAACAGAAGAAAGAAATGTGGTGCAAAGGTAGAATAGTGAGTCGGAATACCTGTTTCCCGTGCAAACCACAAACTATACGCGTATCTTGTTAGTCCCCCCACGTAGTTAATGTACTTCAAAACTAAACGCCATGTCTTTCGAGACTATTGTTGGCGTTTTTTGCCAGATACCTTGAACATAACTGAGGTGACAGATCTGGAATATATTATTCTATTTTCCAGTTCATTAACAAATACTCTAAAAATATTTGTTCCTCAAATAAAGTCCTATGAGATTTTACAAGAGAGAAACTGAAGTCCATTTTTTTTGGAAATGTTCACTCGCTAACGAAGAATTTCCAGGTCTATGTAGATATATACTTTCTCCCTCAAGGCCAAATTTTAATATGTCCCTGTTTCTTCCTGGAACTCCCTAAGTGGTGGTATCGTAGATATTACAGTACAGAATGTTCCCTTTTTAAAATTCCTTCTATTAGCTCACACTCTCCTGATATATATCTTGTACACAATTTTAAATGGCTAATAAAATAAGTTTTTATTCATACAATCATATTAAAATATATATATATATATATATATATATATATATATATATATATATATATATATATATTTAAACCTATAGTGGATGGCAATTGTTAATAACGTTTTTATCATGTCTTTCGAGATTATTGTTGCGGTTTTTGCCAGATACCTTGAACATAACTGCGGTGACAGATCTGGAACCTGTTAATATATTTTCCAGTTCATTAACATATACTGAAAAATATTTTTCAAGTCAAATAAAGTTCTGTAGTATGAATTCACGCAAATAGAATTAAATAAGTAGGTAGAAATATTGTAAAATTGTCGTGATCCTTCAAATCGGCCGTTTAACGAAATCATTGTACTCTGAAACGTAGAGTATTTTCAACGCTTTTTTAGCGGATACTTCGTATCTCTGAGTGTTTCTAGTGTTACAACTGCAGAGCCGTTGCGGTGAAACCACCCTGCATAGCACAGCCTCTTAAACAAAGTTCTTCATTTGAATTCATTGTTATACGAAATATATTCATATAAATATCTCAAGTCTTTAATATTATATGGGCCTTGACGCGTTGGATTATATATTTCAGTTCCTTCCATTACTTCATACTCTATTTATATATATCTTGTTAAAAATTTAATCGTTAATAAAATACTTTATATTCATTCACACAAGTTCAAATACATTTTTTAAATCTTGTTATAAATGACAATTGATGCTAATACAGGTTTTTCAAATATTAATATTTTAATTAAATAAAATAATATACACGAGACAAACTTTTCACTGAAGGGGCAAGGTAGGCAATATAGCTATTTTGTAACTTTTGATGAAATTTAGTGATTACATAACATAAAACAGCTGATTTTATATTATAGGTTATGTGGCAGAACAGCTGTTTTAACTGATAAGGTATGTTACTTTATTTATATTATAATTATTTAATAAAAAGTAACTAAAAACAAAATTCTTTTTTTACGTAAGTAGTAATTGACTTTAAAAAATATTTGTAGACTTACAGATGAATTAGTCAGAATAGTCATTCAAAGATTTATCACTGATGCTAACTTTAGAAGAGTTTTTAACTAAATGTTATGTTATTTGTGGTATCACTTAGTTTAAGATTGTTGACGACATTGGTTATAAGTATTCTTTTTATAAATCGAATTTTTTTATACATATTTTCCCAAGAGATGGACTTACAAATGAAGAGTATAACTTTTTCAAATATAACTTTTGGAAATATTCAGTATCGGTTCAAATATCAATGATGAGTTCTAAAAATGAAAGGATTTGTTTCGTTGAAATGAAAACGATGCTAGAAAGAAACGAATTCTCCTTAAAGATAAACAATTGTGTGTCTATAGACCTTTTGAAAAATGAATAAACTAGAAAAAAACTTTGAGGCATAAAAACTTGTAAATATGGATAACTTAAATATCTTGTATTTTAATGAAACTTGTATTTATTCCATTAAAAGAATAAAATGGTTAGACAGGTTATGGTCAACGAATGTTTTGAATTAATGAAGCCTATTTTGATCGTAAGACGTAAGAGAAATCACTTGTTATGTTTATTTAAACTCAGGAAACGTTTAAGTTAGAATATAGGACATTAAAGTGGTAATCAAGTTAGGTAGAACAAAAACAGAAAGGACAGAATTTGGATTCGGAATGGTGTTGTAGATTTGTGCCAATATCTGTAAGCAAAAGAATGTAGGGCAGTCTGTAGTGGATTACACGCGTGCTAAAATAGTCATGTTTGGAATAATACTGATTAATGTGATTTTAGATTCATTGCAAAATAAAATGTTGTACTTATTCAATTTATTGACTATTTAAACAATTAATAATATAAACAAAACATTTATAAAGTCAATTAACATTTATTTATAATAATAAATGGTTTATGAAATCCTATGTTATGACTTATTTTCAACCAAATTGGACAAAATGATTATATTCCATATTTTTTTCTTTTTTTTTGAACATTTTGTCTCCCATATAAAAGTACAATTAACTATTAAAACATAATTAATGAATTAAAATTCGAAAAAACTGTATTAACAAAAGCTCTATCCACTACAATTTTTAAAATATATTTGAACTTCAGTGTATGTATAAAAAGTATGGGATTAACGATTGAAAATTTGTGTAAGGTATATATATATATAGCGACAGTGTGAACTAATAAAATGAATAGAAAAAGATTTACAATATTTAGCATTTTATTTGAACAATTAAATAAAATATTTTTCTGTGTAAATAGAGGGGTTTTAAATGTTGTGGTTCATAGACAAAGGATTATTGTATCTAGTAATGAAAGATGTGTTAACGCAACCCCCGGCTCCGCATTGCACAACCAATAGGTAAACCTAGCACCTTTCTCTAACGCTGCATGATTTCCTTTACACTTAGAATTATTTATGACTATTTATTAGGGATGAGGGTTGTGCCAACAGAGCAATTGTATCTATAACGCTATGAATGTTTCACGGAAAATAATTTGTTTGTTAATCTCCTAAAAGAGATAAAAAATTTGAAATGAATTAAAGGGGTACGATATAAAATCTCAATTTGTCTTAAATCTGCTTTTATTCCCATGTAATTAAGTTTTTGTAAATGATAAAGGTAATTATATAAGAAACTTTTCCCAAACAATATTAAATCGCTTGAAAATATATTTAAAAAATAAATTAAGTATAAGAACCTATGAAAAAAGTTTTATTCAAACCATAGTGTTTGATTTCTGATTCTATATTTATGAGAATAAAGGTTGTTTCTATAAACTAATAACTTAAGCATATAGTCGTGAATAATAATGTGTAGAATCAGTAATACTTTTTGGTGAGTAAAGTGTGGCAAGTGAGTCAAGTAGCATTTATTATAGACTAGCAGAGTAGCCGTTCTTCGTACGGTGTTGTCGTACATTTGTATTGTGCTTATTGCATTCTGAAATATAAATCAAGGAGGAAATAAGTTGACTCTAGGTTGTTGAAACGATTTTTAATATGAACATGTTTACACACAAAAAATGTATTACAAAGACAGACTTAAAAACAATATTATCAACTTTTCTGAAGAAAATGTGTGAATTACTTCCGCTTAAAACACGTGTAAAATGACTTCAAGATTCTGGGCCATCATACCTGTACACCGCAAAATATACAACAGCTGCAATGCAGCATAGACTATACGTTTTATGTATGTGAAATGAATTTCATTTACTAAACTATAAAATTGCCGATTAATGTCTTGAAAAACCAAGAGATAGAAAAGCTTCTGCTTGTAACATGACATTTGTAAAGTATAACTAACCTTGAAAGATGAATAAAACAACCATTTTGCTATCACGTGATTATATGTGGGACTTTAACAAGTGATTAAAAACACAATTACTATCAGTTGATTAACCCAGGTATATAATGAAGTATAGATCATTGAGTGTTAAGGGAGTTTTAAACAAGTTTGGAGGTGACATGATTGAATTTCTAAGTAAAAAAGCCTATACGTTAACCAGGGACCATGAGAATGTCCATGTAAAATTTCAGCTCAATTGGTCCCGTAGTTTGTACGTGATTGAGTAACACACACACACACACACACACACACACACACACACACACACACACACACACACACACACACACACACACACACACACCACACACACACACACACACACACACACACACACACACACACACACACACACACACACACACACACACACACACACACACATACACACACACCACACACACACACACACACACACACACACACACACACACACACACACACACACACACACACACATACACACCATTAGCTTTTTATATAATAGTATAGGTTTGACAAGATATTGATAAATTATATTGTTATCTCATTCAAGCCTCTTGAAATATACACAAATGTCGACTTTCCAATATTTAAACCTACAATTTTAGGAGCCATGTTTTATTTTTACTTTATAAGAAATTGTAATTTCAGTAAATTATATATACATTATTATCATAATAACTTTGTTATCATATTATCTAATATATATTTCAAGAGACCTAAATGAGGATAACAATATAGTTATCGAAACGTTGGCAAATTGTTAATAAATGATGCTTGAATCACGAAACAAACGCATTCCTTATTCAACAAATCATCATGAATGCTTAAGCATTGTCTAGACACCACCAACAAAATATATTCTATACATTCGCTATTACTAGCTAGGAAAACTTCCTGGACATGTTAAAAGTCATAATTCAAAATTAGGTTTCCGTGCAAAAATTTAATTGCTGTACACTACGGTTTAACACGCGATTGCATGTTAGCCTTATAGTGTTTTGTAGTTGTATGTCGGGGTTTAAATATTTCAAAAAAATAACAAATAAATGCATTAAATTTATTGCTAGTGTGTTTCAAATGAGTACTTAATTAGATTAAAAAATGCTATATAATAAACATATGACTGATAAAAATATGCTTATGGAATGACTTGAAAGTGCAGGACGTTTTAGCTAAATAGTTTGGAAAATGACTATTTGCATTTATAAATAGTTTTACGATTTATATTACGCTTGGTATTGAAATTATAAAAATAGCTTATAATTTATTTTATAATTAGCTTTAAATTTTGCCTATACGCACAGTTTATTTGTTTAAAAAATGACGTTTTACAGCGAGAGAAGAAAATCTGAGCAATTTTAAAAAAGGACTGGAGTTCTTTGGAAGTTATCAATGGTAAACACGTAGAAATATTTTAGACCAGTTTAAATTTTATTAAAATTAAAATTGCTTACTATTTTTAATTTTATAAAATTAAAAGTCGTCTAAATTATTTCTATTTCTAATACTAAATATGCTAACTATTTTTAAATGGTAAAATCTGACCAATCCAGGTGACAAAACTACGTAGAAAATATAAATAAATTATTTACAAATTTTAAGGTTTTTTTGCATTTATTAATTTAAACATTTTGAAGATAGTCAGGGCAAAGATTTAAAAAGGTTTGTGCCGTTGTAGTTTCATTAGAAACTTAATAACTATAAAATTATAAAAAATATGTTTTATAAAACAATTGATGAATAAAAAATGTTTTAAAAACAAATTATTATAAAAGAGTAAAAAAATACTATAATCTTGCAGATTGAATTTTTAAGATAAAACGATGATTTTTGTGAATTAGAGATAAAGCTTACTCTAGACAATATAACGCTACAATATTTTACAGAAAAAAATACACATGAAATAAAAGCTACGATGTCCATTGGGAAAAAAATGTTTCAAAAATTGTCTGGAATGTTTATTTCCCATTGTTTTAATATTTTTTACAACGTACAAAATAAGAACGATCATAGTAAACGAAATTTTAAAAAAACAAAAATAGTTTAAGAAGATGGAACAAAATACTACACAAC
Source organism: Prosapia bicincta (assembly GCA_036971475.1). Lineage (NCBI taxonomy): Eukaryota > Metazoa > Arthropoda > Insecta > Hemiptera > Cercopidae > Prosapia > Prosapia bicincta. The sequence continues at coordinate 36,285,826 of JBAIZL010000004.1, read as the reverse complement.
TATTAATGACAAACAGATAGAGAGCAGTCATCATACGATACATTTACACCTTTTTTACACATTTTACACACATTTTACCATTACTAAGTTACTATAGAGAAGCAAATGCATTTAAAAAATGAATAAATATCTGTTATCTCAATGGGCTGAAGTGTTTATATGTTCCCCCTATTTATTTATCAGTGAATATAATATTGTTTTGCTATCGGGGAGGATTGTGAGAGCAGCGATACACTCGCGTTTATTAGGCCCAACGGTAAATAAAGCTGGTACAAAAACAATCGTGTCCTGGCGAACCATGTTTCGTCCAACTTTACCTGTCACAGGTTGTATAAAATAATGGGCCTTAACTGTTAAATATTTCAAACTGTATAGTGCTTCAGCTTGTGTTTTGTGTGTCGTGCTAGTTCCACGAGATGTTCTTGTCATGTTTAAGGGCTTTAAATTTACAGAAAGTACAAACCAATTAACAAAAAATACATACTTATTGTAGTATATTAAATTACTTAAATTGTATTAAGTATTAATAAAGATAATAAAGAGGATACATCTAACGCACTGCAAATATATACTCATTTAATGAATGCAACAAAGAAATATTCATTTTAAGCGCTATATTGCTTTGAAATAAATCATTAAACCAAATTCATTATTTTAATGTTTACAAAAGGCCAGAAACATGTCACTTGAATTTTGCATACCGCCAAAGATATAAAGACATACCGTAATTTTTCCATTTTCCTACATTTTATCGTTGGCAAAATTTATTGATATTTACTATATATTATATATATATATATATATATGTATTACACCTAATGCGTTAAACCATTAATCCGATCACCATGAAACTTTGGGAAATTGTCGAGTACAATCCAGGGAGTGTTCCAGGCGTCATACTTTTTCTGAGATGTAAAAAGTATGACTATTTTATTTAAAACATATTTTATTGAATTCATTTCCATTTTTTGGTTGCTAGGCAACACTCAACAATCTAAAATTATTTTCCAACACGTTTCAAACAATATGCAAAATATATTATATATCCGAATGCACTTCAATAAGTAACATTCAATCAAGATATTTTATTGTCACGCTTTCCTCAATAGACTATTATATCGTCAGCTATAACACTAAATTAAGTTTAACAAAGTATTGTCAATAATATGGTTATCTGACAGGTAACGTAGGACAGTATTTACCTACTTTAAGAAGACGCTAACCAACATGTGACTTGTCTTTGTTATACTTCTGTTACTGTTATAGTTACTATTGTGATACTTACTTTCTATTATTCATGAAATATAAACTTTAAACAGAACTTTCTAGAGAAGTTACACAAAAGTCAAACTGAAATAAATAGTTCTAAGTGCATGGTAATAATTAACCTTGAACTTCTGCAGATCACTTTTACAACCAGGGTTGTAAAATATTTAGTTAATATTTTTCCTTTCAATCTGTGCATTGATACGTTTACGGTATAATCGTATTCATCCTGCTTGAGTATTTACTCTTTATTTTACTATTGTTTGCAAAGTCTGTGTATATAATTCAATGTGTCTACAATTCCTGCTTCTAGTTTACATTCTCTCTATATCAATCGTGTTTTAAGTTTCAATTATTATTAAAATACCTTTTGTTTACCCACTGAAGATCAAATACATATTTTTAAATTTGTAGTGAATGACACTTGACGTTAATATAGTTTTTCAAATTTTAATTCATTAGTTACATTTAATGAGTTCATTTTAGTTTTATATTAAAGAAAAAAACGTTTCGCTAGAAGGCAAGGTATGCAATATAGTTGATTCGACTCATTTGGCTTTAAAGAAGTGATAACATGTGATTTCATGTCAGCTGATTTTATTTTGTAGGTTATCTGGAACAGCTGTTTTAATAATTGCTGTTTACAAAACAGCTGTTTTGTAATTGTTTAATAAAAAAGCCAATTTAAAAATAAAATTCTTTATTGTTGACCAAAGTAGGAATTAACTTTAAAGTATATTTGTTTATACTACTTTTTAAAGATGAAATTAGTCGAAAAGTCATTAAATGGATTATAATTATTTTTTATATAACTTGTTTCAGAATAATTTAATTATTTAAATTTTATTTTTCGTCTATTCTTATGTACTTGGTTTCACTTAAAACTATTTTGCATTTTTCGTAAATTCCCAGATTGAATCTTGAAATTTAATATTTGTTGGTAAAACATACAATACTTAGGAAGTGATTGAGCTATTCTGGTAACCTTTTATATTTATTTATTGCGGATTGTTGTAACTTCTGTACGTTACATAAATTCATGAAACAGCAAGGAACGTCTTGCATGTTACAACAAAACAGTATCATATATCTAGGTAAGGTCACTGACATAAAGGGGCTTCCATAAGGTTATATTTCCCTGTCACCCATATTCCTTTAGACCTTTTCTGGACAAGGTGATGAATCGTTTTTAATAACCGTTTCGTGTAGGTTTAAGGATGCTTCTTTCAGAGTCATTTGTTAATTTTATGATAATAGATAATAAAAATAGCTGTATTTGGTTAAATGGTTGGACTTTCTGCTCAAAATTACTGCAATGTAGTTTTATTATTACAGTTATCTAAATAAACGTAAAATATAAACCATGTTAATTTTACACTAAATTGAGTTATTTGTATTTATCAAGAAATAAACTGTCCGAGGTATAACATTTAATGTTACTTATATTTATATTCAAGCTGCATTTAGTTATCTGACGTTATTGCATTATGTAAATGCCTAACATACACAGGCAGTTATTACCCTTTATACCTACTTTACGTTATGTATTTTATACCCCGCACCTTCGGACAATAGCTTTCTTGCCTACTTTAGGTACAGTAATACATTCCATAAGCCTACATCATGCACGAAAACATTTTTTATGTCCCTTTTAGGTAACGCATTCCGTAAATCCCCTCCATACACGAACACCCTTAATGAATCCTGTAGGTATGTCATTCCGTAAACCTTCAGATAATGCATTCTAACCCCCACCATACACGGACAATAGCCTTTTAGCTTTCTCTATGTAATGAATTTCGTAAACTCCCACTATACACAGATATTACCCATTTTTTAAGTATTACCTCTTTTAGGCAATCATTCCAAAAACCCCCAACATTCAAAAACAACACCCTTTATGCCAACTTTAGGTAATGCATTTTATAAACCTCCTCCATACACGGACAGTAGGCCTACCCTTTATGCCAGCTTTAGGTAATGCATTTTATAAACCTCCTCCATACACGGACAGTAGGCCTACCTTTATGCCAGCTTTAGGTAATTCATTTTATAAACCTCCTTCATACACGGACAGTAGGCCTACCCTTCTATGCCAGCTTTAGGTAATGCATTTTATAAACCTCCTCCATACACGGACAGTAGGCCTAAACTTTATGCCAGCCTTAGGTAATGCATTTTATAAACCTCCTCCATACACGGACAGTAGGCCTACCCTTTATGCCAGCTTTAGGTAATGCATTTTATAAACCTCCTCCATACACGAACAGTAGGCCTACCCTTTATGCCAACTTTAGGTAATGCATTTTATAAACCTCCTCCATACACGGACAGTAGGCCTACCCTTTATGCCAGCTTTAGGTAATGCATTTTATAAACCTCCTTCATACACGGACAGTAGGCCTATCGTTTATGCCAACTTAAGTTAACGCCTTTTTTAAACGTCCTCCATACACGAACAGTAGGGCTACCCTTTATGCCAACTTTAGGTAATGCATTTTATAAACCTCCTCCATACATGGATAGTAGGGCTACCCTTTATGCCAACTTTAGGTAATGCATTTCATAAACCTCCTACATACATGTATAGTAGGCCTACCCTTCTTTGTCAGTTTTAGGTAATGCATTTTATAAACCTCCTCCATACATGAATAGTATGGCTACCCTTTTTGCCAGCTTTAGGTAATTCATTTTATAAACCTCCTCCATACCTGGATAGTAGGTATACATACCTCCTCCATACCCTTTATGCCAGCTTTAGGTAATGCATTTTATAAACCTCCTCCATACACGGACAGTAGGCCTATCGTTTATGCCAACTTTAGTTAATGCCTTTTTTAAACGTCCTCCATACACGAATAGTAGGACTACTCTTTATGCCAACTTTAGTTAATGCATTTTATAAACCTCCTTCATACATGGACAGTAAGCCTAATCTTTATGCCAGCTTTAGGTAATGCATTTAATAAACCTCCTCTATACATAGATAGTAGGCCTACCCTTTATGCCAACTTTAGGTAATGCATTTTATAAGCCTCCTTCATACATGGACAATAAGCCTAATCTTTATGCCAGCTTTAGGTAATGCATTTTATAAACCTCCTCCATACACGGGCAGTAGGCCTACCCTTTATACCAGCTTTAGGTAATTCATTTTATAAACCTCCTCCTAACACGGACAATAGGCCTACCCTTTTATGCCAGCTTTAGGTAATGCATTTTATAAACCTCCTCCATACACGAACAGTAGGCCTACCCTTTATGCCAACCTTAGGTAATGCATTTTATAAGCCTCCTTCATACATGGACAATAAGAATAATCTTTATGCCAGCTTTAGGTAATGCATTTAATAAACCTCCTCCATACACGGACAGTAGGCCTACCCTTAATACCAGCTTTAGGTAATTCATTTTATAAACTTCCTCCTAACACGGACAATAGGCCTACCCTTCTATGCCAGCTTTAGGTAATGCATTTTATAAACCTCCTCCATACACAACTTTAGGTAGTGCATTTTATAAACCTACTCCATACAAGAACAGTAGGCCTACCCTTTATACCAGCTTTAGGTAATGCATTTTATAAACCTCCTCCATACATGGACAGTAGGCCTACCCTTTATGCCAGCTTTAGGTAATGCATTTTATAAACCTCCACCATACACGGACAGTAGGAGTACCCTTTATGAGAGCTTTAGGAAATTCATTTTATAAACCTCCTCCATACACGGACAATAGGCCTACCCTTCTATGCCAGCTTTAGGTAATGCATTTTATAAACCTCCTCCATACACGAACAGTAGGCCTACCCTTTATGGCAACTTTAGGTAATGCATTTTATAAACCTCCTCCATACATGGATAGTAGGGCTACCCTTTATGCCAACTTTAGGTATTGCATTTCATAAACCTCCTACATACATGTATAGTAGGCCTACCCTTCTTTGCCAGTTTTAGGTGATGCATTTTATAAACCTCCTCCATACATGGATAGTATGGCTACCCTTTTTGCCAGCTTTAGGTAATTCATTTTATAAACCTCCTCCATACATGGTTAGTAGGGCTACCCTTTATGCCAGCTTTAGGTAATGCATTTTATAAACCTCCTCCATACACGGACAGTATATCTAATCTTTATGCCAGCTTTAGGTAATGCATTTTATAAACCTCCTCCATACACGGACAGTAGGCCTAATCTTTATGCCAGCTTTAGGTAATGCATTTTATAAACCTCCTCTATACATAGATAGTAGGCCTACCCTTTATGCCAACTTTAGGTAATGCATTTTATAAACCTCCTCCATACATGGATATTAGGCCTACCCTTTATGCCAGCTTTAGGTAATGCATTTTATAAACCTCCTCCATACACGGACAGTAGGCCTAATCTTTATGCCAGCTTTAGGTAATGCATTTTATAAACCTCCTCCATACACGGACAGTAGGCCTAATCTTTATGCCAGCTTTAGGTAATGCATTTTATAAACCTCCTCTATACATAGATAGTAGGCCTACCCTTTATGCCAACTTTAGGTAATGCATTTTATAAACCTCCTCCATACACGGACAGTAGGCCTAATCTTTATCCCAGCTTTAGGTAATGCATTTTATAAACCTCCTCTATACATAGATAGTAGGCCTACCCTTTATGCCAACTTTAGGTAATGCATTTTATAAACCTCTTCCATACCTGGATAGTAGGGGTACCCTTTATGCCAGCTTTAGGTAATGCATTTTATAAACCTCCTCCATACACGGACAGTAGGCCTATCGTTTATGCCAACTTTAGTTAATGCCTTTTTTAAACGTCCTCTATACACGAATAGTAGGACTACTCTTTATGCCAACTTTAGGTAATGCATTTTATAAACCTCCTTCATACATGGACAGTAAGCCTAATCTTTATGCCAGCTTTAGGTAATGCATTTTATAAACCTCCTCTATACATAGATAGTAGGCCTACCCTTTATGCCAACTTTAGGTAATGCATTTTATAAACCTCCTCCATACATGGATATTAGGCCTACCCTTTATGCCAGTTTTAGGTAATGCGTTTTATAAATCTCCTCTATACATAGATAGTAAGCCTACCCTTTATGCCAACTTTAGGTAATGCATTTTATAAACCTCCTTCATACATGGACAGTAAGCCTAATCTTTATTGCCAGCTTTAGGTAATGCATTTTATAAACTTCCTCCATACACCGACAGTATGCCTACCCTTTATGCCAGCTTTAGGTAATGCATTTTATAAACCTCCTCTATACATAGATAGTAGGCCTACCCTTTATGCCAACTTTAGGTAATGCATTTTCTAAGCCTCCTTAATACATGGACAGTAAGCCTAAACTTTATGCCAGCTTTAGGTAATGCATTTTATAAACCTCCTTCATACACGGACAGTAGGCCTATCGTTTATGCCAACTTAAGTTAATGCCTTTTTTAAACGTCCTCCATACACGAACAGTAGGCCTACTCTTTATGCCAACATTAAGTAATGCATTTTATAAACCTCCTCCATACACGGACAGTAGGCCTATCCTTTATGCCAACTTTAGGTAATGCATTTTAAAAATCTCCACTAAAGACTGACACTACCCTTTTTACCCGTAAAGAGCTTCGGGGACTCAGTAAATTCAAAATAGCCCGGGCCTAAGTACTAGACAAATTGTAGAGCCCATTGTCTTTAGCATTATGCACATTACCGGTTTTGTTTAAAAAATTATGTGTGTTTTTTAATTATTTAATAATGTAAATGTACTTCATACCAAGGATTGCGTATTAAGTCAGATAATTTATAAATACCTGTATCTAAAGTTATGGAATCTGTTTCACTCAATTTGTCATTTCATTTCACACGAAATATACTGAATCTTACGCCTCAAATAATGAGCCAGAAATTTTACCTTTATTTCATTGTAACAAGGAAACTGAAATAAAAGTGAAACCTTTCTAAAGTTGTATTTCGTTAATGACGCATTTTCTGATCTGTGTTAATATGAAATTTTCTTTAGTTTTATCTGATGAATAACCCTAGAAATGTTCCCAGTCTCCCCTGGGAACACCTTGTAAAACTATGTTACATAATTTCAGCGCACTCTAGACCAATACGAAATAAAGCAATTCTATTTATCATAGTTAAAGTTACTTTTAAAATTGAATATTTTGTTCAATATAGTATATTGTTTATGAATATTAACAACTAACAAGGAATATCTTGAGTAAATTTACCTTTTCAAACGTTTTTGGTGTCTGAACAAGCATCCTATATAGACGGTACCTTTAAAAAAAACTATACAATATCAAGGCACATTGGTCCAATAAATAGTAGAGTTTCGATAGATGGAGTTAGATGGGACCGTGACCCTCTCGAATTACCGAAACCTCAGATTACACGGAATTAGGTTTCTGTGTATTAGAAAAAATAGGATTTTTAATGAACCCTCTAATAGGTCATTCAAAATGCACTAAATAAGTTTATAGAACTTTATATAAACATTTATTGGAAGCCCGACACATTTCCTTTGCTTTATGTATTGATATAAATATTTCTTGGAAGCCCGATTTATTTACTTTGCATACCTTATTTATATAAACATTTTTTGAAAGCCGGACTCATTTGTTTGCTTCATGTATTGATAACAATATTTCTTGGAATCCCGATTCATTTACTTTGCATACCTTATTTATATAAACATTTATTGTAAGCCCGGCTCATTTTCTTTGCTTAATGTATTGATATAAAATTTTTTTGAATCGCGACTCATTTCTTTTCTATACCATTTTGATATAAATATATCTTGGAAACCAGAAACATTTTCATTGCATACCTTATTTATATAAACTTTTCATGAAAGCCTGACTCAATTTTTCTGATTAATGTGTTAATATAAATATATCTTGGAAGCCCGACTCATTTCCTTTGCAATCCGTATGGTTATGAACATTTCTTGGAAGCCCGACTCATTTCCTTTGTTTAATGTATTGATATAAATAATTTTCGGAACCACGACTCATTTCCTTTGCATGCGGTATGGCTATAAAAATTTCTTGAAAGCAAGGCTCATCATTTTCTTTCAAATAGATAAAACCGGCTGAAATAGAGATAGGCTCGAATTTACCGAAAGCTCAAAATATCTGGACTCGGAATTTCTAGATTCTATTGTATTACAAAACGAATATTGGAAGCAACCCTAATACCACAAAAATATTCAAAAATAACTGATAATACAATTTGCCTAGGATCATAGTTGCTTAATCATTGGGGCTGCTTCCAATATTTTTCTCTTTCTTGAAAAGCAAGTCGTTTTAACTTGATATTTCTTTAACCGTATTCAAGACTAAAATATAAAATAAAATATACATATAAATAGATAAAACTATGTACTAATAGCAAATAAAATATAAGAATATTCATTTGAGATTTTTTAACATTTAAATGTCTATAAGGCTCATTTGATTTCCACTCTGAACGTAAGATCAATAACAATCGCACAGAGGAGAACGCACAGATGGGTGAACCTAAACGGTCACTTTGTAAGCTAAATACATCATAGATCATCTGAAATGTTTCATATAACGTAATTCTTATTCGGATTCCGTTCCTGCAGAGAGACGAATGCCGTGACTGTCGGTAATAGAAAGTATAGAAGACATCTTGGGAAACAGTTTTGTGCTTAAAGTAGTCCGACCGTCACGAAATATAGCTCTGGATGTCCTTCTTTATTGAAAACGTTTTGTGCAGCAGGAAAAATGTTAATTCTCTTAAAAATGCAATATTACAATTTAATTTCCTCTTTCAAAATAAGTTAGAAATTAAAATTTTTTATGCTAAATTTTAGTTTCGAATTTAAAATAATGTCGAAATCCGTGTAGTATTACTAAAGACTTGTAGTAGGATTAGACTTGTAGTATTCCTAAAGACTTGTAGTAGGATTAGACATCTAATATGACTAATGACTTGTAGTAGGGTTAGGCTTGTAGTATTACTAGAGTTGTAGTAGGATTAGACTTGTAGTATTACTAAATACTCTCAGTAGGATTAGACTTGTAGTATTCCTAAAGACTTGTAGGATTAGACTTGTAATATGACTAAAGACTTGTAGGATTAGACTTGTAGGATTAGACTTGTAGTATTCCTAAAGACTTGTAGGATTAGACTTGTAGTATTACTAAAGACTTGTAGTAGGATTAGACATCTAATATGACTAATGACTTGTAGTAGGGTTAGGCTTGTAGTATTACTAGAGTTGTAGTAGGATTAGACTTGTAGTATTACTAAATACTCTCAGTAGGATTAGACTTGTAGTATTACTAAAGAGTTGTAGTAGGATTACACTTGTAGAATTACTAAAGACTTTTATTAAGAGTAAGGCTGGTAGCAGTAAAGAGTTTTAGTAGGATTAGACTTATAGTATTACTAAAGTTTTGTAGTAGGGGTCTTGTAGTAATTTCCACTGAAGGTAATTGCCACGAAAATGTACAGTGCATAAATGAAACGTTGTTGTGGGTTAGGAGGTTTTATTTATTTATTATTAAGAGTTGTGCCACAGTTGCTCCTAGCTATTATTACCATTGATTATTTACCGTGCTTCAACTTTTAGGATTTATCCAGACAATCGGAAACACAGCTATAATAGTTATTAAAATCACGATATTCATAAAATATATGTCACGAATTTAGAATATAGTCAACTACCACGGAGATATAGACTACAGTCTTTACACACAACCCCCTACCTTCATTTTGCGTTAAATTTAAACAATAATCAAACAAATGTTTTGAAATAAGTATTTTTTACTAACAATCTGTCATTAAATAGTCACTCTATGAAACCCAAATAAATACAACCTAATTAGATGGTTGAGTTCTGTTTTGTTCTTTTTAATTGTTCGTTGTATACAAAATTTTACCCTAAAACTGTAATATTTTTCACTGCTTATTTATCACTGTAATTAAATAGATAACACCAAGTTATATGTAACACTTCAAAACCACAGTTTTAACACAAATAAAATTTGTCTTTCTATTTGAAAAGTAAGTACTTATTGTAAAAGTAGGCCTATATATAAGTAAAATAACACATACTTGCACCTAATTGTGGCTGTTTCGTCACTACCAGGAAGATTCATTTTTAAAGAATTATCTTCCAGTATTTAAACAAAGGTTTGATAGAAAATGTAGCTTTTATTTTACATATATTTTAAATATATTGATTAATATTTTTTAATGTTTTATGTTTCACAGTTGATAAATAAATTTGCAATGTGTTCATCTTCCTAAATGCAATTACGAATTTTTAACACACCATAACAAGAGAAAACTCACCTTAACAAGAGTTAAACCATATCTGTTTAACTACCTCTTGCTATATTCTCAAATACCGCATGCGCCAAAATAAACAGTACTAGCTAAATCAGCTGTATTTGCCTTCTCGATCAGCTGTGCGATTTTTGATTGTTGCCGTATTTCATTGAGGTTAGTTTTTGCTGACATGGTGCTAACTCTTTTATAGAAAACAATCTAAATAAAATAAAATCTTGCAACTGTTTATCGTCTACGGTATTTCCAACGAATATGTGAAAACTAAACATCTATGGTTTAAGTCATAAAGTCCTGAAACTGCAAACCTTGATTTACAATGCCTCTGAAATAAATTACACAAACTTTTTAAACATTTGAAACATTATGTATTATTACCGATGACATGACGTCATGTATTGCTAAAAATATCAATTTAAAACGGGCGTCATTGTAAAGTTAGTAGGCGGTAACATACTTGTAGTAGTAAAGCGGGAATTGTATAGTCACACCGACCGGTAATATAAAATCGTATACACGATAACAGTTCACGTTTTGCGACCAACTATTAGAAATACCTACGTAGTTACTAACTTTTAGTAAATATTACTGGATTGCCGTCATGTAAGTCAGCATATGCAATGACAAGAGTACAAGTGTAAGTCAATGGCTGTCATGCACCATTAACCCTTAATTGTAACAAAACAGTTTAGCAACTATTTTACGTGTTGTATCGATGGATATTACAAACCCGTTTTTGGCATCCCATTGTAAACCATAATGACTGCAAAAAATGCACTGAAAATAAATGATCAAACAATAAGTGTGGGAAACCTTTAGAAAGACTATTATCTTGGTTTCAAGTTGAGGACAGCTACAAGTTGAGGATAGCTACAAGTTGAGGACAGCTACAAGTTGAGGACAGCTACAAATTGAGGACAGCTACAAGTTGAGGACAGCTACAAGTTGAGGACAGCTACGAGTTGAGGACAGCTACAAGTTGAGGGCAGCCACAAGTTGAGGACAGCTACAAGTTGAGGACAGCCACAAGTTGAGAAAACTAGGCCACCATCGATCCTCGTGACACTAATTAGGTCTTTGAAAGCAGAAATGCAAATTCATAAAGACGTTATTACATTTATGCCCTTATAACACAAAACGCCAATAAATTTAAAGCGTGTAATACTGCGTGGTTGCGTGTTCTTGCGAGTCACGCACATCTGTCTCAACCCCCTACCTCCTCTCCTTCTGCATGCCCCAATACATTTCTGATTACATTCTGCTTTATAATAAATTCTACTGCAGTTTTTAGGAGAAGAAATATATTAGTGGCTAGCTTTAAATACATGACACACACACACACACACGCTTACATTATTTGTATAACTGATTACAGTAATACAGATTGTTGTTAAAAGGTGACATTAAAAAAATCATAAATAGGTCATTTAAGAGAAAATTATTATTATTAAATTAATTGAAAAAAATGTGTAAATATTACAAAAATGAAGAAACTGATTCGACGACCATAAGCAAAAAAGAGTAAAATACTCCACTTATTAAAATTGTTTTTAGGTATACAACTAATATATGTGATTAAATCTTATTATTTTCAATGTGTTAAATTAAAACCAAAATGTGTAAATATTAACAAAATTAAGAAACTGCTTCGAAGACCAGAAACAAACAAAAAATAAATAAAATACTCCATTTAATTAAATTGGTTTCAGGTATACAACTAATATATGTAATTATATATCATTATTTTATATGTGTCCAATTAAAACCAAAATGTGTAAATATTAAGAAAATAAAATAACTATTTCGAAGGCCAAAGATTAGAATGACGCCGTTTATGTAAATTGGTTTCACCTAAACAGTGTGATTGAATATTATTACTTCCAATGTGCTCAGTAAAGTGCCAAGTGCTGTGACATACCTCTTCTGGCCAATTACACGTTAATGTTCAGACGAAAATGCGATTCGACTGCGGCCCAATATTGGGCATTTGTTGATGTGCCGGGTTGAGCGATTAACACGTCCCAAAGGCAGGTCTTGTAATCCGTAGTGTCAACACAGTTGTGCTACGTCCCTTTATACCTGTTATAGGAATTTTGCGTCAAACTATACCAGGTGATTATTTTGCTAAAATTTTCTTTGATTAGTCCGATCTTAACAAGTATTACAAATTGGATTATTTTGTGAATATTTAAATACATTTTTAAGCTTAAATACAAGAAAAATTCTTTGTTTAGATTTGGTTAAAAGTAATATAAAGAAATTGATGTAAACAAATTGGTGTACTATCAATGTCTTTAACAATATAGCAACAGATGTCTTGATTATTGTATTTGTGTGTAATACTTCCCAATCGGTAATATATGTTTTTGGTATAATATCCCAAGCCCTGAAGCTTTTATGTTAGGCCTACAATTGTAGCAATTTGTTTTTGACAATAATTTGTAGTAAACTTTATTTGTCAATATATTGTAAAAGCAAATTTTAAAATATTTTTCCACTTGAAATAAAGATTTCAATAGAATAGGTAAATGCCGCTTACTTTGGTTTCTTAATTTGAATCAAAAAATAAACTAAATTATTTAGATATTACAATTACTAGAAATAATGACAAATTTGAATATAATATATATAGAAAACCAAAGCAGACAAATCAAATAATACCTAATTTTTCAAATCATCCATAAAACCAAAAAATAGCAGCGCTTTATAATTTACTACATAGAATGTATAAAATACCAATGAACTTGAATGATCAAATAAAAGAGAAAAATATAATATATCAAATTGGATTAGAAAAAATGGATATAAAAGAAAAACTATAGATAAATTAAATAATAACATAATAAGAAAATAGAAACTCGAAAATAACTTTGTACCTAATAAGAGAGAAAATATTTGGACAACTTTTACATTCACTGGTAACGAAATAAATAAAATAACGAGGTTATTTAAAGAAACAAATTTACAAATTACATATAAAACTGATAATAAAATTAAAAACTTAATAAACAATAAGAAAAATCAAAATAATATGCACGAAAGAAATGGAGTATATAATATAAAATATCAAATTTGTAATAAATTATATGTAGGACAAACAAAAAAGAAATTAAAAGAAAGATACAAAGAACATTTAAACGCTTATATCAAACCAAACATATACAAATCAAATTTAGCTACGCATTGTATTAATAATGGACACGAGTTTCCGGAAATAGAAAATATGAGATTAATAAAAGAATTAAATAAAGGATTAAAAATGAATATATTTGAAACTTGGAAATTTATAAGCAAAAAGTTAAAGACAAATTAATAGATGAACAAATTCAAGTGAGATCGAGGCACCAAACTATTAATAAGGTCATTGATGTTGTAGAAAAAATTACATAAAGTGCAATACTTATAAGCATATGGTAATTTGTAGCACATATCATTTAATTTTGTAAAAATATTTTATTAGATAATTATTTTCCTGAAGATGCTGTTACTATTTTATCGGCGAAAAGCTTTAAATAAATATATTCATTAAAAGTATTCTTGTTTTTTTAATATTTTTAATTTATTAACTATATTACAAGAAAACATATCACCATATTTAATATATAAATATATATATATAGAGATTGTGAACTCTCGGCAATAGAAGGAAATGAGTTATATTTAAAATACTAATATAATGTTAGTAAATTTTTAAATCCAATTACATTTTCGAGTAACTTAATTTCTATACAATAGCGTACTACAGAGAATTACCAGTTTTAAAACCATTGTGTAATTCCATGTCCTTCCGTTTGTTACAATAGAAGGAAACTCCCATAAATAACTCATCTGATTGAACGAATATATTAAAAGTTTGAAAGGTAAAAAAAATATATTTGTATATAATTTGTATATAACAAATATGTACCCTAACATACTCGTATCCGAAACTCTCAACATCCTAGAAATTCAAATAATACAGAACAACATACCAAAAACCCAAGTTACCGAAATCCAAAACATCCTCCAAACCATCACCAAAAAAAAAAAAATAATAAAATATTTTACCCACAACTGTATGTTCTATTTACAACCAGATGGCTTACCGCTTGGAAGTCCTATCAGCAGTGTCCTAAGAAAAATGTTCCTACAACACATAGAAAACACTAAGATAATCACAAACAATACACACGCACACAAAATCATTTACTGGCACAGATACGTCGATGGTATCATAACACTACACAGAGGCAACACCAAACAATGTGAAAACCCCCTTTACGAAAGCCCCTCATCTACACTAATAAAATAAACCCAAAACTCCATTTTACCTCTGAGATTGAGACCAACCGATTCATAAACTTCATCGACCTAACAAAAAAAAGCCACAAACAAAAACACAGCTTCAACATCTACAGGAAACCCACAACGACAGACTCACTTATCCACAACACCTCAAACCACCCTATCCAACACAAATACGCTGTCTTCAGATCAACGCTCTATAGACTTAAAGAAGTTCCAATTACTACAGAAAACATAAAAAAAGAACAAGACACCATTAAATATTTAGCATACACAAATTGATACAACATTACAATAACAGACAAACTATGGCACAATTTACAACAAAAAAAAAACACTAAAATTAACACCACAGACAGCGGAAACAAATACATCAGATTACCATACATAAGCCAAACAACAAACAAAAGAGCACGCAAATTTCAACAAAACAGGATACAAAATTACACACAAAACTAATAACAAGTTACAATACAAAATACAACACGACACCAACAACAAAGATACAAGCACCAGGCGTATACAAACTGAAATGCGACAAATGCAACAAATTCTATTGAACAAACAGGTCACAGCTTTAAACAAAGAGTCGCTGAACACAAACAGAACACCAACTCAGCATTTTAAAATCACATAAAAGAAACAGGACACAAATACACAGACATTTACCATATCCTAGAAATCATACACGCTAAAAAAAAGGACCACGTCTAAACACACTAGAACAATATGAAGTTTACAGACACACAAAAATACAACGTACAGACTTGTTACACGAACAAACACAATACAAATCACACATACTCTTTGATACTATCGTAAACTTGTCTTGAAAACCGTCACCGCTTGACCCGACATCTTCAAGCAGAAGACACCGATGAAGATCACCACATAGCGATCAAAGTAAGTTATCACAAATTTGCAAAATTTAAAGTTCGGATAGTCATAAACTATAGTTAAAGTGATTAAATAGTATACAAAAATTAACTCTGCTGTCTGAACATATGAAACATGCGTTTTATATATATATATATATATATATATATATATATATATATATATATATATATATATACATATATTTATATAAGCATATGATGTGTTCTGAACTAAAAGATTAAAACTGAATAATGAAGTAACACACATCGTATGTGAAATGATAGGACATATTCTGTTAAACCACAAGAAATAATTCTTTATAATTATTAAAATAATAATAATACGATACTCCAGCAATTGTAACCCAGCTGAGCAAAGATTTCAATAAAAAAGTCTCAACTCCATTTCGTGACTGCTAAGCAACTTAAATATACGAGTTTAAGCCATTTCCTCCAAGTTTTTCTTACCATTCTTTTCTGTATATTACAAACGGTCACGGCATTTGACTTATTGGAGTAACGGTATATAAACAAGAGATACATTTCAATAAATCATTTTCTACAGACCTATCACAAGTCTATAAACATATATTTCCTTTTTTTCGTAAAATTACTAGTGTAATACATTGTTACTATACAAAGTAAACATTCAACTTAATTTCAAATTGTAACACACGAAACCGAAAGTCTGTTTTTAAATTGCCTCTATTAGTTCATGCTATATATATATATATATATATATATATATATATATATATATATATATATATAGTACCGTTTTTTTTATATTGCCCCCAAGTAGCCGGTAACTAGCGCAAGTAGTTGGTAATGGTTCGATTGAGGGCAGCACACTGTGGATGCCGTTTATTATCAGCTGTTCTCTACGTACTTGGTTTTTTCGAGCTTTTAAATTAGCAAGTCAAGTGTAGAGTCGAATGACAAGTGAAAGGGTGCGTAACGTAAGGGACCAGGCAGTATCAGGCCAGTGCTAGCGGTGACCAAGGGACCCATCTTCGATCGATCGGATTTACCCCAAGGAATCCTACGTAGGTAACCCTTATATTTTACCACGACACAAAAGGTAAAGGGTTCAATATTTTTAATTTATAAATATTACCTCTATGATAAGTATGCGCACCGGCACAGCCTGAAAAAGTCTTTTTGTTAAAATGTCTTTTGTGGGGTGGAACTTTCTATATTTCATTTTGGTTTATAACTCTGTTTTTTAGCGTTCCTACGGTGGTTTGGCAATATATATACATATATGTATCTTGTTCAAATGTCAATCGTTTATAAAATACATTTTATTCATCCTCTCACGTTCAAATATATATTTTGTTTAACTTGTATTGAATAACACGATGTTAATACAGTTTTATTTCAAATAATAGTTCCAAATTAAATTTAGTTTTACATGGGAGAAAAATGCCACAAAGTAGCAAGGTAAGCAATATAGTTAACTCGCCCCAATTGTCCTTCAATAAGTAATAACACTTGATTTCATAAAGCAGCCTATTTTATGTTATAGGTTATGTGGTATAACAGCTGTTTTAACGCGTAGGTTAGGTTACTTTATTTATATAATTGTAATTATTTAATGTACTAAAATACATTTTTTTCTGTTGACCTAAGTAGAGATTTACATTAAAATTGTTTTTGTTCATATTACTTGTTAGTGAAAAGCTTAAACATATATTTCTTATTAGCTAGCGTTTCCTTACATAATCTTTTGACTGTATCTTTTGAACATAATAAAAATTGTAATAGCTCTTATATTTTTCCCTATTTTTAGTGCACTATTGTACTGATCATTCACAGTGACTTTTAATGAGAAATAGTTTTGTAGGAACAAACTGAGTCATACATGAGCAACGAAATCCCGAATGGTACTTTGAAAATCAATTTATTTAATAAAAATAACTAATTTTACTTACAGTGTTTATACACAAAGTTTCTAAGCTATAAATATTATACACAATCTGCAAAATCGGATTCTTTTATAACGTGCTGATATTTCAGAAGAATCACATCCAAGACTATCTTTATTATTTTTTAAATGTTTAAAACAAGACAAAAAAGAAGTTAAATAATATTATAGATATCTAGTTATTATAAAGTCCAATATTTTTCAACAGTTATTACATAGACAAGAGCAGCAATTGGGTTTGGAGAGCTCAGATACTGTATAAATTGAGAAAAAAGTATTGTTGAAATATACGCTACTCACTGTAAAAACACAGATTCTCATACGCACAGATACTTAAGCTCAGGGAATCCTCTACCGATCTTTTTCTATTCTCTGTTGAACAACTTGTTCTTCTTGCACTGTGGGTTTCTTTTCAGAAATATCGAATGCATTGAAAACGGCGCGACAGTTAACACAGTGATAAACCTATCATCATGAACGTAGTATTACAGAATTATCTTCCATAGTCCCAAAAACACAGGAAAATTCACTCGAAGAGGGAAGGTGAGAGAAGGGCTATAAACACGTAAGAATAAGGTTTCAAAACTTATTGCGAAGAAAGGAAAAGCACTTGTTATGGGAGAATTGTAATGGATGGCTCGCAGAAGTTGTTGGCACATTCTGTATCGGCAAAACAGTCATTTTTAATTCAATGCCTTACCCTCCTTTCTCTCTCTCTCTCTCTCTCTCTCTCTCTCTTTCGATACACTGTACTCGCATGGAGGTGTTAGCGGGAAATATATATACAAAGAGCTTCTACGAATGACAGACTTACGTTGCCAGCCGTGGATTGATCAAGATATACAGAAATATCTTCAGGATACAGTTGAGCAGTGTGATTATTCTAGTGCCGCGGAATAGCCAACCTCCTGCCGAGATTCATCGTCTATACGACGAAACTAATTAAACACCTTAAACACAGTGTTGTACAGGAAAGATAAGCTAGTCTAGTACACAAGTGCACTAAAATAATTCTCTGTTCCAACTAAAACTATTTTAAGCAAACATTTCAGCCAGAATTGTTTTTTTATAAATGGTCTAGACATTTATCAAATGAAATACATAATTTTTCTCTGTCTTACCCTCAAGTTAGGCTTTTATTTACATAGCTGAGTCTTGTATATTGTAGGAAACCACCAATTGAAATATCCATGTATTGAACGAGCCATATTTATCACCTATTTTTGTATATTATATAATAAATTTTCTCGCGTAACTTACTCCTATCGTTTCATGCTTATGAAATATAAATAAGTAAGAAAAGCTGAGTAGACGAGGAAAATACAGTTTGGAACATATTATTTATTCACCTTTGCTTGTTGCGTTAACACGTCTTCAGTATCCCAAGAATAATAAACCATTGTGTTAGTCTCGTTCTAAAAAAAAACAATAAAATGCATGGTACATAATTAAAACATATTTAAAATAGGGTACTATTTTATTATAATAAAAAATTTAAATATTTATTGACAAAATGATTAGATTGGAAACTATAATTTTTTCTCCCACGAAGTATACATACACACACACACACACACACACACAAACATATACATATATATATATATATATATATATATATATATATATATATATATATATATAAAGAACTAAGTCAAAATACAAATACAAGAATTATAATTGAATTTACTATTCAAAGCTTTTCGTTGGCTAACAGTACCTACATCATCAGGAATATTAAACAATTAAAATTAACATATGTGCCAATTAGATCAAATAAATAGCTATGACAAATCAATTACAATGTTGTTAAACTTTTATTTTGATTTGGCATAGCCATTTATTTGATCTAATTTGCACATTCCTGATGATGTTAGTACTGTTAGCCAACGAAACGTTTTGAATTGTAAATTCAATTATAATTCTTGTATTTGTATTTTGACTTATTCATCTATTACATCCATCTATTAGTTCATTTATTAATAGACAAGAATACATATTGCGATATTTATATATATATATACTATAATGATAGCACGTAACTAATATTTCTCGAAAGTCGACTCGCATTTATACCGAGTAAGATTCTTGTTTAGGTACATTTAAGTGTAAGTGATAAGTGAATACAAGAAAACACTTTAGCAAAGTTGTATATATATATATATATATATATATATATATATATATATCAAGATATTTTAGAACGTATATTAAGTATTTGAAATATTAAAAAAATGTATTTTATCAATATAAATATAAAGTTTATAATAGATTTGTTTTAAACACAACCCAGCTAGAAATGGACATTAAAAACGGAATGATGGAAAGTAATGTGTTTCACCCAGAATTTGAATATGTTATTTTAAATATTTAGGAGTAAACACTGTTTGGTTTCGGTTGGTTGTGTCACAGTATTAAAGTAGTATTGTGAGGTAATGATACATCTGTTCTTTATTCAAAGCACATCGGCTTCATAAAAAGAAACCGCATTCGGATGTCTAGTATCACATTGAGGACACGAGACGGTATATCTTTACCAATATACGAGTACATGACCTGCATCAGAGAACGAGTATCAAAATTTAGTGTCTGTGTTTAAATATATTACAGAAATTAAACTAACATAACAGCCAAATACCTTCACAAATTTGTATTTTATATTTTTTAAATGCGGTTTTACAATGGTTACAAAATCAATTATTGAATGGACTGTATTAGAATGAAAGTATAAAACGGTGAGAAAATATAGTTGTAAATAATTTTTTTTAAGTACTGCAAAAAAGCGTACTCAAATCGATTAGACTCAAAATAGTCGACTGTCTGGAGACGTACTCAAAGCAGTGTGACTCAAATGAGTCGACTACCAGGTGGTGTACTCAAAGCGATGCGTTTAAACGAGTCGAGTGTTAGTTAGCGTCCTCAAAGTGATCGGTTCACCTATAAACTATGAACAAAGGAATCCTACCTAGTCTCAGTTTTAACAAATACCACTCATGTTAAACTGGCAATAATACACAGGAGAAAACCTCTAAGGACACGTACACCTTACATCAACCCCAACCTTCAAATCTAACTGCCACCGACAATTACTTTATTCTCATAGAAGACCTGAAACTATCTCCTGACCCTTAATCAAAAAATGTCCAAATAGCAGTTACTAAGCGCAGTCGGTGTTCTTATCGCTATTCGAAGGGATCAAGGAAGAACAAGACACGTGTTGTCACCAGAGAAGACGTCACAGAAGCCACGCTGAGGTGATATCCACCCAGCAAACACCTATTGCAATTTAAACATCCCAGCTATTTAGGCTTCTTCGCTCTTTCCTTATGATCCCGTTATATGTGATCAATCTATATTCATTTTCTTGAGTGTCTTTACTTTAGGGTTCCGTGTTATAACTTACATGTCAACTAAACTTCAGTGTCCCTCCATCACGGTCCTCATGTCTTCCACTCTGTTAACTTCTACATGGCACTTCATTCTTCCTCTTTACTTCTGCTTTAAACAAACGTCTTTTATCTAAACGTAGTTACAGTTATTTTGATTTTTCAATCAAAGATTCAGAATTCAAAATTTCTAATTTTTTTTTATTAGTATTTTGGTTTTGTTTTGCTTGCCTTATTTCCAAACCACATGTCGAAAACGGTATTATTATTATATTTTCCTGTTTTAACATTAATATTTGTGTGCTTTTATTTTTGCTGATTACTATATCATTTACTTTTTCTGCCCTCTTTGTACGTTACTATACCTCTTTGTAAACAGACATTTCTCCCTACATAATACCTAATGTCAGCATAATATCTCCAACTACCACAAACCTAATCCTTAGCGCCCTTTGTATCCTGTGTTTGCTTCTGCTTCGTTTTCCATATACAGTATATATTGAGGGAAATTTCTTCAAAGTTTGTGCTATGAAAGATTCGTTATTGACAAATTTTGAAATTGGTCTCCAATAAGTATTTCAGTATTTGTCCTTGGAGCCACGTATAGTATAGGTGTTCTCATTTGGATTCAGAAAAGCTAGACTGTCAACTCATACTCACAGGCATTGTGAGCTGACAGAAGAGTTTTGAAATTATTTATTATCATTACCATTAACGATTGGCATTCCTAAAATAGTTTGAAACGTATAAATTTGAATTGGTTTCTATTTTAATATGTAATATAAAAAATGAAATTGTTATTATACAAAAAACTTACCATGTTTAAGTAAACAGCTAAATAATTTGATATTTTCTGTTAATTTATTATTTTTACCGTATAACTATTATTTAATTTTTTAGTATTAGAAAATTATATTATTTTGATACAAATAGCTCTACATTTTCTTTAAATATATAAATACACACATATATATATGCTGATACGTATTCCTTCACGGATTTAAAAATATGATGAATAGTTACTATCTGGAGTACATCCGTTCATTCTGCAGTCCATAAATTCTCAGTTCCGACGTTTCGCTAGAATCTCATCCAGCACTGACGAGGTGAACCCAACAACAATAGTAGAGCGAGTTCGTTATTTTCCTCCTCTTCAATGCTGGAGGAGATTCTAGCGAAACGTCGGAACTGCGATTTTATGCACTGCAGAATGAACGGATGTACTCCAGACAATAACTATTCATCATATATATAATACACACACACACACACACACACACACACACACACACACACACACACACACACACACACACACACACACACACACACACACACACACACACATACAGATATAGATATACAGATTTACTTTCAATAAATAATACTTCACAACTTGTTTGGCACTTCTAGAATCGACAATAATGTCATTACCATATACGTTGCTTAATGGACAAATAGATTTTTCTACGTGTAAAACAACTTATGTAAACATGTGTTTAGAAGCATTAGTGTTGGAGTAATACAACTACTGTACCCCATATCTATAAAGAAAGATTATGTATTGAGTGCATGAGGTCACACAGTATAGAAACGCAACTCAGGCCAATTACCATCGATACTAGGTGAGTAGTAATCAGAAATATATTGGGGCATGCAGAAAGCAAGTGAATAAGGGGGAGAGGGGAAATAGTAATTGCCCCGCGTGACTGCGACAAGCACCCCGCAACACGCAATCATGCTGTATCACACATTTACTTTAAAATTCTTGTTCCTTTCTACCAAGTTATGTTATTGCGTAAAGCTCATTCACTGAAGAAACAATGCACAGGTCAATATCACTACAGTTATTTTGTAAACATTCCTATGAATTTATTTGTTTTTTTATTGGAATTAATTGTATGATTTTCCAAATATACATTAGGAAATAACAATAGTTAAAAATGTTTCTAAACGTTTTTTTAAATTCGAAATAATCGACAATATTAAGCGGCGAAAAAATAGTTTAAGCTTACTTTGTGAAATCAATCCGTAGTGGTCACGAAAATAATGTTCCAGAGAATGTTAGTATCATAGGTAATCAAAGAAGTGTGTTTGGTTTTATGTGCTAAATATCTAGAATAGGTAATGCGACAAATTTGAACCACTAAATGGAGATTGAATCATTTGTTTTGGAAAAGGTTTGAGTTATAATATTTCCATATTCCATTAGTTATACTATTTAATAATAGACTTTTTTCCAACATGAGTTTAAATTAAACATGAAAGTAATTAAAATGCAACAATTTTGAAATTACATCTGCCTATTTTAGAAAATGTTGGATTATTTTAACAATATATAAGAACCAATTAATATTTGATTTAGTAGTGTAATATTGTTATGTTATTACATATGTTGAAAATAATCACTGTCTGCTTGTACGCGTAAGGTTGCGCGGAGTAGCATATTCTGTAATACAGACTGAAGCTCAGGAGTCGTATGGTGGGTATGACGATCGTGCTCAAGACCTTTTGGTCTTTTGGATTTTTGGTAGCTGGTCTACTTTATTTTTTTAAATTCCTCATAAGTAATAACCACAACGAGACCAATCCGGTGATTGTCTCCATAAACCTGAATGATAGTCCTCTTATCGGAACCAGTGATACACGAGGTGTGTGTCAAGTCGCCCCCTTATCAAGTCTTGTTGGAAAAAACGATATGTAATTTTGTTTGGGATGAGCTGATTAATAATTTGTTCTAAAATCTCCATGTAGACATCGATATAAACACTATACAACCTACCCTAAGTTATGTAGTTACATTTTATTACAACGTTTCCCTTTCCATATTTTTGCAAAGGACTTTATAATAAAATATATTTCTCTTAAACGGATGAAGAATAAATACTTAACAATACATGTCTTTTGGGAATGAATATGCACTCCCGCGTATTGGTGACTGGATTCTATTTAGTAATACATGTGCTGTTTTGTTTCAGGTTTCCCAACGCCCAACGTTTCTGACCAATCAATGTTCCTTATGAGAGGTTGTAAGTGTTATTGTGTACATAGAATGTGTTAATTGATGAGATGTTTATATGTATTGGGTTAGACTGAGGTACCACGAGCGGCGCCAAGCCCATCTAATTAGGTGCAGTCGCCCTGCAAGTGTATTCCTAGATTACAAGAAAGTAAAATGCCCTGAAACACATAATACACATTTTCTTATTCGTCTCATTCGGTCTAATGTTTAACCATAAAAACATAAATTCTATTACTTGACGTTGTGTTTATTGACTCACAACATATTTTAAGTTTTTCGCGTTTCCAAAAATATAAATTCTAAACGATAAAGAATAATAACAATAGTAATTGAAAATGTATGCTGCAAAATGAAGAAATTATCCGATGCCCACATAAACAATTATCTATGATAACTTATTCTAAGCCATTACCTTGTTGCGATTTGCAATGTAAAATGCAGAAGTGGAGAAATTAACCGACGCCTACATACACCTATTATTTATCTATAATAAGCTAATCTAATCTGTTACCTCATTACAACATGCAATCTATAATGACAAATGGATAAATTAACTGATTCCTATATAACTTATTATCTATGATGAGCTAATCTAATTTGATATTTGCAACTTCAAAAGTATAATCCAAAATGGATAAATTAACTGATCAGTACATAACCGATTATCTATGATCAGCTAAAATAATCAAATAACTCGTTGCAACTAGCAATGCATAATGCAAAATGTATAAATTAACTGATGCCTAAATAACTTATTATCTATGATAATCTAATCTAATTTGATATTTGCATCTTCCAAAGTATAAAGCAAAATGGATAAGTTAACTTATCCCTACATAACCGATTATCTATGATCAGCCAAAATAATCAGATACCTCGTTGCAACTTGCAATGCATTATCCAAAATGGATAAATTAACTGATGCCTATATAACTTTTTATCTATGATCAGCTAAAGTAATCAGATACCTCGTTGCATCTTGCAATGCATAATGCAAAATGGATAAATTAACTGATGCCTATATAACTTATTATCTATGATGAGCTAATCTAAATTGATATTTGCAAATTCAAAAGTACAATCCAAAATGGATAAATTAACTGATCCCTACATAACCGATTATCTATGATCAGCTAAAGTAATCAGATACCTCGTTGCAACTTGCAATACATAATCCAAAATGGATAAATTACCTGATGAATATATATCTTTTTATATATGATCAGCTAAACTAATCAGATACCTCGTTGCAACTTGCAATGCATTATCCAAATTGGATAAATTAACTGATGCCTATATAACGTTTTATCTATGATCAGCTAAAGTAATCAGATACCTCGTTGCAACTTGCAATGCATATTGCAAAATGGATAAATCAACTGATGCCTATATAACTTATTATCTATGATAAGCTAATCTAATTTGGTATTCGCCACTTCCAAAGTATAATGCAAAATGGATAAATTAACTTATCCCTACATATCCGATTATCTATGATCAGCTAAAATAATCAAATACCTCGTTGCAACTTGCAATGCATAATGCAAAATGTATAAATTAACTGATGCCTATATAACTTATTATCTATGATAAGCTAATCTAATTTGATATTTGCAACTTCCGAAGTATAATGCAAAATGGATAAATTAACTGATCCCTACATAACCGATTATCTATGATCAGCTAAAATAATCAGATACCTCGTTGCAACTTGCAATGCATAGTCCAAAATGGATAAATTAACTGATGCCTATATAACTTATTATCTATGAGAAGCCTATCTAATTTGATATTTGCAACTTCCGAAGTATAATGCAAAATGGATAAATTAACTTATCCCTACATAACCGATTATCTATGATCAGCTAAAATAATCAAATACCTCGTTGCAATTTGCAATGCATAATGCAAAATGTATAAATTAACTGATGCCTATATAACTTATTATCTATGAGAAGCCTATCTAATTTGATATTTGCAACTTCCGAAGTATAATGCAAAATGGATAAATTAACTGATCCCTACATAACCGATTATCTATGATCAGCTAAAATAATCAGATACTTCGTTGCAACTTGCAATGCATAGTCCAAAATGTATAAATTAACTGATGCCTATATAACTTATTATCTATGAGAAGCCTATCTAATTTGATATTTGCAACTTCCGAAGTATAATGCAAAATGGATAAATTAACTGATCCCTACATAACCGATTATCTATGATCAGCTAAAATAATCAGATACTTCGTTGCAACTTGCAATGCATTATCCAAAATGGATAAATTAACTGATGCCTATATAACTTTTTATCTATGATCAGCTAAAGTTTTCAGATACCTCGTTGCATCTTGCAATGCATGATGCAAAATGTATAAATTAACTAGTACCTATATAACTTATTATCTATGACGAGCTAATCTAATTTGATATTTGCAAATTCAAAAGTACAATCCAAAATGGATAAGTTAACTTATCCCTACATAACCGATTATCTATGATCAGCCAAAATAATCAGATACCTCGTTGCAACTTGCAATGCATTATCCAAAATGGATAAATTAACTGATGACTATATAACTTATTTTCTATGATAAGCTAATCTAATTTGTTAATTGCAATTTCCAAAGTATAATGCAAAATGGATAAATTAACTGACGCCTACATAACCGATTATCTATGATCAGCTAAAGTAATCAGATACCTCGTTGCAACTGGCAATGCATAATGAAAAATGGATAAATTAACTGATGCCTATATAAATTATTATCTATGATAAGCTAATCTAATTTGATATTTGCAACTTCCAAAGTATAACGAAAAATGGATAGAATAACTGATCCCTACATAACCGATTAACTATGATCAGCTAAAGTAATCAGATACCTCGTTGCAACTTGCAATGCATAATGCAAAATGGATAAATTAACTGATGCCTATATAAATTATTATCTATGATAAGCTAATCTAATTTGATAATTGCAACTTCCAAAGTATAATGATAAATGGATAAATTAACTGATCCCCATATAACCGATTATCTATGATCAGCTCAAGTAATCAGATACCTCGTTGCATCTTGCAATGCATAATGCAAAATGGATAAATTAACTGATGCCTATATAACTTATTATCTATGATGAGCTAATCTAAATTGATATTTGCAAATTCAAAAGTACAATTAAAAATGGATAAATTAACTGATCCCTACATAACCGATCATCTATGATCAGCTAAGGTAATCAGATACTTCGTTGCAACTTGCAATGCATAATCCAAAATGGATAAATTACCTGATGAATAAATATCTTTTTATATATGATCAGCTAAAGTAATCAGATACCTCGTTGCAACTTGCAATGCATAATGAAATATGGATAAATTAACTGATGCCTATATAACTTTTTATCTATGATCAGCTAAAGTAATCAGATACCTCGTTGCAACTTGCAATGCATATTGCAAAATGGATAAATCAACTGATGCCTATATAACTTATTATCTATGATAAGCTAATCTAATTTGGTATTTGCCACTTCCAAAGTATAATGCAAAATGGATAAATTAACTTATCCCTACATATCCGATTATCTATGATCAGCTAAAATAATCAAATACCTCGTTGCAACTTGCAATGCATAATGCAAAATGTATAAATTAACTGATGCCTATATAACTTATTATCTATGATAAGCTAATCTAATTTGATATTTGCAACTTCCAAAGTATAATGCAAAATGGATAAATTAACTTATCCCTACATAACCGATTATCTATGATCAGCTAAAATAATCAAATACCTCGTTGCAATTTGCAATGCATTATGCAAAATGTATAAATTAACTGATGCCTATATAACTTATTATCTATGATAAGCTAATCTAATTTGATATTTGCAACTTCCGAAGTATAATGCAAAATGGATAAATTAACTGATCCCTACATAACCGATTATCTATGATCAGCTAAAATAATCAGATACCTCGTTGAAACTTGCAATGCATAATCCAAAATGGATAAATTAACTGATGCCTATATAACTTTTTATATATGATCAGCTAAAGTAATCAGCTACCTCGTTGCATCTTGCAATGCATAATGCAAAATGGATTAATTAACTGATGCCTATATAACTTAATATCTATGATGAGCTAATCTAATTTGATATTTGCAACTTCCGAAGTATAATGCAAAATGGATAAATTAACTGACGCCTACATAACCGATTATCTATGATCAGCTAAAGTAATCAGATACCTCGTTGCAACTTGCAATGCATAATGAAAAATGGATAAATTAACTGATGCCTATATAAATTATTATCTATGATAAGCTAATCTAATTTGATATTTGCAACTTCCAAAGTATAATGAAAAATGGATAAATTAACTGATCCCCATATAACCGATTATCTATGATCAGCTCAAGTAATCAGATACCTCGTTGCAACTTGCAACGCATAGTCCAAAACGTATAATTTAACTAATGCCTATATAACTTATTATCTATGATCAGCTAATGTAATCAGACACCTCGTTGCAACTTGCAATGCATAATGCAAAATGGATAAATCAACCGATGCCTATATAACTTATTATCTATGATAAGCTCATCTAATTTGATATTTGCAACTTCCGAAGTACAATGCAAAATGGATAAAATAACTGACGCCTACATAACCGAATATCTATGATCAGCTAAAGTAATCAGATACCTCGTTGCAGCTTGCAATGCATAATGCAAAATAGATAAATAACTGATGCCTATATAACTTTTTATCTATGATCAGCTAAAGTAATAAGATACCTCGTTGCAACTTGCAATGCATAATGCAAAATGGATAAATTAACTGATGCCTATATAACTTATTATCTATGATAAGCTAATCTAATTTGATATTTGCAACTTCCAAAGTATAATGCAAAATGGATAAATTAACTGACGCCTACATAACCGATTATCTATGATCAGAAAAAGTAATCAGATACCTGGTTGCAACTTGCAATGCATAATGCAAAATGGATAAATTGACTGATGACTATATAACTTATTTTCTATGATAAGCTAATCTAATTTGTTAATTGCAATTTCCAAAGTATAATGCAAAATGGATAAATTAACTGACGCCTACATAACCGATTATCTATGATCAGCTAAAGTAATCAGATACCTCGTTGCAACTGGCAATGCATAATGAAAAATGGATAAATTAACTGATGCCTATATAAATTATTATCTATGATAAGCTAATCTAATTTGATATTTGCAACTTCCAAAGTATAACGAAAAATGGATTGAATAACTGATCCCTACATAACCGATTAACTATGATCAGCTAAAGTAATCAGATACCTCGTTGCAACTTGCAATGCATAATGCAAAATGGATAAATTAACTGATGCCTATATAAATTATTATCTATGATAAGCTAATCTAATTTGATAATGCAACTTCCAAAGTGTAATGATAAATGGATAAATTAACTGATCCCCATATAACCGATTATCAATGATCAGCTCAAGTAATCAGATACCTCGTTGCAACTTGCAAAGCATAGTCCAAAATGTATAAATTAACTAATGCCTATATAACTTATTATCTATGATCAGCTAATGTAATCAGACACCTCGTTGCAACTTGCAATGCATAATGCAAAATGGATAAATTAACTGATGCCTATATAACGATTTATCTATGATCAGCTAAAGTATCAGATACCTCGTTGCAACTTGCAATGCATAATGCAAAATGGATAAATCAACTGATGCCTATACAACTTATTATCTATGATAAGCTAATCTATTTTGATATTTGCAACTTCCAAAGTATAATGCAAAATGGATAAATTAACTGACGCCTGCATAACCGATTATCTATGATCAGCTAATGTAATCAGATACCTCGTTGCAACTTGCATTGCATAATGCAAAGTGGATAAATTAACTGATGCCTATATAACTTATTATCTATGATGAGCTAATCTAATTTGATATTTGCAACTTCCAAAGTATAATGCAAAATGGATAAATTATCTGTCGCCTACATAACCGATTATCTATGTTCAGCTAAAGTTATCAGATACCTCGTTGCAACTTGCAATGCATAATGCGAAATGGATAAATTAAGTGATGCCTATATAACTTATGATCTATGATAAGCTAATCTAATTTGTTATTTGCAAATTCCAAAGTATAATGCAAAATGGATAACTTAACTGACGCCTACATAACCGATTATCTATGATCAGCTAAAGTAATCAGATACCTCGTTGCAACTTGCGAGGTAATAATTTTCCATACATAATGCAAAATGGATAAATTAACTGATGTCTATATAACTTATTAATTATGATAAGCTAATCTAATTTGATATTTGCAACTTCCAAAGTATAATGCAAAATGGAAAAATTAACTTATCCCTACATAACCGATTATCTATGATCAGATAAAATAATCAGATACTTCGTTGCAACTTTCAATACATAATCCAAAATGGATAAATTAAGTGATGCCTATATAACTTATTATCTATGAGAGGCTAATCTAATTTGTTATTTGCAATTTTCAAAGTATAATGCAAAATGGATAAATTAACTGACGCCTACATAACTTTTTATATATGATCAGCTAAAGTAATCAGATACCTCGTTGCATCTTGCAATTCATAATGCAAAATGGATAAATTAACTGATGCCTATATAACTTATTATCTATGATGAGCTAATCTAATTTGATATTTGCAATTTCCAAAGTATAATGCAAAATTAATAAATTAACTGACTCCTATATAACTTATTATCTATGATGAGCTAATCTAATTTGATATTTGCAACTTCCAAAGTATAATGCAAAATGGATAAACTAACTGACGCCTATATAACTTATTATCTATGATGAGCTAATCTAATTTGATATTTGCAACTTCCAAAGTATAATGCAAAATGGATAAATTAACTGACGCCTATATAACTTATTATCTATGATGAGCTAATCTAATTTGATATTTGCAACTTCCAAAGTATAATGCAAAATGGATAAATTAACTCACGCCTACATAACCGATTATCTATGATCAGCTAAAGTAATCAGATACCTCGTTGCAACTTGCAATGCATAATGCAAAATGTATAATTTAACTGATGCCTATATAACTTATTATCTATGATCAGCTAAAGTAATCAGATACCTCGTTGCAACTTGCAATGCATAATGCAAAATGGATAAATGAACTGATGCCTATATAACTTATTATCTATGATATGCTAATCTAATTTGATATTTGCACTTCCAAAGTATAATGCAAAATGGATAAATTAACTGACGCCTACATAACCGATTATCTATGATCAGCTAAAGTAATCAGATACCTCTTTGCAACTTGCAATGCATAATGCAAAATGGATAAATTAACTGATGCCTATATAACTTATTATCTATGATAAGCTAATCTAATTAGTTATTTGCAACTTTCAAAGTATAATGCAAAATGGATAAATTAACTGACGCCTACATAACCGATTAACTATGATCAGCTAAAGTAATCAGGTACCTCGTTGCAACTTGCAACGCTTAGTCCAAAATGTATAAATTAACTGATGCCTATATAACTTATTATCTATGATCAGCTAATGTAATCAGACACCTCGTTGCAACTTGCAATGCATAATGCAAAATGGATAAATTAACTGATGCCTATATAACTTATTAATTATGATAAGGTAATCTAATTTGATATTTGCAACTTCCAAAGTATAATGCAAAATGGATAAGTTAACTGATGCCTATATAACTTACTAATTATGATAAGTTAATCTAATTTGATATTTGCAACTTCCAAAGTATAATGCAAAATGGATAAATTAACTGATGCCTATATAACTTACTAATTATGATAAGTTAATCTAATTTGATATTTGCAACTTCCAAAGTATAATGCAAAATGGATAAATTAACCTATCCCTACATAACCGATTATCTATGATCAGCTAAAGTAATCAGATACCTCGTTGCAACTTGCAATGCATAATCCAAAATGGATAAATTAACTGATGCCTTTATAACATTTTATCTATGATCAGCTAAAGTAATCAGATACCTCGTTGCAACTTGCAATGCATAATCCAAAATGGATAAATTAACTGATGCCTTTATAACATTTTATCTATGATCAGCTAAAGTAATCAGATACCTCGTTGCAACTTCCAATGCATAATGCAAAATGGATAAATTAACTGATGCCTATATATTTATTATCTATGATAAGCTAATCTAATTTGATATTTGCAACTTCCAAAGTATAATGAAAAATGGATAGATTAACTGATCTCTACATAACCGATTAACTATGATCAGCTAAAGTAATCAGATACCTCGTTGCAACTTGCAATGCATAATCCAAAATGGATAAATTAACTGATGCCTATATAACCTATTATCTATGATGAGCTAATCTAATTTGATATTTGCAACTTCCAAAGTATAATGCAAAATGGATAAATTAACTTATCCCTACATAACTGATTATCTATGATCAGCTAAAATAATCAAATACCTCGTTGCAACTTGCAATGCATAATCCAAAATGGATAAATTAACTGATGCCTAAATAACATTTTATCTATGATCAGCTAAAGTAATCAGATACCTCGTTGCAATTTGCAATGCATAATGCAAAATGGATAAATCAACTGATGCCTATATAACTTATTATCTATGATAAGCTAATCTATTTTGATATTTGCAACTTCCAAAGTATAATGCAAAATGGATAAATTAACTGATGCCTATATAACTTATTAATTATGATAAGCTAATCTAATTTGATATTTGAAACTTTAAAAGTATAATGCAAATGGATAAATTAACCTATCCCTACATAACCGATTATCTATGATGAGCTAAAGTAATCAGATACCTCGTTGCATCTTGCAATGCATAATGCAAAATGGATAAATTAACTGATGCCTATATAACTTATTAATTATGATAAGCTAATCTAATTTGATGTTTAAAACTTTAAAAGTATAATGCAAATGGATAAATTAACCTATCCCTACATATCCGATTATCTATGATCAGCTAAAGTAATCAGATACCTCGTTGCATCTTGCAATGCATAATGCAAAATGGATAAATTAACTGATGCCTATATAACTTATTATCTATGATGAGCTAATCTAATTTTATATTTGCAACTTCCAAAGTATAATGCAAAATGGATAAATTAACTGACGCCTACATAACCGATTATCTATGATCAGCTAAAGTAATCAGATACCTCGTCGCAACTTGCAATATATAATGCAAAATGGAGGAATTTACTGATGCCTACATAACCTATTATCCATGATAAGTTAATCTAATTTGATACCTTATTGCAACTCGCAATGTATAATACGAGATGGAGAAATTTATTGATGCCTACATAACCTATTATCCATGATAAGTTAATCTAATTTGATACCTTATTGTAACTCGCAATGTATAATACGAGAGGGAGAAATTTATTGATGCCTACATAACCTATTATCCATGATAAGTTAAACTAATTTGATACCTTGTTGCAACTCGCAATGTATAATACGAGATGGAGAAATTTATTGATGCCTACATAACCTATTATCCATGATAAGTTAATCTAATTTGATACCTTGTTGCAACTCGCAATGTATAATACGAAATGGAGACATTTATTGATGCCTACATAACCTATTATCCATGATGAACTAATACAATCTGCTACCTCGTTGCAATTTCCAATCTATAATACAAAATGGAGAGATTAACTGAAGCCTTTTATGTTCCTAACATAACCTATTTTGTATAGATATGAAAATAATATTTATTACCAAATATGTTACCATACTTGACCTTTAAGTATCGAATGGTAACGTAATTTACCATGTAATTAGTATATATAATTTTCTGGTATAAATCTGTCCATTACGATATATATATATATATATATATATATATATATATATACATATATATATATATATATATATATATATATATATATATATACATATACATATATATATATATATATATATATATATATATATATATATATACATTTACACATATGAGGTTACTTATGAAAGAAAAATTCCACAATAAAAAGTTACAATTAAAAAAAAAACTCATATACATTTCCGTAACCTATAACGAAATCCTAGTACGTCTTCAAGACCCAATAGACCTATGAGTTATGTGCAAATGAAAGGAAATACCTTGGCTTCAGTAATTGTAATTTACATAAAGAAATCCAATCCGGAAACTTTGTAGCAGATATTTTAATATAGCTGTATATTACCTAATAGTGTCTAACGATATCTCTAATACAAAAGTTACTTTAGGGAGCGTGCTGGGAGAGTGAGATTCTGTTTGTACAGCTACTTTTAACTCTCTGTAAGTTCAGGTTTACAACACTAACTATTTATTTTTTATTAAGAATGAATCTTTAAATAACATCTATGAGGACAAAGAATCGATGAAAGTACTTTATTTTGTATTACGATCTAAATTTTTCCTCGCCTTAGTTAGTTATTTGATTATTTACTCTAAAAATCTGTTATTCTTTGGGTTATATTCTCAACAACATCCATTCATAATATGACTAATTATACAATATTATAAAATTAATAATTATACGCAATAGTTTGAATTTTTAGTATACAGAGTGTATCCATGCATGAAAGGTGTTTTATAGTGTAGAGAATAACAAGGATGGGGTCTCTATGTTACATTATTATTTAGTCATGAGTGCATATAGATAGCTGTTCCTTTCATAGTGACGTCATTACCCTGGAGATGTCAATGCAGAGAAGGAGCGGTCTTTTAATGAGGTACTTGAGAAAACTCGTTAGATAAAATGTGAATTGGCTAAACATTATTTCACCTCAAGACATACAAATTATTAAAGCATTACTTTTGTGATTACATTACGTACCAACATTTTCACTATTTAGTTTTTTAAAACATTCAGTGCCAGAATTATTGTATTTGAAGTGCTACACAATAATTAAGGTTATGGGGTACTTCCGAACCTCTTCAGTGTAAAACACATTCATAATAATTGAATCGGTTTGCAAGCAATATTCAGTGTACATCTATGTTGCATGTCCCAATACACATAACAGATTTTATTGAGTGATTCCTTTTGTTATTCTTATTATTCTTTTGTTATTCTTAGTCATGTTTATTTGTATAACTTATGCGTCACAAACCGAATTTGGTATAGCAATATACTTTATCTGCGATGAGGCAAAATTAAACGTTTTTAGTTTTGAGGAAATTTTCTAAAGTTGGAAAGGATCAAATCCCCGTACCACCATGGACTAGTGGCTCACATTCTTAATTCTAATTTTAGTATTTATGTAAGAAAGAAATATAGTAAAAGCTATATTTTTATAGTAACAACATTATTTTTAAAAGTAATTATATTGATTTTGAGGTTATTATTGGTAGAATAATTCAAAAAGATAATTGGGAAATAAATTCAATAAAAATTGTAATTTATTGAACCGAAGGCACTTCTCTGCATCTATTTCCTTGCGTGTGTACTGTAAGTGGGTCGTTAGGTCAGAACCAGTGTTTTCGCACATCAATAAACTGTACATTAAATCTAATTACGGAAATAACTAGAAACGCAAAACACCTGAAATATCCTCAGCAGTGCCTGTGAGTTTTTAGCGAGAGATTTGTGAAAAATTGCTACTCTGAGTTTTTTCAGTACTTTTTTAGAACATTTAGTGCATGTAAGAGGATACACTTGTGAGTGATACGGTTGATACGTTTAAAATATCGAAATGAAACGAATGTTTAGAAAAAGAAAGACATAGTGTATATTTTTTAGTTAGATATTTCTCTATATTGTGCTTAATGTCGTGTACCTAATCAATAAAACCTAAAACAATATAAAATTCAGCGACAGGACTAAATATAATATTGGAGCAAGATTGACTTTGATTCCATTGTTGAACAAGAATCTTACGTTTCAGTTTTTATTCTCATTTTAACATAACTTTACTATCATGGTGTTTAATAAATAATTTCACATCTTACCTTCTTTATATCTAGCTTTGTTTATAATCACTTTTTCTTAATTTTGTTTTTGCATAAAATCTATCACTCTTTTAAATATTTTTAACTGCTTTTAAATTCCCCTATTTAATATTTAATATTTGCATAATTAATTCTAACTATCCATCAACAAGATTTAACAAATAAACTTTGAAACTTCGATTGTGATATTTTCCCTACCTTTATGTTGACACTTTATTTCATTAAATAATGCAAATTTAAATTTGAGAATCACATGACATTTTATGTTCAAAGGTTCGAGTAATAAATTCATTTATTTTATCAACTGGAGATGTTATTTGTTTTATAGATTGCATTATCTTTTTACGATACTTATATTTTAAAAGAGAACTATATTTTGTATAATTCATAGCTTTTAAATCGTTTAAAGTTCATTACTCAAATTATCTCAAAGTGTAATATTTACAATATACCTCAAGTACCACAAAAGTTTAAAGTGCGAGATAATAATTATAGTACATTGTAAAATGTAAACAAGAATATATAAAATTGTATTTCAATATTTCCATGTAATTCCATGAAACCCTAACCTTGTAGTATACAGTACTGCCTTAATTGTATTATCCTTTTTCAATTTTTAATAGAAATACTTTTTGTTCATCCACTTAAGTTCAAATATATTTTTTTAACTGGTAGTGGATGACAATTGATGTAAATAGAGTTTTTTTAAATAATATTTTATTAATTAAATTTACTGAAAGAATCTTAGTTTTATATTGAAGAAAAACCTATCAAAAAAGGGGTAAGTTATACAATATAGCTATTTCGCCCCATTTGGATTAATGATAACATATGGTTTCGTAAAGCAGTTGATTTTATTTTATAGGTTATGTGGCAGAGCAGCTGTTTTAATGCATAGGTCAAGCTACTTTGTTTATATTAGTTGTAATTTTTTAATAAAAAGTAATTTTTCAATGAGTCCAATAGAGAATGTTTTTAAAAACCTTTTGCTCAAATTACTGTTCACAATAGGATTTCAGAAGGTATTTTTTGTAATTCAAATTTAATAGTATGTGATATATTGTTGTAGTTTATGGTTTTAATACTGGTTATTTGATATTTGGTTTAATATTTTTGGTGTTATATTTGGTACAATACCGGTATTTGGTATAGTCACTAAATTGACCTAATATGCATTAAACAAAGGGATTTTTTATAATGAATTTCAATCTATCAATACATTATTGTACATTCTGAGAAATAACAGTAACGAAATAAAAAAAAAAAAAACAAAAACGGTTGTTCCTTCTCTGAAACGGCATTCCTTGTATCGTTGAAGTCTATTTTATTTGACGTCATACGAATGACGTGACGTGACTAACAGTGACATGGAAACACTATGGATTTGTTGGGCCCGAGAATCGCTTTATATAAAAATCTTTTTTTTTACGAATTACAAATTTGGGAGTGCAATTATTGTATAAAATATTACTCAAATGTTTCTAGACAAGACATTGTTTAGTAGGCAGGATCCCGAAATAAAAAAAATGTTTATAGGAAAACCCCAGGGCCCGAACAAATAACCTGACATGATCTTAAATACCCAAAAAACGATTTATGATTTTCTACCCGAAATTAATTGTATGGGTTGAATTGAAAAATGAGCAAATAGAAAAAGTAAATCTAATTTTGTAGACCCGTAACTTTATAAATAAAAATAAAATAATTTGTTTAAAGAAACAGTTAGTACGTTCTTATGTTTAAATATAAGTAAGATATTTTGTTACCATAAGACATGAAAATATATATTTTATTTCATAAAAAATTTAGATTGATTAAATGTAATTCATCATTTTAAAAAGCAGTTTAAATTACATTGACGTTTTATTTTTTTTAAGTGTAATAATTGCTACAAAATATCTGTTATAAATTATATGAATTGTTGATTGTTATGAAATTGTTTTGTTATGAATCTAAGTATAGTTAAATAACGACATATTTTATAAACAAATTATTAAAAATATATTAAAAGGCTGGATTCGACTAAAAATGCCTTTCTATGAAATAATTAAAAATGTCGTAAATTATTTTTAAAGAATAACTTTAAAAAATAGTAATAATAAATAACCTACTTTTACAGGGATGTAATTTTAATAAAAAAAAAAAAAACAGATCATATTAAATATACTACGGGATCAACAAATGATCTCAAATGGCCCAAATTGGGCCTCTCCAGTATCTCTGTGTATGTGTATGTGTCTGTGAGTGTTGTGTGTGTGTGTGTGTGTGTGTGCGCGCGCGCGCGCGCGCTTTTATACATGATATGAGTATTATACTTGTTTATTTCATGATTATTTTATATCTATATTTTCTTTATAACGATTTTTAGTTTTTAACAAAGCTTTCTCAATAGCACATAAACTTTAAAATTCGGAGGCTAAAAATGTATGAACCATCCATCTATTGTTAGAACTGCTATAACTCACATCTCGTGACGACTGTGACACTTTGGTGCAACTCAGACATAAAATATATTTGAGGGACAGGATATCGGAATGTCTGAAAAACATTACCTCCGACCTTGGCCTCCTACTAGTGACCTATATCACAAACACACGTAAATAAAAACAATTTTCTTCAGAATTTACTAACGGCTGATATGTATATATTGTATGCTTAAAGAATATAAATTCCAAAATGATTTTAAATAATAATAGATGTTAAAACATATGTTTACTCCAGTGAAAATAATATTTTATCTAAACAACTATAACATGCAAACAATGGTTGAGGAGCCATGTAGACAGTTTAGTATGAGAAAATATTGTAAATACAGATAATTTTATTATGATTAGTTATTGTTTATATATTTTATTCTAGCTTGTAATTATTTAAATATGAAGCTAGATTATAATGTACACAAACACACACATACACACACACACACATACACACACACACACACACACACAACCACGCACACATACACACACACACACACACATACACACACACACACACACACACACACACAACCACGCACACATACACACACACACACACACACACACACACACACACACACACACACACACACACACACCACACACACGCTTCGATCAGAACCCACATGAATTAGTAGCTCTTGATATCTATCATGCACATAAAGGGTTCGATGAGGTAGGCCTTTACAGAATATCATTATTAGGCGTTTTGTCAGTCACACCATGCCTTCGAGACAAAAAGTGCTATAAGATAAAAACCTTAGATTTTGGCAAAAAACAAACAAAATGTAAAATTTTTAGTGAGGTCAAGA
Source organism: Prosapia bicincta (assembly GCA_036971475.1). Classification (NCBI taxonomy): domain Eukaryota; kingdom Metazoa; phylum Arthropoda; class Insecta; order Hemiptera; family Cercopidae; genus Prosapia; species Prosapia bicincta. The sequence goes on along the minus strand of JBAIZL010000004.1, from coordinate 36,246,380 downwards.
GGGAACATATAATGCATTTATAAAACGACAAAATTGTACTACAGAGAATTTGTTCCAAAACCCTGGTTTTTCTGTCTCCGAACAGAAGCACCCGTCATTTCACAGACTTACTGATAATCAACTCTTATCAACATATGTCTTGTAAACCACCCTGAGTACTTTAATACTTGAGGTATTTTCATAACAAATAAGAGAAAACTCTTCGCAAGTAGAAAGACAAGACTTATTAAATTCCACAGAACCTGAATTATCCAATCAGGTCTGTACTTCATTATGGTAAATTACCTAAAGTATTAAGACATGAACACATAAATCCAAGAAATGCGTATAACATATATTTTGTAAGCAAAGACATGCTTTGGTTGTCTTCGGGAAAAGCTAAGTCGGGTAAAGTCGCGCCCGGAGGCAACAAATTGTATATGATAAAATTCAGATAATCTAAATGCTAGTTTTACATCTTATGCAGACTTTATTTAGTTTTAGAAATCAGTCGGCGCCGCTTATTGTGATCACGGTTAATGTTATCATTCGGTTATCATCTGTTCGCTTATTATTATCATTTAATTTGCCATTCAAAATCATATGCGTCAACGTATACTAGCATAGACCAAGTAAAAATGTCTACAAAGTTGTGTAAACAGCACGTGCAACACACAATGACGCCCAATTCATAGAATTTTTATTTTTAGAATGACAGAAATACTTTATAACGGTTTCAGCACTTAGCACAGTTCACAGAATGTCTCCCTTACTCTTTGTTTACTCAAACACCCTAGCCTGGCTTGAGTCGATCTTAATTGTTTGTTAACATTAGTTGATGTTACTACTGAACTATTTACAGTACAGTCCTACTGTATTTTTTAACAGTGAATTTTTATGAACGTTTATCACTGTATTTCAGTGTGATTTTACATAACTTAATTTTTAAAGATCTTTTTCGTTTGTTTTGTAGAGTTTAGTGTCACTTAAAGTTTCAAAGGACAGTATAGCAAGATGTCCGAATCTCAAAAGAAACGACGCTATTTAAGTCTTAAACAAAAACTTGATATTCTAGATAGGTACAGTAAATTACCAAAAATGAGTCAAAGAAACGCTACTTCTCAACTTGGCGTTTCTCAACCTCTCTTATGTAAAATATTGAACAACAAAGAAAAAATCTTGTCATTATCAAAGTGTAATGCAAATGTTGACAACAAAAGACATCGTTCTGGGAAGAATCCGCAAGTGGAATCAGCTTTGAAATTGTGGTTTAAAAATGTTTCGCGAAAAAGATGCTCGAGTTGACGGCACACTAATGCGTCTAAAAGCTGAGGATCTTGCCAAAAAAATAGGAAAACAGGATTTTAAAGCCACAGATGGATGGTTCAATCGATAGAAGAAAAAGGAAACATTGTTTACAAGAAAACGTGTGGTGAAAAAGAAATGCTGATTTTGTTGGAGCTGAGGACTGGTTACAATACGAATGGCCAATAAGATTTTGGCCGAGTATTCTCCTAGCTGCATATACAATGCAGATGAAACAGGACTTTATTATCGTGCTTTACCCGAACATAATTACTTATTTAAAAATGAAATTGCTAACGGCTGTAAAATATGTAAACAAAGAATAACTGTTTTGTGTTGTGTTGACATGGTTGGTCATACAGAAAAACTCTTAATTATCGGTAAATGTAAAAATCCACGGTGTTTTCAAGGTATCAAAAAGGTACCGGTTGAATATCATTCAAACCCCAATGCTTGGATGACATCAAAAATTTTTAATGAATGGCTGACTAATTGGGATACCAGCCTCATACGCAACATTGTCCTTCTACTAGACAACTGCACTGCACATAATGACATAAGCACTACGCTAAAACACATCAAAGTGATTTACCTTCCGGCCAATACTACATCAATTATTCAGCCATGTGACCAAGGCATAATTGGACGAGAGATGCGTGCTAGAATTATAGAAAATATGGATGAATTTCAAACCCTTACCTCAAATGAATTGGCTAAAAAAACTTCTTTACTCGATGCTATTCATCTGATAGCAAAATCTTGGAATGAATTTTCTGAAAAAACTGTGAAAAATTGTTTTAGAAAAGGTGGTTTTTTTGTTGAACAAAATCAAGAGCAAGCTACATCTGAAGAAGACTCTGAAGAGAACTTTGAAGCCTTTCGATTTGTCCTTAAAAGAATATACTGAGTGGATGGAAGTTGACGATAGTATTGAAACAGCAGCGGAAATGACTGAAGATGATATTTGTGAGGTAGTTGCTTCAACATCAAAAGTTACTGAAGAAGAAGAAGGCACCGATGATGACGAAAATGATAAATGTGTACCGCAAAGATCTAAGCAGGAAGTTCACCAAGCTCTTGAGATTCTAAGGCAGTTTGTTCAACAAAAAGCAGAAAATTTCAACAAAAATTATGAATATGAACAATTTATAAACAATATTTTACGAGAAGACTACAGACAGTCACATATAGAGGAATTCTTCGAGAAAAAGTAAATGTAAATTTGAAGTGTAAATAAGATTGAAGTGTTTTATAATGAAGTTTTATGTGTTAAAATGTTTTGATCAAGTGTTTTACGTAGTTATATATACTTACTGTATTTTTTCAATTATGCTAGATTCAGTGTTTAAAAAAAATCTACAGTGGAATAAAATAAACTGACATGAAATATGCCCACTAATTTTAACAAGTAGAAAACTAAATTACAAAAATTCTACTACTGTAAATAATATTCCGGAATAGCATCAAAATTCGGTAAGTACAGTTTAATTATAGTGTTACAGAATTACAATTACTTGATGTAATGATAGGCTTACATATCGTTCAGAACAACAGTTGTGGCAATAATACAGTGAGTTCAATGCAGTATGGCTGTAGACTACATCGTGATTAAGCGTTCAGTTATTGTTATCGTTCGGTTATTGTTATCAAATATGTTTCTGACAAATATGATCACAATAAGCGACGCCGACTGTAATAATAAAATTTTATCATAGTAATAAAGTTTTTTTATGGTCAGTAATATCATTGTGAATGCATAGTTTTATTTGATGACTGTGTCACTATGTTCTATTTAGATGTAACCAAACTATACAGAGTTCTTTTATAATAAAATGATAAAGCAGACGCACTGATTAAGCAATAAATTTTAGGTCCTTTGGAAAGGTAGACTGTAGTTACGTCATTGGTGAAGACAAAATTGTTATCGGCAAGTGTGACGATTTATACTGAGACTAATACACTATATATATATATATATATATATATATATATATATATATATATATATATATATATTTATATAATATAAAATATATAAATATATTTTATATATATATATATATATATATATATATATTTATATATATATATATATATATATTTATATATATATATATATATATATATTAAAACAACATTGGTGGATATAAATTAATAAATATTCTTGTATTTGAATAACCTATGTTGTTTTAAATTATTAAACAAGAAAACGTATTATATATATATATATATATATATATATATATATATATATATATATATATATATATATATATATATATTCATATATAACGCAAGCCTAGCCTAAACCCAATCACAAACCATTTATATTCTCTAAAGAATAACCTGTGCCATTAAATCCACATATTTCAACTCTTCGATTACCAACATATGCATGCCCTGGTAATAGCCGTGGGAGCAACATATTTTTGAAAGATTATTGAATTTTTTCTTTGTTTTGATTATTTTTATTTATTTTTTTAAAATTGTACAATATGATAATAATAATACCATTTGTTATTAAATATTGTAATTTGTTAGTGTAAATACTGTTATTAACTTATTAAATATTCAATATTCAAGAAAATTAAAATTTTACCAACATTGGTAGCAATCCACATTTTCAGTTTTGAATGGTCATTCAGGGTAGTATTTTCACACACAAAGTGGTAATTTTCGTTGATTTCTGTAACAATTTTGTTGACCAAATCTCTGTCAAAATGTATTTTGAAAGAGTTTAATTCTATAGGTTCTGGTGGGAAAACAAGTTTATTATTTATGCTTAATTTATTTGTATCAAACTCATGATCAAAGATCTGTAAACACAAGAGACAAATCATAGACTTTGTACACAAAAGAATGGTGATTATATACTCTTTGTAGTATTTATTGTTTAAATAATATAAAATATTGAACCTAGAGTGCAGTACAATAGAGAGAAAAAAATTGAAAACATACGGCATTGTTTATCTGAGAGAAATGATAGAACGTTTATATACGGGAATGCTCCCGTTGCCCGTAGCGTAATGGTACGTCCCATTTCTGCATGCAAAGTATTTTTAAATATTGCATGATCATATTGCCAACGCTGTTTTTAGTTTGTAATAATCAAGGTATAACCACGTTTACGGCGCAAGATTTATAACATGTTGCGGTTTAATATTCTTTGCACGCATATTGTAAGCTAAGATAAAGTTTTACCGTAATTGCGTTGTAAATTTATTAAGAATTATTGTTTCTTAAAGTATCACTTGCATGCTTTAGCAGTAATTTCGAAAGGCCTATGACGTTTCGTGTTGAATAGGACGATATCTATTTTACAATACTTTATTTTAACCGTAATCGTGTCCACATTAGAATATGAATAAATTATATTATAATTATTAGTGCTTACTGAAATTGTATGCCCGAGAGAAAGTTTTGTAATAAATATGTGTGAATACAAATGCTGGACAATGAATGGTATAACATTATCGAATATTAAAAAATATTTTTCTGAACTACTGGTTTATTTTACTGTTAAACATGTTTCAACACTGAGGCATATTTTACTGGAGCTATAACTTTATTGTGCGCTATACAATGTTCTATCATAAAACATATTAATATTTCTTCAACATTTATTTTTCAATTCCTTTCATTAGTTCACACACTCCTTACATACGTCTTAATAAAATTTTCAGTCGTTAATAAAATACTTTTTATTCATACACTAAAGCTCATATACATCATTTTAAACTTGTAGCAGATGACACTTGAGGTTAATGCAGTTTTTTCAAATATTAATTCAATAATTAAATTTAAAATAAATCTTTCTTAGTTTTATGTCAGAAATACGTTTCTCAAACGGGGCAAGGTATGCAATATTGTTATTTCGTTCCATTAAATCTAAAATTAGAAAAAACAAACGATTTCATAAAACAGTTGATTTTATGTTATAGGGGTTATCGTAACGCATAGGCAATATCACTTTATGTGTATTATTGTAAATATTCAAAGAAAATGTAACTAAAATATTTTTTTTTATCCAAGTAAGAATTGACTTTAAATAATTATTGTTTATATTGCTTGCTTTATCTCAAACAACTATTCTAAGGGAAAGTTATATTAACTTTGAACACATTTAAAAAATATAATTTTATTGATAAAGAATGACATATAAACTGAAGCAGGTATATCCTTGAACAGACGATTAAAAAGCGTCGACGTCTCTCACGTGACCTTAATGACGTCATTCGAACGGGAACAGCTATCTATATGCACTCATGACTAAATAATGGCACAGCGTAGTGCCCTATTCTCTAGACACTAAGCAACCTTAGATGCCATAGAAAAGAACCGACTGGGTCGTGCAAAGCTCTCCACTAGTAGACAACAATTTATCCAAACACGTCTTCGTAACATAAAATGTGTTGTAAAATGTGTTAAAAACAAGTAATATAAACAATATGTTTTTAAAGTAAATTCCTACTTAGGTAAACGAAGAAAAATTGTATTTTGAGTTACTTTTTATTAAATATTTACAATTAATATAAATAAAGTAACTTGATCAATGCGTTGAAACAATTGTTCTAACATATAACCTTTTACATAATATCAGCTTTCTTATGAAATCATATGTTGTCACTACCTTTAAGACAAATGGGACGAATAACTATATTGTATACCTTGCACCTTTTGTGAAAGGTTTTTCTCCTAATTTTAAAGTTTTTCAACTTTATAAATCAACTGTGGCGTAATGTTTAATTTTAATGAATAAAACCTCTAAACCACAAACAACGTTTTAATTTATTTATTTCCTCATGTACATTTCAATTCTATAGCAGCCATCCTCACAGGTAATTTACAAAACAACTAAATTAATTAGGAGGAAGATTGTTATGCAATTAGAATGTACATAAAAAATCTTTAAAAAACCAGTTATTCGTGGAATAGAGGTTTTATTCATTTAAATTAAAACATTATTATTTGAAAAATCTGTAATAACATCTATTACAGGTTTAAAAACATGTATTTGCACATGAGTGATGATTAAAAAGTTTTTATTAACGATTGAAAATTTGAACAAGGAAAATGTAAACTAATAGAAGGAATTTTTTAAAAAATCTAAAACCGACTTAATATAATAATTAAATTTGTTATAAGTCTTGTTTTAGTATCAGGGTACTAAAAACCTAGTGTTTGCTGTTTTCCTTATGGGTGTTGAGAAGTTCAATATTAAAAATATATTTTAATAAATTTTCCCCTTGCAACTACCACCAAATTAAAAAATTACCAAACAAGATTTTTTTTCTCAAAATATAATAGAATGTAACTGAAAGTGTAGAATAAAAAGCAATGGCAGACTGACTTTATCCCAATATGAAGATTTTCTTTGATGGCCAAAATTGCAATTAGATTAGATACAGTTGTATCTGAAAGATTTGATATGGAGCTTAGGGATTGTTGGAGCCCTTGTTTGTTACCTACAGATTATTTTTCAGCTTTAAAATTAATTGTTATATTTATAGGAATAAAAACAATCAGATAACGGTGGATATTTGTTTCAGTTATAATTTAAAGCATTAAAAGTCAGTAAATACGAATAAAACATGCAAGAAATAGAAGTAAGTTTAGTATTAAATTATCGTACAACTAAATTGAAAGAAACAATAAATTATCTTTTTAAAAAACAAGATATTGGTTGAGAAAGAATACTTCTTGGGAATAAATAAGAAATAAAAATTCCAGAAAAATGCCTTGAAACGAACAAACGAACCACATACAGCAGAAGTAGAGACGAAAGTTAAATTGAAAAAAAGTAAAGAAAGAAAATATGAACTATCGTGATACATCTTGTAAGTTATAGCTCACCTTTTAAGGCTAATTGTTTAGTAGAAATATACGTCCCAGAACTTCTCAGATCCAAAACATGTTGAGTGTTGGCCCTTATCAAAAGGCGAAAGTTAGCCCTTCATCAGTTATTAATCCACTGATGATTCAGTCCACACTAATGTAGATTAACACTGAGGGGGGCAAATAATTTTGAGAAATAGAGCTGTTTATCGGCTACTGTATGTTTTTTGTAACCAAGGGTAAACATCTTCAAAGTGTGCTAAATAATTTGCAGTAGGACTGTTATAGCAGTAAGACGATAATTATTAGTTTCATTATATATAAATACAATATGCTAAATGGAAAAGGTAAATTTATGCTTTAAAAAACACATACATTGAAATAGTATAGAGGACTTTTACGTATATATAATTCATTACATACAATATATTTATAAAAAACAAACACTAACAGCATTTACAAAACGATTTTTGAATCACATCAAATAATTTTAACTATTTTTTAATTTAATCCACTTAACGTAAAAGGTCAGGTATTTTTATTCACTTCAGCTCTTCTTGACAAGATGTAACATTTAAATTAAATAAATTCCACAAATTTATTTTATAATTACAAACATTTTATTAATATAATTATTTCTTATTTTTTTCAATCATTGAAGTCCTTTAACATATTAGGTTCTTATTTATATTGTGTTAAAGAGATTCATTAATATAAATTATCTACATGATTTTATAAACCCACATTTAACATACAGTTTTATTTTTGTAGAAAAATAATAATAAATAATTCAATTCCCTTTACTGTTTTAATTTTTAACGGTATAAATGGTTTACATTGTTGAAAAATTTATATTCACCCCACCTAAACTATTCAACTATATAACTCAACTGAAATGGGATTTCAAAGTTGCTATATTAAACCAAATTAATTACTGTTTTATAATTAATTGTTCAAATAACAATTTGCAAACTCTGTACACAGGTCACATATCCAGGTACACATTTTGAGATACTAAAGAAAAAGGAATTCCAACACACAGACAGATAATAACTGGAAACATTTACAAAGTCCGACCCCCCTGCAACCAATTCAGGGACACGTTTTGAGATAAGGAGGAAGGGGGTATTCAATAACTTCCAGCAGACCTCTGTTGTAAATCTAGTAACGCTGTTACACAGGTCACAAACCTATGGAGTAGCCTGGAGACCTGGAAGGAGAAGAGATTCAGTTACTCCCAGTAGTTATATCTTGTAACCCCAGCAACATAGTTACACAAGTCAAAAAACCAAGAGAGGAGCCTGGACCCATGAAAGGAGGAGGGATTCAGTTACTCCCAGTAGTTATATCTTGTAACCCCAGCAACATAGTTACACAAGTCAAAAAACCAAGAGAGGAGCCTGGACCCATGAAAGGAGGAGGGATTCAGTTACTCCCAGTAGCTATATCTTGTAACCCCAGCAACATAGTTACACAGGTCATAAATCCAGAGGCACACCATAAGAACGAAGGAAGAGTTTTTAAGCAACAGCAGGTAGCTTGTGTCTTATAACTTTCTCTAAGATTACAGTTGAATTCAACGACAAAGTAAAAGCTGTAACTTTAACTATGTAAGCGAGTTAAGTTGTCTTTATAGAAATTCGAATAATATGTTACTAGCTAATACTTTAGCTAGAGTTTATTTTCTTATAATCCAGGTATAAACTATTTTTAAAACAAACATAGTTATTAAAGATTTTAATACTGAACTTATGAGAAAAACAGAATATATTGCGTTTGGTAAGTTATGGGAGTTAATTATCTTTATTTCCTTTTACAAATCTGTTTATTTATTAAAACATTTGTTAAAGTTTGATAACTTTTTACCGCTACAAGCAGGCTATAACCTAAACAATCTTTGGCTCCTCATATGCCTTTGCTATTTTTTCATAAAAAATAACCTTTAAGTTTAAAATAAAACTGGTTAATTTATTTAATATTTTAAAAAACATATTTAGTCTTGAAAAATATACACTTTTATCCAAGTCCTTCAAACTTGGGTATAACTCTCAAATTTCATTTATAATAAATTTACGTTGTATAAGTAATTTCTTATTTATATTGTCTGTCATTTTTATTTTATATATTAAAAATAACGTATATAATAAAACGTAACCCACATCAATTTTTATAATTGTAATTATGTTTTAAAAATATTATTTATTCTCTAAAGTTTAATCTTTATTTACTACAGTTAAAACACATATTTAACATTTGCTTTATTACTTGAAAAACAAAGTCTTCTAAACCTATAAAAGGACATACAACACCTTAAGGGAAGACAGAATGTTAAAAGGGGTAACAATATTTTAGAATAATCAAAGTTATCACATGAACGAAGTGTTTGCTTGCAATATACACAGAAGTGTTCAACACAGCTGCAATAAACACCGAAATAGTCGACGGTAGCACCTTCACTTCACAACACTGCATTTTATATTCCGATTGGTTGTTTCACAACTCCAGACCAATTATGTACAAGACAATACAAACGCTCGGATTCTTACTTAACCTCTATTAATACAACTCGATATTAAAAACATTTCCAGTTTATATGTATGCAATATAGACAATAGTTTGGAAAATAATTATTTACTGTCATTATTTACATTTTAAGTAATCGTTTGTATGACATTACACAATTTTTTCAACGTAACTCATGAGTAGAAATTTATACATAAATAAATAAAATTATGATGATATTTTTTGAGAAAAATAACTGTTTTTATCTTAAGGTACAGTTTTTATAATAAAATAAAACTTAATCATAATTAATTTCTTAATCAAAATATTATTTATAGAAATTACTGAAATTAATTAAATTTATTTATTATCAAATTATTAGTTTTCTTAAGAAATAATCCTTATAATTAAAGAAAACTAAAATGCTAAAACGTAATAAAATTGTATGACAATTCGTTGAACGTATTTATCATATTTTTAATAGAAAGATAAATTACCGTAGTACACTTGATATTAAACAAAGTTTGTTCTTCAGAAAGTAATTGGAGTCAAGTTAAAAAAATGTATTGTAAAATAAAAAAATAAAAATAACTACATAATTAAGACTATTGTAACACATTAAAATAAACCTATGAATTCAAAATAAATGTTACTGCCACCAGCGCACGAGAAGAGCCCAGATGTAGAAATTAGTCACGCTCGGATGTTATGCGGATGGGCTGCCGATGTATTCCTGACCTTCAAATATAACCTACCTAACGCCAGTTTTTTAGTAGGTATATTCTAGTAAATCATGTAAGTATTACAGATAGGTAAACGTACTAATTTTAACAAGAAAGGATGTAAAAAATAGATTGTATATAATCCCGTTTCTGCTATGTAATTTTCTGTAAATTTGACGTTTTGTGTTAGAAATGTTTTTAGGAATGACGTTATCGTTTTGTCCTGCCTTGGGGCAGGGCTCTTCTCGTGAACCGGTGACAGTACTACAAATACTGAGTGAAAATTCAACGTTTTACTTTTGTAATTCCTAATATACAGGAGTATTGTATATTTTTGAGCGCCTTTTTCTACCTTTTCTAACAAAAAAACATTGTTCTTTGGCAGAAATGTTAGGCAGAAGAGGGAACTCAAAGCATATTCTACTTTTCTGTAAGGATATTTCAGAATTATAATTAAGATTTAACGAATGTTTTTATATAATCATTTATTGAACATGTGCTATTGTTGTGCATTGATAACCTGTAAAATATTTAAAAAAATAGTTCACAGTTTAAGTTTCAGTTGTTTTATAATAGGAACATTTTAGGATAACTAACAGTTACAGCCACAAGTTCAGTTAAAAAGTTGAGTCTTCTTACTTCAGTACGGAAGTTCTCATTATTATTTAAATTGAATACTTTTGTAAACACGGTTTATACATTTTAAAGCATTAAAATGTTTTTTTCATCTGTAGCCAATAATACGCCGTAGTTATGCTTTTATATAATTTTAAATTTTATTATAATTTTAATTTTTATAGTAATTATTAATACTTATTAATAGATTTTAAAACCACATTTAAATCAAATAAGTTTCATTTAGAATAAACAAAGAGTAGAAGATGTTAGCTAATACAATTTTTTAATGTAGGATTTACACTGAAATATTCAAACATTAGCAACGCCGATACAGTAGTACTGGATGTTCCTCTTAAGGGTTGTTAAACAGCTGACAACCTAAATTCTGGTAAATTTACACTTATAAACAATATCATCATTAATGTATGAAAGAAGTATTTGGAGTAACGCAATACTATTATAAATCTTTTAATTTGTTTTGATTTTCTAAAATTATTTTGCAAGCTCATTGGGACTGACTCTTGCAGAGAACTATTTAAATACTGACTATGCATAGGTAAAGAATGGTGCCCTGGTATACATGAAACAAGTTCTTACTACTGTGGGGTTCAAACAAGAATCTAGTGCACTGTATATGACACATGTTTTTACTACTTGAAGAGCCTAATTTCATTCAAGTAGATCAAAAATAATACTCCCACGATAATTGGCTGTAAAGGTTTGTACGTACGAATCGAAGCATGAGGCTTTATTTAAAATTGTTAATAACACAAACGACATCGGGTGCAAATCAGATTCCATTGCTGTTATTGTTTCAGAAAACAAAGGTAACCATAATTTATATTTTATAAACGTTATAAGAATGAATTTAGTATTTGAGAATGCAATACGTAAAAGTAATATTCGTTATTAAATGATTTGTAAAATTATTCTAATCAGGAAAATTTTATTTCTTCTCTATATGAAGCTATTATTGTTTGTTTGGAAATAAGTATTTATAAAATTGTCGATAAGGAAGTATTAACGATCAAAGAAATGTTAATAGTTGCTCTTTTTAAAGTTTACATACAAACAATTCTACTAAATCAGTTTTATTGGAACTTTTAAAATGAACGTTTATATACATTATCCGTAAGCAACAAAAATGTCATCAACATTCAACAACAAAATCAGCCGAGTGGCTACAGTAAGAAGTTTTGTTAAGGTGTGCAAAGAAAATATTTTGTTTTTATTATTTTTTTTTTGAAAGGTTAAAAATATGTTAAAATTATCTCTTTAAAAACTAAATCAAATATGAACTTGATATACTCAGAGCTTTAAATTAATTTATCTTAGTTATAATACAACTTATTCAAGTTTTAAACTTTTACCCTTAGAAGAACTGTTCTTATTTTTATTTAATGTTTTGTCAAAGTTTCTTTACGTAAGAAAATTTGAACATACATCCATGTATATTATGTATATATATATATATATATATATATATATATATATATATATATATATATATATATATATATATATATATATATAGTCTGCATATACGTAGGCAATATATAACGACAGATATCAATACTTTAACAAAAAGGTCTAACCAAAAAAACTTTCAACTCAAGTAAATATTACACAACCGTATTGTTCGGGCATTTGTCCTTAATAAAGCATGCTGACAGAGCCCAATAGTCTTTTGTGTGGATGATTTTAAAGTTATTTCATAAATTTTATACATAAAAAACAATAGAAATTATTTTAAGTAAATTATTAATTTAGTATTTGAATTGAGATTTGATTTTTATTTGTTTTAATGGAATTGATAAAAACTATGTATAAATCGAGAGAAAGACGAACAGATAAAATATGAGTATAACTATCTATTTTTAAATCTTCAAACATAATTTTTAAATGTACCTGTTCTAAAATGTAGAAAATATTAATACCCATCAACATTAAAAATAAATAACAATTTTACAAATATATTATAAATTATTAAATTTATATTCAGATATTAAAAAACTGATTCATTGTAAAACATGTTTAAATTTTTTACACTAATAATGATTCATAGTAATTGAAATTTTATATACAATAAATGAACATGTTATTTAAGTTACACTATGTACATATTCACATCTTTACAATATTACACTTTAAATTCTGGACACAAACACCACACTTAAGCTATTGTAGCAAATTGTACCAGTCTTTGACGACAGTTCAACACTTTATTAATTCGTTAAAATTCTTAATTCTAATTGAAGAAGTTCTGAAAAGTGTTATAAAAACAGAGACTAGAAATTGTTGCCAAACTGTTTGAACTAAACAAAAACAAACTTGCAAAATAAACCCTATTTTGTAATTCTCGTTACGTTATGGGGGCACTGAATAACCAGGGAAATATTTGTTTGTCTAACTTAGGTCCAGTTAAACTCGTATATAATGGGTATTTATATATGAAAGCCATTTATAATAATAATAAAAATGTATATGTTAGAGGCTGAGATATATCATTTATTATTCTGTATGGAATCGTGAATGTTTTTTTAAATATTTAGGTAATTTTATATATTCAAATGAAAAAGTAACACTGATAGTTTTAAAATTTGATTAAAACTTAATTATTAATACTTTATCAGTAATAATCTAATTTACAAATATTTTAATTCATGGATTATTCAGTAGTTTATGTAAAACTAGTTTTATTCAATTCCTTCTTTTTTTCTTAGCTTTCTATCTCTCTCTCTCTCTCTCTCTCCCTCTCTCTCTCTCTCTCTCTCTCTCTATATATATATATATATATATATATATATATATATATATACATATATATCTACATCTATCTATCTATCTATGTATATATATATATGTATATATATATATATATATATCTTGTTTAGTCGTTAATAAAATACTTTTGTTCATCCATTCAAGTTCAATTAATTTTTTTTTGTTTTTTGTTTTACTTGATGACTCTTGATTATAATAGAGTTTTTTTCAGATATTAAATCATTAAATAAATTTAACTGAATAATTTTAGTTTTACATAGGAGAAAACTTTTCACATAAAGAGCATAGTATTCAGTATAATTATTTCGTCCCTTCTGGCCTAAAATAAATTATAACACATGATTTCGTAAAACGGGTGATATTTTTATGTTGTAGTTTATGTGGTTGAACGGCTGTTTTAACGCATAGGTTATGTTACTTTATTTATATTCATTGTAATTGTTTAATAAAAAGTAACTAAATAATTTACCAAAGTAGGAACGTGTAGGAATTTACTTTAAAATTATTTTTTTTTATGTTACGTTAGTCATTGACGCTTCTGATCTATAATAAAATCTTCTGCCAGAATCTAAAGCGACACTGTAATCGGTTCCAAGGAATGACTTAGGAAAAATAATTAGATTTTCCAACTCAGTTTTCCTAATAGGTTTTAGAATATAAATGTTATAACAGGTCACTGTTTCAGAAAATAGATATAAAATGAAAATAATTACACTGTTATGACAGTAATTAAAGGAGAATGGTTTTATAAATATAAATTATCTTTAGTGTAATTATTAATATACCCCTCTTAATTTCTGCGACGAATATTTGTGTATATTCGAGTAAATATGTCTGCCTTTCCTAATATTACAATATTTTCTTTGTCGGTGCGTTTCGGAATGATTTTTTTCTTCAAAACTTAAATAGTATTTTCTAGTAAAGAGTACTATTTAGGTTTTAAAAATGTAGTCACTCCGAAACGTGCCAGCCACGGAATATATTGTAATGTTGAGAAATCCAAAGAATGTACTTGAATATATACTTTTATTGCGATTAAAATGTTCAATGAAGGTGGGCTGGCAACAATTTCCAATCTGGTTTGTTTACACAGGGACGATAAATGGCACTGAGGTGGGATCCCAACTGACTGTTCATCAGACTTGAGTGTGTGTGTTGCTGTGTACCTGGTCCCCGTCCTGCTGATTGATTTGATTGGCTGATGTATAATACTGGAACAGATTCTCCCGCTTCTGGAACAACACATTCCCTATGAGACTTGGATACAATCTGGACATAAACCCATTTCCACTGATTTTGAATCACACGAGGGAGGAACGGCTTTTAGTAAAGTTACATGCTTTTATGAATATTTGTCAGCACACATTTACAGTTTTGGGCAATAGATATCTTTAAAATATATCTACTGATTTTCTTTCTAGACAATTAAAATATTCTTAAAACGTTTAAATCCAATTTCGATATCAGCGGTTCTTAAATTTAATTTTCATTTTAGCAATTTTGAAATCCAATTTTGATTTCAGTGGTTCCTAAATCGAATGTTTATTTCAGCAGTACTTAAATCCAATTTTGATTTCAGTGGTTCCTAAATAGAATTTTCATTTCAGGAATTCTAAAGTGCAATTTTGATTTCAGCAATTCCTAAATCGAATTTTTATTTCAGCCATTTTTAAATCAAATTTTGATTTCAGTAATTCTTAAAACTAATTTTGATATTGATGTTTGTATGCTATAATTTATCTTAGACATCTGATAGTATCTGTTGCTACATCCATCATGAACACTATCAAGTGTAATTTAAAGCTTAGATTTAAACTTCAAAGGACTGTGTACAGGTTTTACTATTGTATTTGGTTTATAGTGAAGTGGGGGCGTTACTGCACAGACTTTTTGGATTAAATAGCAGTTACATAGTTCAAAATATATGCAGTAACAAAATTTTAAAACTAGGGATGGGCCGATTCCGATTCTCGATTCCAGGAATCGTCGATTCTAGGTGGTATCGAGGAATCGTCGATACTCGATTCTTCATTCATAAAAGTGTCGATTCCGATTCCTATTTTGTTAACTATTAAAATATGCGTGTGGAGTAATTTATTACCAAACAAAATTTATTACCAAAATTTATTATATTTGTGTGAAAAAATAATTAATTACCAACTATGTCTTATTTATGTATTAGTTGATTTGAATGAATTAAATGGTTAAAGTAAACGAAAATATTATTATTTATGAAGCAACAGCAATCAAGATCGTAACCATTTCTGGTCGTTTGACATCGCTCGTCTCTCTCTCTCTCTCTCTCTCTCTCTCTCTCTCACACACACACACACACACACTAAATGTCAGAACAAAACACAAAAAAGTACAGTAAAAACTCGATTAACCGTCACCGTCGGAACCGTGCCCATGACGGTTGAGCGAATAGACGGATAACAGAAACACTGTATTATTGCTCCGAAACTTAACCTTAATAAA
Organism: Prosapia bicincta; assembly: GCA_036971475.1. NCBI lineage: Eukaryota > Metazoa > Arthropoda > Insecta > Hemiptera > Cercopidae > Prosapia > Prosapia bicincta. The sequence continues at coordinate 36,230,157 of JBAIZL010000004.1, read as the reverse complement.
TTATATTATAGAAAGATATAACTCTCACGGTAGAAGGTTTTGTGTAGCCTATTACATTAAAACAGAACTTTTAAAAGGTTTTGCCATATGACCAAGATGTTGACTAAATTAATTATTAGAGAACTAGCATGTAAGCTAATATAACTTGAAAGAATCGAGAATCGAAAGGAAAATATTAGAATCGGAATCGGAATCGGAATCGAAAATTTTAGGAATCGGCCCATCCCTATTTAAAACAAATAAAATGATAAAATCACTTACAATTTGATAACAAACATTTGTATTTACTGCAATCTCTCTCTCTCCCTCTCCCTCTCTCTCTCTCTCCCTCTCCCTCTCTCTCTCTCCCCCTCTCTTTCTATCTATCTATCTGATTTATCAATTAGTATCCGTTAACAATGAACATAATGTAATGATAAAGAATATATATTTTTTACACAACAAGGATTTGTGGTTAGGACATCAGAAAATGACTTATTGTTGCATTGTTTAACATATAATCAGTTATAAGAAACAAACAAAGCAAAATGTCTGTAAACGTTAATATAATTATAAATGGTTAATATTATTTTAACGTTGCACAAGCACAACATACGTGTTACCTATACATAACGTAAATACATCATCTTGTAGGCATGATCACGTAAATTCAGTTTAAAATCATACTGGTTATTTAACTTCATTTAACTGCCATTAGATTTCGCAATACAAACGGTTATCTATATTTTATTAAACATGACCTGTATTAAATAAAAGCATTTTCTTCTTATGTTAAAAAAAAACTATTAAGTGATTTGGGCAATATTCGAAAAATAACATAATTACTATAAGTTATAAATATACAACAAATAAATATGATGTAAGATATATTTTTTAACCTAACCTAACTCGCAACCCCACCCTCACATCCCCTCTAGCCATCAATTCACAAGGTGGCTGCTTCTTGACAGGTTGTCAAAAGCCCCCGCTGGCTCACAGTCCGTTTCCCAAGTATTTTACATGAATTCATGGATACAGTAATTTGCCTGTAATTGGTTCCTTACAGTTTACAAGAGATAAATATTTTATGTTTTCTCTTAAAAACTTTAATAATTACGAATCGACAACTGATAGATAAACATTATTTGTATTCTACATTGCTAAAATTAACAAAAATAATTATGTAGGTACAAAGCATCAGGTGGAAAATTGCAAAGTGCTGCTATCTACCCGTGAAGTTTGAAACTACGTGACAATCCGTTTTCAAACCTGACGTCAGTAACAGATTGAATACATGTATTTTGAGATAAAGAATCGTCCCAGGGAGCATCCCGCATAGATGGCATCACCAGATACTTACCCTCGTATTGTCGAATTCTCTTCCACCAATTGTTAGTCTTGCTTTGGCTTTCACTGCGTCTGATAGCGGAATCTGAAATACGTGAGTAGGAAACAAAATTATTAAAACTTGTAAAATGCAATGTATTTTCTGACACACATATATAATTATATAAAAACATATGAAAGTTTTTATTAACATTATACCATTAATATCAGATATTATGTTCCATTAATGTACGCTTATATATATATATATATATATATATATATATTTATATATTGTAGACAACTTTTATTACTGTAATCGATTTTAATACATTGTTATTCCTAGACATTACAATTTTAATGAAAGAAGTTTTCATAAAATAATAATGCATTTTATTAAATAAATAATACTAAAGAAGATATTCTTGATATCTTTCAAAACATTTTTGGAATAAATACCTAAGAGACCCTTCTACCTCTGTTGAATGTAGAACTATATTCAATATTAAAAATGAAGAGATATTTGTGTTTTATACTTTGTATTATAATCTTAGAATGGGGTGATAAATGGAAAATCATACTGAATGAAGTTAGGTTAGTCCGCAACAACTTTACAAATAAGGATGTTAACGAAATTATCATACGTTATGAAAACACCTTAAATATCAAGGTATGAACGTAACTGCTAAACTAAAATGGGAACATTAAATCAAGAAAAGGAAAGAGGAATTAAATATCAAATATCGTAAGCAGCATTGGGTCTTGGATAGAAATTAAAACCTCTCATTAGAAAATAAAATATCTACAAATAAGACCTTGAAACCAGTTTGGCTGTGAGGCAGCCTACTGATAAGAAGTGCAAAGGACTCGAATGTAGAACTTTCCAGATGTTCCAAAATAAGATACTGAGAAATATGGTTAACGCCCCTCGGTATGTAAAAACAAATATATTCACCGAGATCTGAATATCCTGCCAATAACAGAGGAAATGAAGACGATGACCAAAAAGACATGACTTCCCCTTCCTCTAAGTGCAGGGGCTCTTCAACTTTTCGATATAGCCCGTGCATGGTTAGAAGCATAAAGAAAACCAAGCCATTTGAGTTAGTGTAGTTTTGTGTTGTGCTATTTCTAATATATGTAATTGACAATGCCCAGACAGGAACTAAAGCGTTAATGAGCATTTTAGTTGTATGAGTATTTAGGGTAAGATAATGCAAGGAAAGTTAATGGTTGGTCTAATAAGACCAGTTTTAATAATGTAGTTAAACAAATTGTTTTATATATTATTTATTATTAAATATGTATTTAACGACATTTTTATAAAACTAAGATTAAATAGTAATAAAAACATGAAAACCACAAGGTATTTAATTTACTACATTTTCACATTATGGCATAGAATGTGACGGTCTATCATTTAAACTATCAAAAGATTTACAAATATGGTTACGTATAAAATTATTTTGTATAGCTCACACAAAAAGGCGTTTTTAATCATAACAATGGCATAATAAGATCTACTTACTTTAGCGGATGTTGCTTCTGTGTGGGACCTGTAGCAAAATTCAAGCAGGGCTACCATCATTGCCAATATTAGACCGCCAATTAGAATGTAGAATATTCCAGCAACATTGCTTAGTGACAACTCGTTTCTTGATGTATCCTGAAGAAAAGGGGTTGTTTCAGTTACATTTTTACTAATGAAAATAAACAAAAATAATATTGCTAAATTTATTTCAAAGTAATGCGAAACAAAAATTCTTATTAAAGAATATTGTTTCATCATGAGTAATTTCAAACACGTATATTTTACAGAACGTTTTCAAAACGCAAGTATTTTTCTCTATATAAACAATAAACGGATTAAAAATATCATATAAGAAATGTATTTTGCAAAAATATCTAGTTGAGAACCAAATTTGGTAGAATTTTACTAACTATACAGCAGATATTACACTTACTTACTCAATTTACTACCAAAGTAGTATAAAAGAAAATTCAACTCAATTCCTATTCAGGCCATTAAAAAATTATTTTAGTTACTTTTTATTAAATAATTAAAACTGATATAATAAAGTAACATAATTTAAGCGTTAAAACAGACGTTTTACCACATAACCTATACCATCAAATCAGATGTTTTATAAAATGATATGTTATCACTTAGTTTAAGCCAAATAAGACGAAATAACTATATTGCAAACCTTACCCCTTTCGTGAAAAGATTTCTACTATATAAAGTTAACATTATTTTATTAAATTTAACAATTTAATTATTATTTGAATAAAACAGGTATAATAAATGATAGTAATATATTCCTCCTTGAAGGCTTACGAGTTAGACCAAACTGTTTACTCCAAATAATATTATAAGATATTTTTATATTACCTTATTATTGTAAACATGGATTATTATTGTTTCTTATTACTTACATGATATCAAATAAAGATTATGTTTAATTGATGTACTCTGAATAGATATTAATTATCTGGATCCAGCTTCCAGATCTGTAAGGAAAGCTTACTCCTGGCGCTAAGAGGTCAGTGTACTGAGGGATTAGGGTGAGATTGTAATAACTATTATGTTACATATATTACCTGTTTATCGTGCCTACATTCCGTGCGGTCATACCACCATCGGTTCATGAGCTTAGTAAGTTCGCCATTTTCTATCAATGAAAGCACTGCTAGATTAATTGCTTCTCTGTAATAAAAAAATTTAAATTTTCAAAATAAATTCCTACGTAGATCAACAAAAGATGTTTCATTTTAGTTACTTTCAATTAAATAATTGCCATTATTATACATATGTGTATATATATAATAAATTAAAAATATTTCAAAAACAAGAATACTTTTAATGAATATTTTTATTCAGAGCTTTTCGCCGATAAAATAGTACCAGCATCTACAGGAAAATAATTATCTAATAAAATATTTTTGCAAAATGAAATCATATGTACTACAAACGACCATATGTTTATTAACTATATTACAAGAAAACATGTCACCATATTTAATATATATATATATATATATATATATATATATATATATATATAAAATAATGAATTAAAAATATTTCAAAAACAAGAATACTTTTAATGAATATATTTTTGAAATATTTTAAATTTCTTAACTATATTACAACAAAAAACATATCACCATATTTAATATATATATATACTGTACATGCAGAGTTACAATATCAAGTAACGAAATAGAAACCACATTTCCTTGCGATTTTTCATTTTCCTCTTTATACAGTATATGTTGTAGGACTATTATTTTTGTTTCTTACTTCTTACTCGAGTTTTTTTATCGTTTCTAATTAATCAGCCTGGAGGTGTTATAATTTCTCAATCTGTCCATCCTTTCATTATTCCAATGAACCATTCTCTAGTAATTCATATATATCTTTAAGTAATTAATTTGTAGCTATGGTAAGTTGGCTCAGTACAATAGTGTTGATTTCAGACATGGAGTCATTCAGTTCGAATCAAACCAAGGCATTAATATTTTTAATTCAATTATTGAATACGTATTTGAAAAAAAATGTATTAACTTGAATTGTTATTCACTAAAGGTTAAACAAAATGTATTTTAACTAGAGTGGATAAATAAAATGTTATTAGCATTTGAAAATTTTGCAAGATATATAATCAATATTTGTAGCCACCCATGAATGTATCTTTTATAAACTGGGTGTAATGTTTCTTTAAAAATGAGATAATTTAAAAATCCTCAAGTTGAAGCCAAAATAAAAACTTGTCAGATATAAAGAAAAAAGTGCAGATGAAATGAAATTAGTATTTTTTATTAGTACTATAGTTTGTAAACAAGTTATATAAAACAATATTTAAAAGTCAATTCCTGCATAGGTCAACAAAAAAAAAATGTTATTTCGGCTACTTTTTAATAAATAATTACAATAAATATAAATAAAGTAACAAGACCTATGCGTTTAAACAGCTGTTCTACCATATAACCTGTAACACAAAATCATCTTTATTTATCAAATCATAAATTTATATTTATATAATTTAAATTTATATAATCATTTATTTTAGGCCGAATGGGACGAAATAACTATATTGCATACCTTGCCCTTTAGTAAAACGTTTCCCATATAAAACTAACATTAATTCATTAAATAATATTTGGAAAAATTGTACTGTCGCTAAGTGTCATCCACTACAAGTTTATAAAATGTACTGAACTTGAGTGGGTGAATTAAAAGTAATTTATTAATAATTTAAAATTTGAATAATATATATATATATATATATATATATATATATATATATATATATATATATCTTTATATATATAGCCTATATATATAAGAAGAGTGTGAACTAATAGAATTAATTTACAAACAAAGTACGTATATTTGCAAGTAAATGAAGCATATTTGTTGGTATACAGAGTAATAGGTGTGACAATTAGCGGGGTATCTACCGTGGATAAATAATGAGAACACAGTATGTCATCATTATACAGTTGAATTTATCACAGATTTTATCAGAATTTTAATGGAACCTCACCTACGGCATAAAAGCTCTTTAGCCCCAACATATATAATGGACACTTAAAACGTACTTCCAGCTAAAACCACTTTCCACAAGATGGAGGAACGAGGACTGAGTGGTAGAGATTTTCGAACAAGAGCTTATACGTACGTAAACCTTTGTTTTAGAGGTGTGGTAGCTTTCTCATTCATGCTTCGCTTAGTGACGGGTGAAGGGTTTCATATGTAGAATGCCTTTACATTATTTGTTTCAAAACATATTTCAAATGAACATGACTAAAATGTAAATAGCGATAAATAATCAAGAGGTAACATCTTATTATGTTTCTAAATAATAAATTTAGGTTCTTCTGTAAAATAAAATATTCGCCTCTATTTTTTAGGCTTTTTTGTACTGGATGCAATGAGAATCTTTTAAGTAAATTTTTTCTTTAAGTCTATCTCCGTATAAACAAGTGTTTCGTAGTAATTTATGAAATGAATTATTTATGAAAGTAATACTACATTAAAAATTAAGTTAGAAACAAAATTTTACACATTCAAATTTTGCAATTCTTTCTTGGAAGAATATTTCAATTTTTATGACATTTAGGCTTGTATGACTTATACAGACTGGAAACTTTATGAATTATGGCAATTATAAACACAAGAAATACTCGTATACAGACCTCGCAATTATATAACTTTAATTTCATACGCATTTTGATGACCTATGTTATTATCATGATTAATGCTACCACAAACATACAACTTTAATTAAAGTTTGTAGTAGCATCACTGATAATTATGACATAAGGTTTAAAATTAAAGTTTTATAATTGTGAGTGGTGTATATTTATTGTGTTTATAGCTTTAACTCACAAGCCAGCTCGAATATTCTTCATAAATGTAACAGTTTTTAGTTATAGATTACATATATATATATAATTAATAAATTTAAAATATTTCCAAAACAAGAATACTTTTAATGAATACATTTATTTAAAGCTTTTCGCCGATAAAATAGTAGACCCCTACCAGCATCTTCTGGAAAATAATTTTGAAATATCTTGATAAATATATTTAATATATATATATTTTGATAAATATATTTATTATTATATATTTTAATAAATATATTCATTAAAAGTATTCTTGTTTTTGAATTATTTTTAATTTATTAACTATATTACAAGAAAACATATCACCATATTTAATATATACAGTAAACTCCCGATTATCTGTGGGCGGATTAACCGGTATGCGGATTAACCGGTATGCGGATTATCCGGGGTCTGCCATTGTTTTACAAATATCCAATTTTTATTCCAATCAGAATCATGTGTTTAAATTTCCAAACGGTGAATTACGACGTAAATATATATAAGGCTTAATAGAAGTTAAGATGAAGGGAATAGATATGTAAATATGTACGTACTAACTTTTACATTGAAAGGGAAGCATCCCGACGCGGGCCAGCGAAATAAAAGGGTCGAGCAGACTACTGTATATAAAAGAAAATGATAAAATGCTTGGACGCCCGAAAACCTAACGTGTATCATAAGATTGTAAACAAATGTCAGCTAATCTCGGCTATAAATAGTCTAGGACGTGACATATGCATTATCCATGTCTGTCATATACATTATCGATCTTTATGGCTTTGTGACACAACTAGACACTGTGCGACAAAATGGTTATCAAGAAACTTAGATCGCACATTAAAGTTAAGTCAATGCTCACAAAAATACAGACGAAAGTGACAGATTTTTTTCTTAAAAAGTGAAAGTATTATGTGTAAAGGAAATTACATATGTACATACATACTTACTATTGATATATACTTATGTACGTATTGTAAATACTTAGACATATAAATGTACATGTTATAATTCGTCAACGAACGAATACATCGACATTTTAAATTTTTTTCTGTATTTATTTTGTCCTCTGAAGAATATTTGTGAATTGCATTAACCGGGGTCATTATTTGTGTAACTTATGGTATAATAATCGATCGTTTTGCGTATTCCTTATTCATAGCGGATTATCCGGGGAATTCGTTATCCGGCGTTGCCGAGCCACACTATTCCACGGATAATCGGGAGTTTACTGTATATATATATATATATATATATATATATATATATATATATATATATATATATATATTATATTTATATTTATATTTATATATTGTTTTTTGATATCTTCTGAAACAATCAATTTTATGATCTATTTACGAAAGGAAACAATAAACATAATCAACAAAGCTATTTTTTATTACGTAAGATTATGAAATACAACAAATTCTATGGAAAGTTTTAAAGTGGTCCTTAACGTATGGAAGAAAATGCTAAAAGTAATTTGGCTAAACACATTTGGCCTCTCTATTATAAATATGAAAGTTTGCCTTCCCCTTACTAGTAGGCCTGCTGGGGGTTAATATTATATATAGTATTTGACTACTTAAATTTATTGAATTAAATATTACATTACAATTAAATAGTAGAAGTTCTGAATAACAAAAAATATAATTAAATATATTTTTATTGACAACAATACTAATTAAAATTATTATGTCCATAAAATTACTTTATAAACGTCATTTTTCATTGTTATTCCAAAATCATCAAATTGGAAAAAAACCTTTTTTATATCAGTGAAAACTTTTACTTCCACCAATTTAGGGTTGACTTTGAGAGTTTAGACTATGTGGATCTCGTACTATTCAGATGTGACTTGTTAAAATGTTTAGCCTTTTAAAGTTCCCATCTATAACATAAATTTTAATAACGACAAACAAGGGAAAGGATATACCAGCTTCCAACCTTTGCCTACTTTTGTCACCCTCATCAAATGCTCTTTAGAGACCAAGGGGTAGTAACACCACTACCATAAACCTAGTTTATAATTATAATACACACACAAAAATTAAAGGATAAATCTTATTTTTTTAATAATCAAATTTCATGATATGAATGGAATTTAAACATTTTAATATAGTTTATACATTTTTAAAAATAACTTGCCTAATTGGTGTAGCTATACGGAATATTTTACATTGTAAGAAAATTTAGTATTTAACAATATTGCTTAATATAGTCAAAGAAAAATGTTTACCCAAAACATTAATTCTTTGAAAATCAATAATGTAAACTCTGAATGCTAGCGCTCCTGCGGAAATGATGTGAACTGTTTAAACGCTTTGCGACAGTGATATTTGGAGGACATGTAGAAAGTCGATATCAGTTGAAACAACCAATTTTGTTTAAAATAAAATGTTTAAGTAATAACGAATTATAACATTTGCATATAGTATAATTAACACTAAAATAACAATAAATGGGTTTCTAGTTTCTCATAAACGAAAAAAGTGAATGTGTTCTTCATAAATGGACACTGTTATAATCAAATTGTAATAAACGTCATAGTTTGTTAATAATTATCACGGTTAGATACATGTCGTTATAAGCAACCAAGGTATAAAATTAGCGAATAATTCCTTCATTTGTTATTTTAATATCCGCAGACTAAACCCAGACTAAATTAAATAACCATAGGTAGCAGGTTGATTTGTTTTTATATATTTTTACAAAGGTATTCCAAAATATTTCTTCTTAGTTTTTACTATAATAATATTTAAAATTAAAACTAAACGAATAAGTATCTCCAACTGTTTTCTAATACCTGAAACGCAATGGGGTAGGTGGCTATTTTGAACCCTTCATTATCTATCATTAATAAATCTCACAATACAATATTTTGCTAGCAGCTAGATTATACTTTTAGTGATTATTTGTATTTTTATTTTGTAGGTAAATGATTAATAAAAACCTAAACACAATCTAAAAGTGATAAAAACAGAAGCTTTATTAAATCCTATGTTTTAGTTTTGGATAACATAGGATGGTTAACCCATGTCGGTTTCGTCCTTTGGCTTTCCTCCGCAGAAAGGTACCGGCTGCGGTTGCTTTTATTCTTGAACATTGTAGAAGTAACAATTAATCGAGAGATAGTTACCTAAGAGGAGATCCCAAAGGAGTGGCCACCCCAAAGCCCTTAGCGTCCAGATTCCTCCCCACCTTCATAGTGTCGCAGGGTTCTCTTTCATTTATGTAATCATTCTTTGGAGATTCTATGAGCAGCGCATATTTGCCTTTCGAGGTTCGGACTCTTTTAATGCCTTCGTCGTATGTCCTGACAAACACATGCTTCCTTGAGTTCATAAACTCCCACATCTTACTATACAGTGTAATCTGTGAACGCTGTAAACAAAATATTTCGACTTAAATATAAAGCATAATTCTTTAATAATTGATATTATTTTTGTTTCAAAAAAGTATAATTTCACAAAAATTACTAACAAATATACGCATTTAAAATAAATTGAAAGAATATTTATATTTTCAAAGAATCTTACACATTTTACAGACATTTTTTAATCGATTTACTAAAGTCTGCAAAACTTGTTAGGCTGATATAAAATCAAATTTGTCTGGATTCCATATCCATAACTAGGACCCAGTAAATTGGTACGCAATGCTGTGTATGCCCATACATATTTCAAGCATATGGTATATAAAGAAATTACAGCAAAACTAAAACTTTGCATTGATACGATTTAATGTATTCAACAGAATTACCTAAAAAGATTTAAGAAAAAAATTGTTTAGGAAATGAAAAACTGACAACTACGCATTTATACATAAAATAATTTATTTCACGTTTCTCATAAAATATATATTATAATGAAACATATCATAATAGTTATAACTGGTAGATAAAAATGCAACTAGTGCAGGTAGTAAATCGGAAGTAAATACAAAAAGGCAGTGGCAGTACGTAATAAAAGGCAGATACAAAGCTACCTAATTCTGATGATGATTCAATAAACCATGAAATCGTTACAAGGCTAGGTAGTACATAATAAAAGGCATTTACAGTACTAACTACTTCTGATGCTGATTCAATATACCACAACTATTACCAGACTATGTAGTACCTAATACAAGGCACATACAAAGCTACCTATTTCTGATGATGATTCAATAAACCATGAAATTGTTACAAGGCTAGGTAGTGCATAATAAAAGGCACATACAAAGCTACCTACTTCTGATGCTGATTCAATATACCACAACTATTACCAGGCTATGTAGTACCTAATAAAAGGCCCATACAAAACTACTTATTTTTGAAGATGATTCAATAAACCATAAAGTCGTTTCCAGGCTAGGTAATACCTAATACAAGGCACATACAAAGCTACCTATTTCTGATGATGATTCAATAAACCATGAAATCGTTACAAGGCTAGGTAGTGCATAATAAAAGGCACATACAAAGCTACCTACTTCTGATGCTGATTTAATATACCACAACTATTACCAGGCTATGTAGTACCTAATAAAAGGCCCATACAAAACTACTTATTTTTGAAGATGATTCAATAAACCATAAAGTCGTTTCCGGGTTAGGTAATACCTAATACAAGGCAGATACGTAGCTACTTAATTCTGATTTTTATTCTATAAATCATGATTATTACTAGACTACGAGGTACGTAATAAATTGATACACAAAGTACCTATTTCTGATGATCATTAGATTAACCTTGATTATTACCAGCCTAGGTAATACCTAATACAGGGCAGATACAAATCTACCTATTTCTGATGATGATTCAATAAACCATGGATATTACCAGGCTAATTAGTACCTAATACAAGGCAGATACAAAGCTTTCTATTTCTTATGATCATTCAATAAACAATGATTATTACCATTTTAGGTAATACATAATACAAGGCAGATACAAAGCTATCTATTTCTGAATCTAATTCTAAAAATCACGATTATTACTAGACTACGAGGTACGTAATAAACGGGATACACAATGTACCTATTCCTGATAATCATTGAATAAACAATGATTATTACCAGGTTAGGTAATACATAATACAAGGCAGATACAAAGCTATCTATTTCTGAATCTAATTCTAAAAATCACGATTATTACTAGACTACGAGGTACGTAATAAACGGGATACACAATGTACCTATTCCTGATAATCATTGAATAAACAATGATTATTACCAGGTTAGGTAATACATAATACAAGGCAGATACAAAGCTATCTATTTCTGAATCTAATTCTAAAAATCACGATTATTACTAGACTACGAGGTACGTAATAAACGGGATACACAATGTACCTATTCCTGATAATCATTGAATAAACAATGATTATTACCAGGCTAGGTAATACATAATACAAGGCAGATACAAAGCTATCTATTTTTAATGGTCATTCAATAAACCATGATTATTACCATGCTAGGTAGTGCCTAATACAAGGCAGATACATAGCTACCTATTTCTGATTCTACAAATCATGATTAATAATAGGCTACGAGGTACGATTTAAAAGGGATACACAAATTACCTATTTCTGATGGTCATTCAATAAACCATGGTTACTACCAGGCTAGGGAATACCTAATACAAGGCAGATACAAAGCTTCCTTTTTCTGATGATGACTCAAAAAATAATGAATAATACTAGGCTAGGTCTTAGTACGTGAAATTCGTATATACATTCATTATTCACTATAAGTTTTAATTTAATGTAATACATTTACTAACCCTTTACATAATTATTAGTTGTAACAAACATTTGACATTTCTGAAATAAAATTACTTTTTTACAATAGGTATTATACAATACGTCATTCTATGCATATAATAAAGACAGGTATGTTGTTAACAATAAGAACTTGTACTAGTCGGAATAAATATACGTTTTAGTCTTATTTGAAGTAATGAACTTGAAGTAATGACAAAGGTTAAGTATTTATTTTTATAATTTTCGGGAAAGATTGCATAATATATGATTGTCTCTTAGGAGCTAGGCTATATCTACCCTAAAGAAATCCCATGTGGCTCCGTGGTAGAGTGTGCCATATTGTACTTCTGTCTGTGAAGCGAGGTCCTCAGGGGAGTTGATGGGCGCAACCATTCTCTCGACTGTCAGGAACGCTGCCAAGTTTGCAGTGTATGAGGATATTATTATCAGAGTAAAAAACCACCAAACGCTTCCAACAATACGCCCGGATATGGAACTGCAAACACATGACGTTATTTCATCATCAATTTATTTGTAACATAAAATATCAAACCGTGGTATGAATTCATTTCTCTTGTAAGCTAATATTAACAGTTGATTGAACATTTGTTTTTTAAAGATAGAATAATTTATATTTATTGATATGTTTAAATCTCGCAGTTAGGTTTGACATATTTTTGTAATTATATGTGGTCGTTGACCGGCAATATATAGCTTCAAATAGAGAGGGCTAGTGATATTACTCTGTAAATAACGCTTGGACTAATTAACTATATGATTAAATTTAAAGCATTTTGTGTTTAATGAGGTTGCAATACACAATTTACTATGAAGACTCACATTTCTATAGTTTAGCAATAAATATAAGATATCTTAAACGAGTCTATAGGATTTCATTTTCTATAATCAAGATACTTCTTCTGGATGTAATAAGTATACATAAATATTACACTTGGAAATAAAACTGAAAAAAAACTTGGTAAATTTATGAGTTGACTTTCGAGAACTATTAATTATGTGTCTTCATTTTCAAGCTTTTTCGAAAACTGACAGTTCTGGTCAACTCGAAAGGTTGCCAGGTAAAATTCTTGTTAAGTACATTAAAGTGTAAGTCATAATTGAATACTAGATAAAAGTGTTGCTAAGTTGGTGTGTGTATGTGTACGTGCGTGTGTGTGTGTGTGTGTGTGTACAGTAAAACCTCTTATATCTGGACCAATGGGCCGACAAACCGATCAGGATAACGAAAAATCCGGATTTGAAATGGGTTATGAAGTGATGTGCATTTTTACATCACACCCATTACAATGATGTATGAAGTACATATATGATGCTTTGTGCAATTGATGCTTGAAGATTGTAATTATATTTTAATAGCAATATAGAACTGTACGTACAAATTAGTTACATGCCTGTTTGTACAGTGTCTTAATACTGTTGGTTACTGTAGATACATGTATATACACAATATCAAGAGCCCAGTGGTAGAACATATTACAATGAAAATATTGGGGAAGAACCCCAATACCACAAAAATAATAAAAAATAACAAATAAAACAAGTTACTTTAGATTAAATTCTTATGTACATTTCGATGACCATGTAATCATCATCATCATCAGAGGCTCCTATTACAACTTACAATCTAGCAAACAAGATGTTACAAACTAGAGTGATCACTATGGCCATTGACTTGTAAATAAGGGTTTAATCTTAATTAACTTGTTTTATTTGTTATTTTCGATTATTTTTGTGATATTGGGGCTCTTTCCAATAATTTCATTGCAATACATGTATAGATTAAATATCAGTTTTGGTAAAAAAAAACAAAATAGAATGGTGGTTTACATCTTCCGTTAAACACATTTCTTTGATGAAATATCCTTCGAAAGAATAAACAACCGGTTGCAGTTTGACGTATTCGATCAGCTGGTCAAATGCCTGGAAGTCTGTTTCCATATTAGGTCAGGATATCGGAGGTTCCTGATATGGAAGGGCTCGATATGAGAGGCTTTGCTATATATATATATATATATATATATATATATATATATATATATATATATATATATATATATATATTTATATTTATATTTATATTTATATAAACATATATTGGACAACATGATTACACATATCTCTTATTTCATGTATTTACTTAGTAAAATGTGTTTATTAAGTAACAAAACATTGGAATTTCAAGAGATATTAAGAGAGAGCAAGTAAATAATGCACTTTGTTACCGAGGTGATATGTCACATCCTTGTTGCATAAACGCCCCCAACGAGAACCATAAGCTGTTTAAGATGCTGAAGTCGTTAGCCAGTACGCTGGGAGCCTGTCCGACAGTTGGCGGCCCTGCGTGGTGGATGTTGTGGTGGTGCACCTCTTCGGCGTACGTCAGTAGACGCCATTCGTACGGCGAGAATCGAGACACGATGAACAGGACGATGCTGACACCAATGTAGGAGAAAATAACGCACACCCAAATCTCTTTCGACAGTGGATTCAGAAAACTGAAAACACCCGGTTTTTGTTTCACCGGTTTCTTGATCATAATGCTAATCCCGAGAGACATGAATGGTTTGCTGAAGTCTATAACTCGCTCACGTTCTGACGTTATGGTCATAGACGCGATTGCCATGTCCGCTTCCTGAAACATTTACCACAAAAACAATTTAATATGGAAAAATTTAGATTATGTAGTTAATAAGTAAAGCCATTTATGTTTTTCGAATTTAATAGGATTTATTATAAGGTTAACGAATTAAATATTTTAGTGGTAATATTTTATTTGATTATATTCGGTCTCATTTCTGGAATTAGACCCGTATTATAAAGATTAAAAAAAAAGTTATAAAAAAACCAAATGTAATAAATATTGATTGCACTTTTTGAAAACTTTAAGCAAGCATTTTAAACATTTACCAACAATACTTACAATTCAACAACCAAATTAAACAGTTTAAAATCTAGATATAAAATTATACGCCAAAATATGAAGCTTCTTTTACTTTATGAAGTAATAGAGTTTAATAGTGACATTTCTAATAATTGAGGTACATTTAACTAAAGGGCAGTACTGCATCTTGAAGTGGTTTCTTGAAGACAATTTCAGCTGTAATGAATTAGATCGGAATATCAGTGTAAACACTTTATTCCGTGCCGTAAATAGAAACTAGAAACCACATCCAAAATTTCATGATAACCGACCCCTAATTAACACAGGTAGTGTAACTTAAGCGCCCAGGGGAATCTTATCCCTCTACGGCATTTATTATCACCATTAATAATTTAACATTTAACACGATATGACCAGCACTGAACACTTGATAAGCAATAATGTTGCAACAAACATTTTCTACTTAAATAATAATTAGAGATAAACTTACCTAACTTGAAGCAAGGATAAGAACAACAAATAAGCACAAGAAAAAACGAGATTAATTGTTAGGACGCTACAGTATATTGCTGCGAACGGAAGAGAAGTTCAATACCTTCTATTAGTTGTCACTCTCCGTAATATACCTTGTATAAATCTTCAGTCGTTAATAAAGTACTTATTGTTAAACCACTCAATTTTAATATATTTTTTTAAAACTTTTAGTGGATGATATTTGAATATAAAGAGTTTTTTCAAATATCAATTCTTTAATTACATTTAATAAATTAATTTTAATTTTATAGGGGAGAAAAACTTTTCACGAAAGGGGCAAGGTATACAACATAGATACTCCATTTTGTTTGTCTTAATATTAGTGATAACACGTTATTTCGTAAAACAGCTGATTTTAAGTTGTAGGTTATGTGGTAGAACAGCTGTTTCAACGCATTGGTTATGTTCCTTTAATTATATTAAAATTATTTATTTATATCTTTAATAAAATGTAACTAAAATATTTTTTGATCCAAGTAGGTATTGGCTTTAAAAAAATGTTTATATTACTTGTTTTATTTTGATGTACCGTAGCTGTTTTCTATAAAATATTACGGAGGTGTAATATTACTACTACTAATAATAATAATAAAAGCGACATTGAGTAGGGTAAAGGCACTGATAATGTTTTGCAAATTGAAGTCAGTGTAACTACATGCTGTATTTCACCTTGAGCTTCATGCTAATAATTAATATTATTTCCATTGGGAGTTGAAATGCAAAAAAAAAAAACAGTAAGAAAAATAATAATCAAAACTACTTTCCATAAACGATTGTTTTTCTAAGACAGATAAACAACGTGTTTAGTGCTGCAGTCTAGCGGAAAATTAGTACAATAGGTAGTGCTGCCATCTACTACATTCATGTATTACAGAAAATCAATACGAAACAGTGTAATAGATATGGTACAGTAAGTTGATTATCTCAAATAGTGAAAATTTTAAAGAATGAAATACCGATAAAATATTATCATACTAAACAAATAACTAAATACAAAATTAACGCAGAAAGTTTCATACACAGTCCAAGAAATGCCAACATGTCAAAGTGTAGTGACATAATTTTTTCTCTCCATCTTGCAAACATATTACCACTGTAAACACTTTTGTTTTTTTTAATATTGTAAGGGTACATAAACTATGCATTGTTCTACTTTTTAAAATTTGTTTTCAATTTAAATTTATTAAACCTAATAAATAATACTCTAAAATTTCTAAATAAAAAATATTTTTTTCAACTTGATGTACATTTTGGTTACTCATCAACCATCCTCAGGGGTACAACAACCAAGTCGGTATTATACATAGTTTTCTTATTTATATTTTACCAAACTACTTACCCACACTACAAACTCTAAGGCCACGCCTCCCAAGTGGAAGCAAGAAGTCACATCGTTAACTTATAAATAATAATACAAATACACTTTACTTATTCATTCAATAATAAATTTCCTTACTTGTACACTAATTCCTACAAAAGTAAGATCAGCACATGGGTGAAAGGGGGGAAATTAGATTAATCGATCACAAAGATAGATTTAAAAGAGGTGAGCTGCTTACAGATTTAAAAGATACAAAACATGTTATGAGGGTGAGAAGTCAACATTGTTACACTACACTGTAACACTTACGTTTAATGATAAGAGATAACGACGCAGAGATGTATTGTATCACCAGAAGTGTGCATACTCGAATGCCCAACGTGGCGATCCACTTGACCACGTAAATATTCACTAATCATATAAAACTAATTTTATAGAAATGTTCTGTCACTAATAAGATAAAAAGTACGGTTTCACTTGAAGCTATAAACTATTAACGTTCATAACAACGAGAGCACGTACTATTAAGTAATTTTATTTATTGATTAATTATGTTTAATGTGTAAGTAAGCTGTATGTTTAATGTGTAAGTAAGCTGTATGTTTCATTCTATTTTATATGGTAAAGATGTGAATGTTTGCTTTCAGCTGGGAGGCGTGACTCCGACGTTCGGAGTGAGGGTAAGTAGTTTGGTATATTATAAATGAGATTACTATGTGGAGTATTGTCTGTCGTGCCTCTGAGGATGGCTATTTGGTAACCGAAATGTGCATCAGGTTAGAGTAAATATTTGTGGTTAGAGGTTTTTGAGTATTATTATTTATTATTTACCAACAATTTATTCCAAAGAAACACGGTAAAATTTACCTTCATCACATTACTTGCAATTTGTAGTGCGGACCACCTAAGAGTGCACTTGGCTTTGTGCATACTACCATTTCTAAAAACATTACATTTTGAGAATGTTCGATATATCAATAGCGTCTGCATTAGATATGTCTACACCTATTTCAAGAATGTTTTTTATTTCATACCGAAGCTAAATTACCTAGTATCGACCATCTCATGCAAGTAAGTTTTTTGACAGACCTTATCATGTTTGTAGGAGAGTACTGTATTTATACTGATTCTCTAATACCCGTATCGCCTACTGCGATCTCTCAAGGACAAGTGCACGGCTACGTGGTCCGCACTATATTCTATCATGCAATTACCCGTGAATATTTATTTTTGTAATAATAACTAGACGATTATTAATTATTATTTTAGCAAACATCCAAATTATCTGATGTTAATATACAATATCAAAAGCACAGTGGTACAATATATTACAATAAAAATATTGGCAAAAACTCTAATACTACAAATAAAAGAGTCTAGCTTGTAAATTATTGTATTCTAGATTATAATTTTGTATCCCCTGATGATCATGATGACATGGTCATCGAAATGTACATAACGGTTTAATAGCTTGTAATATTAGTTACTTTTTTTATTTTTTGGGGTATTCGGCTTTCTCCTATTCGATGTTAATTATAATAGTAGATAGTTTTCTAGAAATTATAAAGTTTTATGAACAAACATTCTCACATAATCAGGCTATTCGTTTTGCTTCATTAAAATTTCTTTCAACGTAATCTGCAGAAAAATATTACGTTTTATTGAATTTACTGGGAACAATTATCTGCAAGTTTTGTTTATTATGTTTCGCTATATTAAAATGTTATATTTTAAATGACAATTTTTGTTTCGGAAGGGGAGATCTATTAAAGGTTTAAAAAAATTCTATTTTACAAAGGCTTTGTTTTTACTTTTATACTCTTGAAAAACATATAACAGATGTTTTTAACAGCTGTATAACTTTGAAAATCCAAAATTGTTAATTTTCAATTATTAATTACCCCAAAAGCAATTAAAATATTTTCGAATAAAACACATAAAAGAAGTAACACATATTTTGTATGTATTTGAACACACACATTAAGTTGCGCAAAGTTTACTGTTGAGACTTGAATTTTTAAAAATGAAAAACTAATTGTGATGACCGAGATAAGATATTTGTATAAAGCATATGATGAGTGTTAAAATGTATTTTTAAATTTTTGTATCTTTTCTCTTACCTTACGAATTAACTCTCCCACCATTCCATCCCATCCGCCCTTTACTTCCGGGTTCTCTGCCCCATATTTTCCGTCCTTAACAATTCTAAGTTCATCTGTAAATCAAACAACTACAAATAACATCTTTTACCTTACTGATATAATAGTAATATATAAATCCAATTAATTATTCTATTAATAGTAATAAAATTAAAATTGGCCAAGTGGTAAAAATATATTTTATTATTTATTAAATAGTTATTTAGGTTTATAATTATGAAGTATTAGGATCTATATCTTAAACAAACTGTCACAAATGAACATAAAATATGTTTATAAAAATATGTAGATATAACGTTTCTTTATAAAAATTCTAATTGCAATTCAAAGGTGATTTACAATACTCGCATAACACAAAACGTACGTCTATTTACGGCATATATGTTAAGTGTTTGCCGTACATTCGCCGATGAGAGATAGGAAACATTTTGAATACATATAACACTGCGGTTGGGGTATAAGTTTAAGTTCGTCTTCTGTTATAGAAGCTGTAACATATTTTAGATAATGTTACATATTAAAATAAGATTCAGAAAACAAACGTGAATTAATTACAAAATGTAACAATAAATGAATAAATAAAAAAAATAGTGTTACAAAGCCGTAACCAAGATGAAGAACTACGATAAAATTAGCCGAACGTTAAAGTTCGCCTCAGACTATAAAAACCACTACCCAGAAGTACGACAAAAAATACAGCCGGAAGGTTAGGTTCGCCTGCCTTCTATAGTAACCACTATCCAGAAGAAGTACGACTTATAATACAGCCTGAATGTTAGTTTAGTCTTCCCCTATAGTAACCACTACCCAGAAGAAGTACGACTAACAATACAGCCTTAAGGAAGGTTAGGTTAGTCTTCCCCTATAGTAACCACTACCCAGAAGAAGTACGACTAACAATACAGCCTTAAGGAATGTTATTTTAGTCTTCCCCTATAGTAACCACTACCCAGAAGAAGTACGACTAACAATACAGCCTTAAGGAATGTTAGTTTAGTCTTCCCCTATAGTAACCACTACCCAGAAGAAGTACGACTAACAATACAGCCTTAAGGAATGTTAGTTTAGTCTTCCCCTATAGTAACCACTACCCAGAAGAAGTACGACTAACAATACAGCCTTAAGGAATATTAGTTTAGTCTTCCGCCTATAGTAACCACTACCCAGAAGAAGTACGACTAACAATACAGCCTTAAGGAATGTTAGTTTAGTCTTCCCCTATAGTAACCACTACCCAGAAGAAGTACGACTAACAATACAGCCTTAAGGAAGGTTAGGTTAGTCTTCCCCTATAGTAACCACTACCCAGAAGAAGTACGACTAACAATACAGCCTTAAGGAATGTTATTTTAGTCTTCCCCTATAGTAACCACTACCCAGAAGAAGTACGACTAACAATACAGCCTTAAGGAATGTTAGTTTAGTCTTCCCCTATAGTAACCACTACCCAGAAGAAGTACGACTAACAATACAGCCTTAAGGAATGTTAGTTTAGTCTTCCCCTATAGTAACCACTACCCAGAAGAAGTACGACTAACAATACAGCCTTAAGGAATGTTAGTTTAGTCTTCCCCTATAGTAACCACTACCCAGAAGAAGTACGACTAACAATACAGCCTTAAGGAATGTTAGTTTAGTCTTCCCCTATAGTAACCACTACCCAGAAGAAGTACGACTAACAATACAGCCTTAAGGAATGTTAGTTTAGTCTTCCCCTATAGTAACCACTACCCAGAAGAAGTACGACTAACAATACAGCCTTAAGGAATATTAGTTTAGTCTTCCGCCTATAGTAACCACTACCCAGAAGAAGTACGACTAACAATACAGCCTTAAGGAAGGTTAGGTTAGTCTTCCCCTATAGTAACCACTACCCAGAAGAAGTACGACTAACAATACAGCCTTAAGGAATGTTATTTTAGTCTTCCCCTATAGTAACCACTACCCAGAAGAAGTACGACTAACAATACAGCCTTAAGGAATGTTAGTTTAGTCTTCCCCTATAGTAACCACTACCCAGAAGAAGTACGACTAACAATACAGCCTTAAGGAATGTTAGTTTAGTCTTCCCCTATAGTAACCACTACCCAGAAGAAGTACGACTAACAATACAGCCTTAAGGAATGTTAGTTTAGTCTTCCCCTATAGTAACCACTACCCAGAAGAAGTACGACTAACAATACAGCCTTAAGGAATGTTAGTTTAGTCTTCCCCTATAGTAACCACTACCCAGAAGAAGTACGACTAACAATACAGCCTTAAGGAATGTTAGTTTAGTCTTCCCCTATAGTAACCACTACCCAGAAGAAGTACGACTAACAATACAGCCTTAAGGAATGTTAGTTTAGTCTTCCCCTATAGTAACCACTACCCAGAAGAAGTACGACTAACAATACAGCCTTAAGGAATGTTAGTTTAGTCTTCCCCTATAGTAACCACTACCCAGAAGAAGTACGACTAACAATACAGCCTTAAGGAATGTTAGTTTAGTCTTCCCCTATAGTAACCACTACCCAGAAGAAGTACGACTAACAATACAGCCTTAAGGAATGTTAGTTTAGTCTTCCCCTATAGTAACCACTACCCAGAAGAAGTACGACTAACAATACAGCCTTAAGGAAGGTTAAGTTAGTCTTCCTCTATAGTAACCACTACCCAGAAGAAGTACGACTAACAATACAGCCTTAAGGAATGTTAGTTTAGTCTTCCCCTATAGTAACCACTACCCAGAAGAAGTACGACTAACAATACAGCCGGATGGGTAGGTTAGCCTTCCCCTACAGTAACCACTTCCTAGAATAAGTACGTTTAACAATACAACCGGGAAGAGCGACAGGTTAGTTTTCCCCTATAGTAACCGCTACCCAGAATAAGTTCGACTAACAATACAGCCTTAAGGAATGTTAGTTTAGTCTTCCCCTATAGTAACCGCTACCCAGAAGAAGTACGACTAACAATACAGCCTTAAGGAATGTTAGTTTAGTCTTCCCCTATAGTAACCGCTACCCAGAAGAAGTACGACTAACAATACAGCCTTAAGGAATGTTAGTTTAGTCTTCCCCTATAGTAACCGCTACCCAGAAGAAGTACGACTAACAATACAGCCTTAAGGAATGTTAGTTTAGTCTTCCCCTATAGTAACCGCTACCCAGAAGAAGTACGACTAACAATACAGCCTTAAGGAATGTTAGTTTAGTCTTCCCCTATAGTAACCGCTACCCAGAAGAAGTACGACTAACAATACAGCCTTAAGGAATGTTAGTTTAGTCTTCCCCTATAGTAACCACTACCCAGAAGAAGTACGACTAACAATACAGCCGGATGGGTAGGTTAGCCTTCCCCTACAGTAACCACTTCCTAGAATAAGTACGTTTAACAATACAGCCGGGAAGAGCGACAGGTTAGTTTTCCCCTATAGTAACCGCTACCCAGAAGAAGTTCGAGTAACAATACAGCCGGAAGGAAGGTTAGGTCAGTCTTCCTCTATAGTAACCACTACCTAGAATAGGTACGATTAACAATACAGCCTGAAGGAAGGTTAGGTTAGTCTTCCCTTATAGTAACCACTACCCAGACGAAGTAAGACTAACAATACAGCCGGAAGGAAGGTTAGGTTAGTCTTCCCCTATAGTAACCACTACCTAGAATAGGTACGATTAACAATACAGCCTGAAGGAAGGTTAGGTTAGTCTTCCCTTATAGTACCCTAACCACTACCCAGAAGATGTACGACTAGTAAACAAACGGATGATTAGGTTCATCTTCCCTTAGAGTAACCGCTACCCAGGTGCAACACGAGTAGCAATACAGCCGGAAGGTTTGGTTCGTTTTCCCCTACAGTAACCGCTACCTATAATAAATACGGTTAACAATGCAGCCGGAAGGAAGGTCAGATTAGTCTTCCCCTATTGTAACCGCTACCCAGAAGAGGTAAGACTAACAATATAGCCGGAAGGAAGGTTAGGTTAGTCTTCCCCTATAGTAACCACTACCCAGAAGAAGTTCGACTAAAAATACAGCTGGAAGGAAGGTTAGGTTAGTCTTCCCCTATAGTAACCACTACCCAGAAGAAGTTCGACTAAAAATACAGCTGGAAGGAAGGTTAGGTTAGTCTTCCCCTATAGTAACCACTACCCAGACGAAGTAAGACTAACAATACAGATGGAAGGAAGCTTAGGTTAATCTTCCTCTATAGTAACCTCTACCTAGAATAGGTACGATTAACAATACAACCGGAAGGAAGGTTAGGTTAGTCTTCCCCTAGAGTAACCACTACCCATAAGAGGCAGGACTAGTAAACAGACGGTTAGTAAGGTTCGTCTTACCCTAGAGTTACCGCTACCCAGATGCAGCACGACTAGCAATACATCCGGAAGGTTAGGTTAGTCTTCCCCTATAGTAACCACTACCCAGAAGAAGTTCGACTAAAAATACAACCGGAAGGAAGGTTAGGTTAGTCTTCCCTTATAGTACCCACTACCCAGAAGAAGTACCACTATTAAACAGACGTGTGGTTAGGTTCGTCTTCCCCTAGAGTAACCACTACCCAGAAGAAGTACGACTAGTAAACAGACGGGTAGTTAGGTTCTTCTTCCCCTACAGTAACCACTACCTAGAATAGGTACGATTAACAATACAACCGGAAGGAAGGTTAGGTTAGTCTTCCCTTATAGTAACCACTACCCAGAAGAAGTACCACTATTAAACAGACGGGTGGTTAGGTTCGTCTTCCCCTAGAGTAACCACTACCCAGAAGAGGTACGACTAGTAAACAGACGGGTAGTTAGGTTCGTCTTCCCCTAGAGTAACCACTACCCAGAAGAGGTACGACTAGTAAACAGACGGGTGGTTAGGTTCGTCTTCCCCTAGAGTAACCACTACCCAGAAGAGGTACGACTAGTAAACAGACGGGTAGTTAGGTTCGTCTTCCCCTAGAGTAACCACTACCCAGAAGAGGTACTACTAGTAAACAGACGGATGGTTAGGTTCGACTTCCCCTAGAGTAACCACTACCCAGAAGAGGTGCGACTATTAAACAGACGGGTGGTTAGGTTCGTCTTCCCCTAGAGTAACCACTACCCAGAAGAGGTACGACTAGTAAAAAGACGGGTAGTTAGGTTCGTCTTCCCCTAGAGTAACCGCTACCCAGAAGAGGTACGACTATTAAACAGACGGGTGGTTAGGTTCGTCTTCCCCTAGAGTAACCGCTACCCAGAAGAGGTGCGACTATTAAACAGACGGGTGGTTAGGTTCGTCTTCCCCTAGAGTAACCGCTAACCAGAAGAGGTACGACTATTAAACAGACGGGTGGTTAGGTTCGTCTTCCCCTAGAGTAACCGCTACCCAGAAGAAGTACGATTATTAAACAGACGGGTGGTTAGGTTCGTCTTCCCCTAGAGTAACCACTACCCAGAAGAGGTACGACTAGTAAACAGACGGGTAGTTAGGTTCGTCTTCTCCCTATAGTAACCGCTACCCAGAAGAGGTACGACTAGTAAACAGACGGGTAGTTAGGTTCGTCTTCCCCTAGAGTAACCACTACCCAGAAGAGGTACGACTAGTAAACAGACGGGTGGTTAGGTTCGTCTTCCCCTAGAGTAACCGCTACCCAGAAAAGGTACGACTATTAAACAGACGGGTAGTTAGGTTCGTCTTCTCCTAGAGTAACCGCTACCCAGAAGAGGTGCGACTATTAAACAGACGGGTGGTTAGGTTCGTCTTCCCCTAGAGTAACCACTACCCAGAAGAGGTACGACTAGTAAACAGACGGGTAGTAAGGTTCGTCTTCCCCCTATAGTAACCACTACCCAGAAGAGGTACGACTAGTAAACAGACGGGTAGTTAGGTTCGTCTTCCCCTAGAGTAACCACTACCCAGAAGAGGTACGAGTAGTAAACAGACGGGTGGTTAGGTTCGTCTTCCCCTAGAGTAACCACTATCCAGAAGAGGTGCGACTATTAAACAGACGGGTAGTTAGGTTCGTCTTCCCCTAGAGTAACCGCTACCCAGAAGAGGTGCGACTATTAAACAGACGGGTGGTTAGGTTCGTCTTCCCCTAGAGTAACCACTACCCAGAAGAGGTACGACTAGTAAACAGACGGGTAGTTAGGTTCGTCTTCCCCCTATAGTAACCGCTACCCAGATGCAGTACGACTAGCAATACAGCCGGAAGGAAGGTTAGGTTAATCTTTCCCTAGTAACCTACAATAACAGTTCACTTTGAGAGATGGTTGTGTGAAGGACTACCAACATTAAAGGGAACATATTAGTTGAATCGATCTTCACGTGAGCTACTAGTTTTCACTAAAACACTGTAAATATTTTACAACTTGCCTACAGTAGCACTTCCTTATATTTGTTGAGAACAACAGTTTTGGGAGATGTGGTTCATTGTCAACTCAAACAGTAACTAAGTTGAGAAAGGGACATGTTCCGAAACGACCGTCCTCAAAAAATATAAATAAGGTCTTCTGTAGGCCAGTTATAAAATATTTGCAGGTATTTTAATAATGATAAGTTTTTCGGCTGCATCCCGCTAGGGTATCGTAAAAGAACAAACAAATATAATATTAGCTAATATTGGCAACAGTTTAGTAAAATAAAGTTTCCTTTTTACAGTATAATTTTTTAAAATTAATATTTCAAACGAAATGTGCTTCAAAGCGTAGAATAAGTTGTCCACTTTTAACAGGATACGAGAACTAACTATCTAGTAAACATAGCTTCCTTAGAGTGCTTAATTAGTCGGGAAGATGTTTTAATACAAACTATGTTATTTTTCCCGCAAGCAAATATAAAAACTGAATAAACTATAGGCCTACAATTTAGAACAATAATTTTCTGGGTAATGTAACTGTATAATTTTGTATAAAATTATGCATCTAGTTATTAATTCAACATAAACAATAAAATGTGTATAAAACAAAAGTAAATTTCTAATTGTGGAACAAAATAACCCTCCAATGAAAATTAATTAAACGCAGTGACACGTGAGGTAGTAAGAAACAGAACGGATTTGAACATGCACCAAAAGTTCGAACTGTTTAATTCCACCCGGGATCTGCATTTTTCTTTCTTTGATTTGTAGTTACTGAATGAACAATATTCTTTCATTTCCACGCTGAATGTTAAATACTCGGCTTCCGAATGCAAACTGCATCTGCAGAGTTTGAAAATTCTGTACTTGTGGTAAGCCACGTGTTTTCAAATAATCCAGGATTATTAGTTTTCATTACAAATTAAAAGCACTTTTATCGACATGAATGGAACGTATCCATATTTCTCAAATAGGCATAAAGTTTCACCCTACTATAGTTATCCAAATATAATCCTTCACTGTTGGATTTTGCGGAATTTATCAAATGTTTTTTAGTTGTACGCGTAACGTATTCAAAATAAAAAGAAGTTAAATTTACCATATTCTGCATTAACATGAAACCATATTTTAAAAAACGGCAAAGGTTATAAAAAAATGAATTAGTTACAGAAATAGGTTTAAAAAACCTTCGCAGCTAAAAATCAAGTTTAAAATAATCAGCAAGCAGCTATTTTAAATTGGTCACGAGACAAATTTACTGAAGAATATTTTTCGTGAGAAACCATCAAGAATCATTGTTGACAAAAATCCTTACAATTAAATATTATTAACATCTAAAATCACAACTACCACTAAAAATTTAGTACTAAACTCTTCAACTTGATTACCTACAATTAAATATACATACTAACATTAAAATTATAATATTATGTGTTATATATGAATTTAAATACATAAGAAACGTTAGTAGATTTTACTAAGGGCACTTTGAATAGCAAGTAAAAATGTTTTTTTACAAATTTGTTTTCCATTGGTTATTATATTTTAGAATCTTCTATTTACAATGTTTTTTAACACTAAAACGTATACAGTATACACACACACACCCACACACACACACACACACACACACACACACACACACACACACACACACACACACACATATATATATATATATATATATATATATATATATATTAGATAATTATTTTCCTGAAGATGTTGGTACTATTTTATCGGCGAAAAGCTTTCAATAAATATATTCATTAAAAGTATTTTTGTTTTTGAAATATTTTTAATTTATTAACTATATTACAAGAAAACATATCACCATATTTAATATATATATATATATATATATATATATATATATATATATATATATATATATATATATATAACTGTGACAATGGTTTGTTCCGTGTGTTAGATACGTTATAAACTGTAACTAACATGGTCAGTAATTTTGTTTCGGCAGTGGGCTACACTGTCTGTATGTTTGTCGTTTCTGTTTACAGCTGAGTTGTGACACAAATACTAACGCTCTAAATTTGGTTATGTGATTTATTGTGTATGTTTCTATCGGTGGTACTCTGGTAAACAAACAAACTAGTTTACTTTAGTTTTAGTTTTTAAACTTAGTTTTTTAACTAAGGTGACGGAAGGAGGTGATCAAATGGTCAACTTCCGGTACATCGTCCTTTACATCACCATTAAATTCCCTCGATGTTCACAAATGTCTGTCAACTCTTTTTTTTAAATTTTATATTTAGAGACATGCAAGAAGCCCCTTGTGAAGAAATTAAAGTTCTCTGGGGGTTACATAAACCTTGTCTTGGTCAAAGAAGGTCAGCAATAAAGAAATTTAGCAATGAAGTATATTCCTAATAATTACAGCGTAGTAGAAAGTGACAACCCTCAGCCTGATATAGCCAATAAATGCCGTATATAAGCTTACTCGTATTAATTCGAACTGGCATTGTAGTGCAAAAAACTGACTAAGAACCTCTGGCAAGAAATATTGCAGATTGGCAATTTTAATTTTTCCCCATCCTTATTTTGACTTGGCCTCTTAAAATAAGCTCATGGAAATATTACAATGAAAATATTGTAAAAAACCTCCATAAAAATAATAAAAAATAACAAATAATACAAGTTACTTATGAATAAACAATGGGGATTAATAATGATGTATTATTTGTTATTATTGATTAGGGTGTAATCTTAAGTAACTTGTACTATTTGTTATTGTAGATTATTTTTGTGATATTGGGATTCTCTCCAATATTTTCGTTGTAATATATTGTACCACTGTGCTGTTCATATATATATATATATATATATATATATATATATATATATATATATAAATATATATATATATATATATATATGTGTGTGTGTGTGTGTATATATATATATATATTTATCGCAATATATATTCTTGTGTATTAATAAAGAACTAAGTCAAAATACAAATACAAGAATTATAATTGAATTTACAATTCAAAGCTTTTCGTTGGCTAACAGTACCAACATCATCAGGAATATTATTGAATATATATATATATATATATATATATATATATATATATATATATATATAATATATGTATATATATATATATATATACACACACATATATATATATATACACACACATATATATATATATATATATATATATATGTATATATATATATATATGTATATATATATATATATATATATATATATATATATATATATATATATATATATATATATACAGTAAACTCCCGATTATCCGTGGAATAGGGTGGCCCGGCAACGCCGGATAACAAATTCCTCGGATAATCCGCTATGAACAAAGAATACGCAAAACGATCGATAATCGATTATTATACCATAAGTTACACAAATAATGACCCCGGTTAATGCAATTCACAAATAATTTTCAGAGGACAAAATAAATACAGAAAATAATTTAAAATGTCGATGTATTTGACGGATTATAACATGTACATTTATATGTCTAACTATTTACAATAGGTACATAAGTATATGTCAAAAGTAAGTATGTATGTACATATGTAATTTCCTTTACACATAATACTTTCACTTTTTAACAAAAAAATCTGTCACTTTCATCTGTTTTCTTGTGAGCATTGATTTAGCTTTAATGTGCGATCTATGTTTCTTGGGAACTATTTTGTCGCACAGTGTCTTCTTGTGCCACGTGTGTCACAAAGCCATAAAGATCGATAATGTAGATGACAGACATGGATAATGCATATGTCACGTCCTAGACTATTTATAGCCGAGATTAGCTGACATTTGTTTACAATCTTATGATACACATTAGGTTTTCGGGCGTCCAAGCATTTTGTCATTGTCTCTTATATAAAGTAGTCTGCTCGCCCCTTTTATTTCGCCGGCCCGCGTCGGGATGCTTCCCTTTCAATGTAAAAATTAGTACGTACATATTTACATATCTATTCCCTTCATCTTAACTTCTATTAAGCCTTATTTGTATATACGCCGTAATTCACCGTTTAGAAATTTAAACACATGAATCTGATTGGAATAAAAATCGGATATTTGTTAAACAATGGCAGACCCTGGATAATCCGCAAACCGGTTAATCCGCCCACGGATAATCGGGAGTTTACTGTATATATATATATATATATATATATATATATATATATATATATATATATATATATATATATAAATATATATATATATATATATATATATATATATATATATATATATATATATATATATATTCTCCTAAGCTGTAAATGGTAACGTTATAACCATTCATAATGATACATAAAGAAATAGTTTGTATATAATAAATTTAATTAAGAATAGGTTGTGGTAATTGAGTTTTATTTTCTTCATTGCATTAAACGTTTGATTAGAGTTCAAAATAAGGTAAATATTTTTTAAATAATTTCATTTTACTAACCTATTTTAGTTAAAAAATTAGTTACACTTAGTAATTTTATAAATTGTATCTATCTACATTAATTGTTTTGTTATATGAAATTAGTGCGCCATTTGTTCCTACTGAATACAATCAAAGAGCTGGGGTTGAGGCTATAATGAACCGGAAAAGGAAGTGTTAACTGAACACGTGTCGTATAATTGCCTACCCCAGAGATGCAATGAATCGTAAACAGATTGCCACCTTCCTTTTGGAATGAAGTGGCAATCGTTGTGAGCCAATCCTCTGTGTTCGCAATTTCATTGCTTTTCTCGACTTTTATTGCTAGTTGCCGTATAAAATGAGAGGTATTCAAGAATTAGTGAAAAATATAACCTTTTATTTTTGAAAGAGTTTAGAGTGAACCAATTGAAAATGTAGCTACTTACAGTTGATCCCAATTTTCTTGGCGATGAGGTCTGCTAAATCTTTACAGTAGCCTTCAAAGCGATCGTTCCCCGTAAGGTTCTCTCCTGGCTCTGGCGTTCGCAGCATAATGTAAGGTTCTTCCTGGAAAGGAGCCATTTATTTATTACCTTCAGTTTATGTACTAATAAACGTACTTATTTAAATAAAAATTCAATTCAATTCAAATAAGAATTTATATACTAGGATTAAGATATTAAGCAAAATAAATTGATATTCAATCTTTATTGTAAAAACAGGCATGAACCCGGACAAACGTTTTTATTTGGGACAAACCCGTCAAATATTTTGGATTTTTTAATTTAATTTTGTGTTTTCGGCCACGGTAAATCGATTAGCATCGGTATTGTCCTTGGTAAAATTCGAGGTTGCGCCCCAGTGACTCCCTTTAGGACAACGATTTTTTCGCTCAAAATGTTTTTATTTGTTGGGGGATTTTCGAACGCGGAAAATCGATTAGAATCGGCATCAACCTTGGGAAAATTCGGGATTTCGTCAGAGTGGCTCCTAGAGCCCCCCCCTCAGACAAACCTTATTTTTCGTTTAAAGGTCTTGGTCATAAGAAATTGATTGGATCTTGTGTTCACCTTAGGGAAGTTTGGGATTCCACTCCAGTGGATCCTAGGGTTCCAATGTTATCTTTATGGAACTCTATTTTTACCGATATCCAAACCCACACTTACCTGCAACGGGAAAGAAGTTCTGAAGAACTGTTCTAAGGCTCCTCCAATGCCAACAGACATCCCGTTCAATATATACGATATGTTAACATGTTCTATATGATATATTGTGTATTAAAATGTGTTTATTTTGTATACATAAAATGTATTTATATTGTGTATATAATAAATAAATGTTTGTATTTTACTTAATTAACTTACCATAAATTGTCTGTCTTATCCGAGCGAAGCTCCGTTTCCCGGTACTGCCATTAAAATGATTATTTAAAATAAAATATAATATTTGAACTCTTATTGGGAATACTTAGTGAATATTAGATGGGAGTCTGGGGGAAACGTCGCGTTTTATGGACGACAAAATGTATGGATATACTCTAAGGTTTTATATAAATGTGTGTGTGTGTGTGTGTGTTTGTGTAAGTTTTATTAGATATATTAATTTTATATATACTAATGCTGCATTAAAATATTGTACCTAATAATGCAGGAATCAATAAGCAACAAGAGACAGATAGGCCCCATTATTTAACAACAAACATTTAAAAAATAAGAAAATACTTTAAATAAAAGATTTGGTTGGAGAAAGTTGACATTTATTAGTTTCATAGATGATATATTGGTTACAAATTATGTAAAATAAGTTCAAGCCAAACAAAAAAGTTATTACTAAGTAGGATAAAATAATAAAAGTATAAGAGGATCGATTCACTGACGAGATCAAATACATTGACCTAATAGATTTCTAAGAAAAATATTGATAAACAAATTTTGAATGGCATTACTAACAACTGCATTTGCAGCAAGAATTGAAAGAGTTAATAGCTGCGGTAGCATTATATCATGTTCCATTGTGTAACCATGAGAAATCTCAACCTTCT
This sequence comes from Prosapia bicincta, assembly GCA_036971475.1. Lineage (NCBI taxonomy): Eukaryota > Metazoa > Arthropoda > Insecta > Hemiptera > Cercopidae > Prosapia > Prosapia bicincta. Next base: position 36,198,013 of record JBAIZL010000004.1, on the reverse strand, counting down.
ATGTAGGCCCAGACTCCATACAACCAGCTTATTTGCCTACATCTGCCACTTTAAATTAAAGCTTGCTAATTAGTAGAGTGGTTTGGCTAGTAATAGCCAATGAAAAAGCCAGTTTTACTCAAAGCATGAAATGGAAATGAGGGAAGTTCGAGGGGAGGGGCTGCTTTCTAGCTCGCATCTTTCATTTATTAATACCTGTTGGTTATTCATTTCCGAAAAAATAAAAAGAGAATCTTTCAATCGTCTATTCCTGAGGATCTGTTTAATTATTATTTAAGCTTAGATTTGTAATGAAGTGATTCCAGGAAAAATATATCTCCTTTTAAACAAACATTTTCTTAATTAAATCACTTTTTACGTTAAAATTTACTCCCTTTTTGAATTATGTTCTTCTCATTGCATTTGAGTGTTCTTTTCTGCCTTTCCTGTCATTAAAACACTGTTTTTACACGTTTCGAAACATTTCCATTTTCAATACTTAACTATTTTCAACTAAACTATTTTACTATCATAAATCCATTCTGTATGTCTAGTACATCTGTACAGATATACACTATAGGTTTTTGATAGTAAAGGATGTATTTAGAGCTTTAATAATGGAGACATTCCGAAACGCGTCAAACAAAATTATTTAATGTTAGTAAAGGCAGAAGAAGAAAAGCTAATATTTGGAAATATTGCTAACGGTACTAAATAAGAATATATTGAGAGTTTTTTATCACTAATTATTGCTTTTAGAAGTTTAATGTTATCGAAAAGTTCTCCAGTATTTATTTGAAATTTATTGAATTTTTTAACATAATATTCATCATCACCACTATCCTGTAATTATCATCGTCATCGTCGTCATTATCATCATCTTCTTCTTCTTCATCATCATCATCATCATCATCATCATTGTCGTCGTCATCGTAGTCGTCGTCATCGTAGTCGTCGTCGTCATTATCATCATCATCATCATCATCATCTTCGTCGCCATCATCATCATCATCGTCGTATTCATGGTAATCGTCATCATCATAATTATCATCATCATCCTCATGGCCATCGATGAGATCATCTTTTAGTTTGGTCTTGGTTTTAGACTTTACTTAAGTCAGAATTATCGTTTTGTTTGTAATTAACATAGACGTAGAAAATGCCTTGTAAATAGCATGCAAATCATTGTTTCTAAATAGCCTCCTTCAACAGCTCCATTGAAACCAAAAGAGTAAAATCTAGAGGAAGGAGTGTGTTCTTATAAAGCCCTTGACGAATAACCTTCAGTCAGGATTAAATAAATTTAATACATTACAGTAATAAAGCACAGTAAAATGAATAATAAGTGTTCTTTACTGCTTTTCCTAACATTAAAACACTGTTTTTACACGTTTCGAAACATTTCCATTTTCAATACCTTACTATTTTTAACTAAACTATTTTACTATCATAAATCCATTCTGTATGTCTAGTACATCTGTACAGATATACACTATAGGCTTTTGATAGTGATTTAGAGCTTTACTAATGGAGACATTCCGAAACGCGTCAAACAAAATTATTTAATGTTAGTAAAGGCAGAAGAAGAAAAGCTAATATTTAGAAAAATTGCTACGGTACTAAATATGAATATATTGAGGGTTTTTATCACTAATTATTACTTTTAGAAGTTAAATTTTATTTATAAAAGTACTCCAGTATCTATTTGAAATTTATTGAATTTTTTAACATCATCATCATCATCATCATCATCATCATCATCATCATCATCATCATCATCATCATCATCATCTTCTTCTTCTTCTTCTTCTTCTTCTTCTTCTTCTTCTTCTTCATCATCATCATCATCATCATCATCATCATCATCATCATCATCATAAGCATAATCATCATCAATATTATCATTGTCGTCGTCGTCATTATCATCATCATCATCATCTTCGTCGTATTCATGGTAATCGTTTGGTCTTGGTTTTAGACTTTACTTAAGTCAGAAATATCGTTTTGTTTGTAATTAACATAGACGTAGAAAATGCCTTGTAAATAGCATGGAAATCATTTTTTCTAAATAGCCTCCTTCAACAGTTCCATTGAAACCAAAAGAGTAAAATCTAGAGGAAGGAGTGTGTTCTTATAAAGCCCTTGACGAATAACCTTCAGTCAGGATTAAATAAATTTAATAAATTACAGTAATAACTATTTTCACCTAAACTATTTTACTATCATAAATCCATTCTGTATGTCTAGTACATCTGTACAGATATACACTATAGGTTTTTGATAGTGAAGGATGTATTTAGAGCTTTAATAATGGAGACATTCCTAAACGCGTCAAACAAAATTATTTAATGTTAGTAAAGGCAGAAGAAGAAAAGCTAATATTTGGAAATATAGCTACGGTACTAAATATGTATATATTGAGGGTTTTTTATCACTAATTATTGCTTTTAGAAGTTAAATTTTATCGAAAAGTTCTTCAGTATCTATTTATTGAAATTTTTGAATTTTTAAACATAATATTCATCATCACCACTATCCTGTAATAATCATCGTCACCGTAGTCATTATCATCATCATCATCATGATCATCATGATCATCATCATCATCATCAACATCATCATCATCATCATCATCATCATCATCATCATCATCATCATCATCATCATCATCATCATCATCATCATCATCATCATCATCATCATCATCATATTAATAATAATAATAATAATAATAATAATAATAATAGCCATCATCATCATCATCATTGTCGTCATTATCATCATCATCATCATCATCTTCGTCGCCATCATCATGGTCGTACTCATGGTAATCGTCATCAATATAATTATCATCATCATCCTCATGGCCATCGATGAGATCATCTTTTAGTTTGGTCTTGGTTTTAGACTTTACTTAAGTCAGAATTATCGTTTTGTTTGTAATTAACATACGCGTAGAAAATGCCTTGTAAATAGCATGCAAATCATTGTTTCTAAATAGCCTCCTTCAACAGCTCCATTGAAACCAAAAGAGTAAAATCTAGAGGAAGGAGTGTGTTCTTATAAAGCCCTTGACGAATAACCTTCAGTCAGGATTAAATAAATTTAATACATTACAGTAATAAAGCACAGTAAAATGAATAATAAGTATATAAATATAAACCTGCACTGTGTGTAATCTTCTTTGTGTAACAAAACTCTACAAAATTGTATTGAAATACCACAGAATAACGTGAACTCTAATCCTAGACGTAAGCCTATTGCGCCAAGTAACAGTGATGAAACAAAGAGAGGAATAATGCAATATTATTTGCGCAAGTTCTACTATCCCAAATCCATTGTTTCAATCTGTTACAAAAAGTACAAATTACTTGTTTCCGCTTTGGAAATCCCAGATGAAACAAAGGAAAGCTTTAAACTCTATCGTCCGTTATTAACTGCAAAGTTATACTGAAAAAGTGCATTATTGGTAAATTTGTTTTAAACTCAAAGCTTTGAATAAAGTGAAACACAACTGAATATTTTATGAATCACGGAAATGTATACATCCTTTTATATTTCGCAAGGAATTGTATATTCGCTAATTATAATTAAGCAAGAAAAATTATCATTACTTACTTTGTGAGAAGTTACGGTGAATATTATTTTTATAATGTATTTCATATTAAACACTATTTTTTAAACTTTTTAGAAATGAAATGTTTAAGATATCTAACGTTTTCACTTAGAAATTAAATATATGTATTTACTTATGTATGATCTTATAATAAAATTTTCTCTGGAAATGTTTTTATTTCAAACAATGTAAAATTCTAAAGCTGTAACATGTATACCACTTTAATGTATGGCTTTAAATCAGACTATTTGAAAAAGAATTGTGTTTCGAAGAAATAAGTAGCATATTTGAAATTTGAAAAATAAAAGAATCATCATCTTTGGTTCAAGAATCGATTCATTCGATTGGTCTTATACGTTAAATCGATTCGTCAAACTGCGCAAACAGGCCCAATTCAAACAAGTCGATAGGCTACGACTTAAGCTGCTTTCAGTCTCATAAGTATGAAAAAAACGAATGTTCCTCGAAGGAAACATTCGAGTATATTGTATTTTATTATTTACTCAACGGGAGGTTCTGTTTGTTATTTCACTCAAGAGTATAATTTTTGAGTGAGAAGAAAAATCTTTTAGAAGCTGTAAATAATTGCAAACGACTAAAAATATTTCAAACGAATATTGCGCTTGATTAGAACAAATTCCGTTTGCCAGAATGACTACTTTGAAATCTAATTTCTTCAAAGAAATATGCTGAAAGTGACTCGAAATTACTCTGAATAAACTGCTTGCAGTGAGGGGAAAAAGCCTATCACTGGCAGTGAGCAGGAAAACTATAAACGTTATTTCCCCCCCCCTCGATAATATAAAATGCAGTTACATTACAAATTATAGTTTAGGTTCTAATAAATAAGTGAAATATATATATTGGGAATTTCATGGAATTCAAAGGACGTTTAGCTTATATTTAATTATTGTCAGTTTTATTTATTACTTTAGTTGGGTGTAGTCACATCTGCTCCCATCAATTCTGATTTGCTTCGACCGTTGCATCTCAGTTATTGTGGTGAGCCTTCCCTACTCCAATCTCATTTTATTGGAAATCATCTGCCTGGAAGGATAACTGCGTCAAAAAATGTCTGCTCACATATCCGATGCTATCGTTGTCAGAGAACATAACCGATACTTTGGATTTCTTAGCATACATCCAGTCCTATGGCTGTCTGAGCACGTATCCGATGCCACGACTGTCTGAGCACATATATGATACTATTGCTGCCTTTGCACATATCCTATGCTATGACTGTCTGAGCACAAATCCGATGCTATAGCTGTCTGAGCACATATCTGATACTATGACTGTCTGAGCACATATCCGATACTATGGCTGTCTGAGCACGTATCAGATGCTATGGCTGTCTAAGCACGTATCCGATGCTATGGCTGTCTAAGAACGTATCCGATGCTATAGCTGTCTGAGCACATATCTGATACTATGACTGTCTGAGCACAAATCCGATACTATGGCTGTCTGAGCACGTGTCCGATGCTATGGCTGTCTAAGGACATATCCAATACTATGACTTTCTTAGCAATATCCAGTCATTTGGCTGTCTGAGTACGTATCTGATGCCATGGCTATCGGAGTACGTAAACGATACTATGGCTATCTAAGAACATATTCGATGTTCTATGGCTCTCAGAGCACACATCCGATACTATTGCTGTCTTAGCACATATCCGATGCTATAAATCTCTAAGCACATATCTGATGTTATGGCTGTCTGACACATCCGATATTATGGCTGTCTGAGCACGTATCCGATGCAATTGCTGTCTGAGCACGTACTCGATAGTATGGCTTTCTTAGCCCACATCCAGTGCAATGGATGTCTAAGGACATATCCGATGCTATGGCTGTCTGAGCACACATCCGGTGCTATGGATGTCTAAGCACATATCCGATACGATGGCAGTCTGAGCACATACTGATACTATGGACGCCCTAACACATATCCGATGCTACGGCTGTCTGAGCACACACATCTGATGCTATGGGTGTTCTAGCACATATCTGATACTAGGGCTATCTGACCACACATCTGATACTATGGCTGGCCTAGTACATATCCGTGATATGGCTGTCTGATCACGTATCCGATACTACGGCTGTCTGAGCACATACACGATACTACGGCTATCTGAGCACGTATCCGATATTATGGTTGGCCTAGTACATATCCGATGCTATGACGGTCTGAGCACGTGTCCGATACTACGGCTGTCTGAACACGTATCCGATACTATGGCTGCCTTAGCATATATCCGATGCTATGACGGTCTGAGCACGTGTCCGATACTACGGCTGTCTGAACACGTATCCGATACTATGGCTGCCTTAGCATATATCCGATGCTATGACTGTCTGAGCACGTATCCGATACTACGGCTGTCTGAGCACATAAACAATAGTATTCAGCATATGTCTGATACAGTGGAAATATAGGAATTAGAGAAGAAAGACGAACGTGGGAAAATTATCAGTTTTCCCTTAACTTTGCATATGATAGGTACTTAATAAAACAAAACAAATATGTTGGGTCCGTAATAAAGAAATACTAAAGAAACAAAATATGTTTACAAAAAGAAAACATTATATTGAATAATTTAGCTATCGTAAAGATTTAGAAAACTACTAACCTTCCCCGAATTCGCTCTCTGTCTTCCAAGGAACGAGATTTTTGTTTCCTAAGCAATAACATACGCTCCATACAAGAAACCGCACTCAAAGAGTTAGAAATGAGGACAGGTAACCACCAAAGGAACAGGGCCCTAAGGAAGCATATTTGCACTGGGTCAATTAACAGATTACTCATCCAGGATCGTGTATCTTCTTACACCACAAAACTGTGACACTCACTTGGTAATCAAATAAATCATTTCTAATAATATTCACTTATTTGTTAACTAACATCCTTTACTTTTCGTCGAATGTTGCAACATTGATTTTAAAGTAAACCCAAACGTCTTCTGGGCAAAATATAAGATTTACAATATCCTGTGCGTGGCGAATCTAATTTAGGAACCTAAATAATGTGTGGAGTACCTCGTAGTTTCCTCTCTCTTTCCCACCATCTACTTTATTATGGCACAATTTTTATCTTAGACATTTGTTTTCAAAGAGTCGTTGATAGCTCTCCTTCTTTAAAACGAAAAACCTATGACTACAGTAAATTATTAGTTTCTGTGATACACTGTGTAAGTATATTGTTTATTTTTTTTAATTTGTCATATTTTTGGAACGTTTTTCGTGTTTTATAAAATATTAAAAAAGCTTAGAAAGAAGAGTGATAACAAAAGTAATAAAGATATAATATTTTTTCAAGCCACCCATTTTCTAAATGTAACTGGTATTTTTGCTTGTCTGACGAGCTATTGTATGCTGGAATCCTATAATTGTTTGCTATGCCTCGTTGGACTGATTAGGCAACATTGTACTAGCCTAATAACTAGTAATAGGAAAAAATAATTTTTTTAACAATTCCTACTCAAGTCAACAAAAAAACTTCCTTTCAAATATTTTTTAATATCTAATTAAAGGGGAGTACTATTGAAGTTTTGAAAATTGAGGTAATTCGAAACGCGTCAACAGAAGAGAATATTTAAAGTTAGGAATGGCAGAAACAAATACTCAAACATATAGATAATTACAATTAATATAATTACAGCTGTTCTGCAACATAAGCTATAACATAAAATCAGCTGTTTTATGAAATTATATGACATCATTTATTTCAAGCCAAATGGGAGTAAAAAACTATATCGCATACTTTTTTCCTTTTGTGAAAAGTTTTTCGCCCATATAAAACTAAAATTAAATACTAAAGTTTAATTATTGAATTAAAATTTGGAAAAGCTGTATTCACTTCAAGTGTCATCCACTATAAGGTTAAACAAAAATATTTGCACTTGAGCGGATGAATAAAACGTATTTTATTACGATTGTAAATTTGAAAAAGATATACTCCTATACGAGATGAGGAGAGTGAGAAAGAATTGGAAAAAAAAATAAACGCTTTCCTCTTATTTTACTTTTTAGCCAAGTGATGATGTGTGAACTATTCTAAAACCATTTTGGATTTTTACCATTCTTGGAGAAATATTTATAATCTGTCACATAGGGTACTATGTCAACATATATTTAAATTAGTCACTAATATTATATAACTTAAATAAAAACTTTTATTGAATTCCTTATAAGTATGATGAACATCTTAATTAGATTAACCAAAATTTGTACTATTCATCCTGAAAAACAAGTTTCACTTGACTTTGTAAAACGTTTGTTATAGTTTTCCCTCGGAACACATCTGTTGTATCTAACATATTTTAATGATAACCTGGCCTAACACTCGCGTGCTAAGGTATAAACAGCCAACACAGATCTGTTTTGCTAAACAGTGTAGGGCACCAGCAAAGACTTAATGGCATACTGAAAACATCGTCACGGGGTAAATACGAATGTTATAAGATCGAAAGCAAAAATATGCGTGATGGGTGATCTATAGGGTTTATTAAAACGAACTTTAATAGAGTTCTCAGTGGGAAATTAACCTTTGCGCACGATCAAACTTTGGCATAAATTCACCCCATCTTTCTATAACCTTAGTTATAAAAACCCTCTTTAAATAAAACTTTAAAACATTTTATCTCAAAATAAATTACGAGCTACTAAAACATGTACTCTTAGCGTTGCCTATAAAATATACCTCTTTAAAACCATTCAATATTGATGGCAAAATAATTGATTAAGGATCACAACTAAAAATTTGTATTTAAGTTCATAGTTTTAATATGTTTTCGAAATATAAAATTCAATGAAAAATCGGTAGAAAATATGGTAATAAATAGATTTTATTTTGTATTATAATATATGAAACATATTCATTACATCTTTTTAGATTTCCTTTAATTTTATAATTGCATCGTTTGCTAACTGCATATACAGGAAGCATAGTCTGCATAGAAGCATCGCCCATACAGAAAAAAACACTAAGTTTATTAGTTTATATTTCATTTTATAAACGAATAAATTTATGAAAATATGTAAAATGTAAATTAAATGAAATTCATATGCAAATAGAAACATAGATTCAAAACTGAAGAAATTTGGTTCTGACATTCGACAGAAACCAAAACAAAATATAGCATTAGCTCTGTTAGAGTATAGCTATTAAGCTTCCTAAAAAGTACAACGAAAATCTCCGAAAATATAAATTTATACATTTTTCATTTAATGTTTACATCTTTATTTGAGGAATTTATTTAATAAAGGCTAATATTTATTGTATATAATAAAAAAATATAGGTAACAAAAAAACATTTATTAGATATTTACTGAATACAAATTTGTTTAACAAATTAAACTCGAATCAGTACTCTAAAAATTATCGCACCTGCATAAAAACCTTTTCCTTTCACAAATTAGATTAAAAATGCTTAACTAATTATTATCGTTATATTGATTTATTTTTATTGAGATTTAACAAAATATAAATAAATTAATATAGTTATTGACTTTTCAAAACTATTTAATTATAGGTCTACGTATAAAATCTACGTGTAAAACAGCTGTTCTATAACATAACCTATAACACAAAATGAGTAGTTACTTAAAGTCATATGATCATTTAATTAACTTTAAGATGATTCATAGCGTAACCTAAAGGAAATATATGATGTAAGGTATATGTTCCAGAAATAGCGTGACATGAAAGCAATGATTTAGCTCAAGTTTTGTTCACCGCGCGTAAACAAGTTATCACTTCAAAAATAAATAATAATACAGAATATAATACTTCAACATTTTTACCCGAATAAAAATAGTGTAGTAAACTTCCCAGCAATGAGTAGCTTAAGCAATATAGAGTACAGTAGAAAAACTATAATTACTAAACTCAATGAGGGTTTATTTTGTCACATTCTGATGAGGGTGGTGAAATGTGACTAAAGGTGGTGCAGATATATGTAGCAAGGCTTATAAATGTTTATATCCAATATAAACTTCTACACTATTTTATAATTCAAAATTACACGTTATTTCTTGACTGTGTGTTTAAATTTTTATATATGTCTTTTAAATTAATTATTATTAAACATAATAGTTCGGACAATAGTTTAAAAATAAATAAGTTACTGGTCGATTTGTCTTTTATTTTGTAAATTTGATATAATTTTATTACCAGATGATATAGATTTTAATTTTTTGTAATGTAAATTATAATTTAAATATAACAACCCATACGCTATATATATATATATATATATATATATATATATATATATATATATATATACCTACCACATATATATATATATATATAAATATACATATATATATATATATATATATATATATATATATATATATATATATATATATAAAGAACTAAGTCAAAATACAAATACAAGAATTATAATTGAATTTACAATTACAATAAAAATTTACAAATACAAGACAAGAATTTACAAATTCTTGTATTTGTATTTTGACATAGTTCTTTAGAGAAATACAGAAAGAGAGAGATAGAGAGAGAAAGAGAGAGAGAGAGAGAGAGAGAGAGAAAGGGGGAGAGAGAGGGGACAGGTATTACAAAGATATAAATTACAAAATTTTTATATGAAAATGCTTTGAATTAGACTTAGTAGATATTTCATTAGAAGATTAGCATTTCGGATATTACGTACTGTATTCACAAGATTTATTCATGGGCTGTAGGGCACGTCCTCACTTAGTATATGACGAAAATAAGGAAATGAGTTTGTCTCTTGAAGACATTGAACAAGTTACGGACTGTAGACGGTTGTCATACTCAATATGGCTCTTTCAAACCACATTAAGAACTAAATACATTCGTATATATGCATAGAAACATTTGTATTTGTTGTAAATAAATCTTCTAAAGCTTTTAATATCTTTTGGAGGAAAAATTGTTTTCTGAAAATTGCAGACAGGACAGGTTATATATATATATATATATATATATATATATATATATATATGTGTGTGTGTGTGTGTGTGTGTGTGTGTGTGTTTGTAGGTCTGTGTATTTGTGTTGTTATTATATATATATATATATATATATATATATATATATATATATATGTGTGTGTGTGTGTGTGTGTGTCTGTGTGTGTGTATTTTTGTTGTTATTATATATATATATATATATATGACTTTTTAAATGCCGACAGTGTGGCAATAGTTGCTTATATATTAAGATTACTTTTTTTAACTGACAATATATTCTTTAAGTAAAAATATAACAATAGAAATTGTAATTTTGTAGAGTTATATTAGTCTTCCTAAATTTTACACATACGTTTAACTGTTTTGAATATATGTATCTTACACCACAAAAATGAAATTATAATGTTTCCTATAACTACAGGAATAATAACATGTGTCGAATACTGTATACGGAATTTCAAAGTGCCAAAATAAGTCTTATATGTGATTATAAAAAATCAATTTTTACCTTTACGGTTTATAATTTACCAAATTTAAATTATTAATACATTACCTGATTTATGGTTCAGGTTAGCATTTCCGCTAGTAATAATTTCCCATTTGTTCGACAATTACAACAATAAATCTGAAGGGCTTTACATCAATTATTGACTTTAACCTGTACTTATACATAAACCACCATCGATGGTTCACGCACCTAGAAGGTATCGGTTGCTGGAGCCCATAAATAAAGCCGTCCGCCGTGACCATGGTTGTTTTAGCCCAGGTGCTGTACGGCATTATTTATGCGCTATATAGTGTCATATATTTTACAATTCTACTGGATATGGACTTCATAATTCATGACGTTTCATGCTTTAATGTATATCTTTTGTAAAATACATGCAAATATCAATTTCACTTTCAAAATAATTTTCCAGAAATATTAAAAAAATTGTTTCTCTTTTAATTTTCCGATATTGCATTAAAATGTTTTATTTATAACCATAAAGATTTTTATTAATTGCTCTTTCACTACATTGCTGTGAGAAACTTCCATAATTATCTTTGCATAGAGCCCAGCTTTATAGACTCACAATCACGTAAATTTTAAAGTATTTTTACGTGATCACGTTGTAATAATAAATATTTCGTATCTTTAATTACGTGACTGGAAGTTATTTCTTATAACGGAAATATAGCTCACATTGTTTAGTATTTAAAATATCACGCACACGGAGAACACAAATGTTACTTATCAACTAAAGTCCTTGGGCTTACTTCTAAAAGCACTGCAATATATCGATAAAATAGATTATTGTTAATGTCTCAACTCCTTCCATTAGTTCCGACTCTTACTATTCATATCTTATTCCATTTTCAATCGTTAATAAAATGCTCTTTATTCATCCACTCAAGAACAAAAACATTTTTTTAAAATTTGTAGTGAACGGCACTTGATGTTCATATAGCTTTTTCAATTACTATTACATTAATTAAATAAATCAATTTAGTTTTATATGGAAGAAGACTTTTCACAGAAGGTGCAAGGTATGTAATAAAGTTATTTCGTCCCATTTGGCATATGATATCATAAAACAGCTGATTTTCTGTTATAGGTTATGTGCTAAAACAGCTGTTTCAACGCAATAAGTATGTTACTTTATTTATATTATTTGTAATTATTTAGTAAAAAATAAACTAACATAAATGTTTATTTTTTTATCTGAGAAGAAGATGAATTTAAAAAACATATGTTTTAACTTTACTTTTTGTTAACATAACATTTATCTGGAAACATTTGGAAGATCAAGTAGTTACCTGAGGGCCTTGTATATTGGACTATTAAATCACAAGCTGTGTATTATTTTTGTTTACTAAGTAATAAGATTTTTCAGAGTCTAATGGAGGCTGTACAGAGTTTTACACAAAGTATTAGGTTATATTTGAAAGATAGTTAGAAGACGCCTACAACTTTATTACGTAGACATTTTACAACAGAGAATTTGCCTTTGTAAAGTAAATAAATTGAAAAACGTTTAATTTTCTCAAATTCGTTGAATAACTTTTAAATGTTTTTATAAAAGTATAATATAAAAATAATTAATAGAGTAAATAGAATAGGTACTTGAGTTCAAGTGAGCAAAATGTAATTATTTAATAAATTTTACAACGCTAGTGGTAAACTCGGTACTGAATTAAGGGAAATAGAACTGAAAAATGCTAACATGTGAACTAAGCCACATAGAAAAACTATTAACGTTTCTATATATTAAAGAAAATGTCATATAAACAATAGTACTTATTAGGACAATACAAATTAAGTTTTTCCAAAAATACAGCATAATTAATAAAATGAAAAATAAATAATAATAATGGCGAGGTAGAGCGATAAGGGCTGAAGAGCAAAACAGTTCTACAAAATCACAATCTCGATACAACAGGTAAGAGAGGCAATGATAGTCGCGAGGCTAGACGTTAAAGGGAGGGAACAGCTGTCGGCGCATAATGGAGAACACAAGCAGAAGTGAGAAGTAATAAAAGTAAAATTTTATCAGTTGCCGGACGTCGTAATGTTGGTTTGTGGCTGAAACGTTCGGAGGTTAAAAAAATGAACTAGAAATATTTTTCTATCGTTTAGTTATAGTTTCGGTTTCAAAACGTAAATCTAAAACAAGAATTTTAAAATGAACTCATCTAAAGACGTAATTAACGACTTGACATAGTATACGTGGTGTGATTACTCAAAGGAGGCAGATGAAGGTGTTCAATACCAAGGTATCTGGGGACCAAGAAACAAGGAAGAAGAAAGTAAGAATTATTGATGAGTCATTTTTATGGAAAATTTGTTCGTTGCAGCTTGTCTAGTTATACGTTAAACAGTGACGTAATAAAGGTTAAGTAGAGGAATATAATAAAAATATATTGTAATGGCTGACATTAAGTCAACAATACTCATGAACATAGAAAGTAGAAGATGAAAAGTAATGGAATTTTATAAGTAATTTCATTTTCTACGTAGATTTTATATGAAATACGAAATAAGTGTTAGACAAAAACCTGCCATTAACACTGATCCGACCCCAGTAATGTCCTCTTTTTAAATCCCTTCTATTGGCTCACACTCTATCTATATATATCTTGTACAAATTTTCTATCGTCAATACAATTAATTTTTATTTATCCAATCACGTACAAATACATTTTTGTAAACCTGTAGGAGTTCGCAATTGATGTTAATACAGTTTCTTCAAATATTTATTAAATAATTAAATTATTAGTCCAACGGTCTTCGAAGTGAGAATATCCTCTTTATATTTGGGGATTTTGTAAGCTATAGATTTTGTATACAATAAATTATTTATTAAATTCCTTCCAATAGCTCACACACTTCTTTTATATATATATATATATATATATATATATATATATATATGTATATCATGTGCACATATTCAGTCGTTAATAAAATACATTTTTATTCATCCAAACACGTTCACATACATTTTTTTTAACCTATAATGTATGGCAATGGATATAATTAGTTTTATCAAATATTTATTCAATAATTAAATTTAATTTATAAAACGTTTGGGGTATACGTTGGATTCGAACTGAGTATTAAAATGTTCAAAGTCTAGAGCTTTTGGCACTGAGCCAACTATCCCATACGTAGAATGTACTTCTCAAAGATGTACTTGAATTCCTTTAGCGCCCATCTGGTTGTTGTCAAAACATACATTGTATACACAACCCAAAATTGTTGGCATGGTTAACTTACAATATCATAAATAAAGTATGCTGTAGGACTAAAAATGAAACAAAAAAATTAAATAAATAAAGAAACTGGATTATCGGTATTGAACCTTGCTTAAGAAATGGACAATCGGACAATGTAAAAGGAAAGCGAAAAGAAACTACAACACAATGCGAGCGACAAAAAAATAGTATAAATAGTAACAAGCAAAAATAATACTCCAATTCCATATATAGAAAGAAAAACGGGAAAATGCTAGGAAATTCGCTTCCTATTTTGCCACTTAATATTGTTACTATGCTCAAGGTAATACATATTAATAATAATTGTAATTATAAAATTTAAAAAACTTAAATGAAATAATATTTTCTTTGTTGACGTAGGTAGGAATTGACTTTAATTTTTTTTTATTTTATATTACTTGCTTACATTGAATTATTCTTTTGAAAAAAATATGTCCAATAGAATAACTATTTGATAATTATGCTACTTGATTATTTATTAATCAAGTAGTGCCAAGTTAGTGTGAAACATAAGTTATAAAACTGTAAATAATTTTATTTTTTCATGTTATATACAGGCTACCTACGAAACCATACATCCAAACAAACAAAAAGCAACCACATTGTAGCAACAGACAGAATGAGCCACAAAATATGCTTGCATTTCTTCTAGCAAAATAAAACAGCCAGTCTGCCTTATCATCAGGCATCCAACAAAGAACAAATTACGGCAATACAATGCTTGCCAACTGCAGACGTACCACGAATACAATGCCTCATGCGACGAAATATTCAAAAGCTTCTATTTCTATTCATACAGTCTATAGAGTTTAAACGAAAACCAGATTTTAATGACGAAATTCAACATTTAAATTGAAGTGAGCTATATTTAACAATTTTCTCACATTCATGGTCACATTAAGTTGTGTGATACAAATTACATGAACTGATAATTAAAGTTGTAAGAGTTACTTTTATAATAGATATTCTATAACAATAATATTAAATTGAGTAATATTCTTTGGGAAAAATATTGATAATACCTTCAGTAGTTAGTTTGTTAATATTTTCATATCTATATATCGAAATCATATTTGTATACAAATTTTATAAGATTTCAATAATACAAATAAAAATCCCCTAACGGAAAAAATATTCACGGGTTTTGTCTGCACAGGTCTTTAAAAAGGAATTAAAATAAGTGGAAATATCCGTTTATAGCATGCACAAACACAGAAAAATAATTGAATGATTTAGTACCAGGATTCAATCAGCATTCTAACTAGAGTGCTATGGCGTTCTTGCTAGTTGTAGTATATCCGAATATTGCTAATCCCAAATACCAAATCATACGCGCAGGATTTAATTACAATTGCAGTGTCCGACCAATGTGTGTTTTATGTTTTGCTTCAATATTTCAATAAAACATTTGTCGTTTTATGTTAGATCACGTAGTGTGTGTGTGTGTGTGTGTGTGTGTGTGAGTGTGTGTGTGTGTGTGTGTGTGTGTGTTTGTGTTTGTGTATGTGTTTGTGTGTGTGTGTGAGAGAGAGAGAGAATGTATAAGTGTGTGCGTGTGTGTGTTCGTGTGTAGGTGTGTGTGTGTTCGTGATTTAAGAAAATAAAACACCTGTCATTGATTATACATAACGTAATTTATTTTAATGTTACAATAATAAAGAAATAATATATATAATGAAGAAAATATTTTTCCTGGCTCCACTACATACAATAAATACCTGAAGATATTCCAGATTTAATGTCCCTTTCGAAAATAATAAATTTTTATTGAAAATCCTTTCTATGATGAACGATATTTTTTAGTTGAATACAACATGAATGCAACATGAATGTAACATGAATACAACATGAATGCGACTAAAGCATTTTTTAGCCATAAAGTATAATGTAGGAAGTAATTCTGTAGAAACATAAGTTCGCGTTTAATCTGCACTATACATTAAACTCAAGCGCTGTGCGAGGCGCACCAAAGCATGATTTCAAATAGTAAACAGTTTGTGTATAAAGAAATGAACATATGCATGAAAGGAAAGTAATGATATAATTATGAGTACATACTCCTTAAAATTTACTCCCTTTTTGAATTATGTTCTTCTCATTGCATTTGAGTGTTCTTTACTGCTTTTCCTAACATTAAAACACTGTTTTTACACGTTTCGAAACATTTCCATTTTCAATACCTTACTATTTTTAACTAAACTATTTTACTATCATAAATCCATTCTGTATGTCTAGTACATCTGTACAGATATACACTATAGGCTTTTGATAGTGATTTAGAGCTTTACTAATGGAGACATTCCGAAACGCGTCAAACAAAATTATTTAATGTTAGTAAAGGCAGAAGAAGAAAAGCTAATATTTAGAAAAATTGCTACGGTACTAAATATGAATATATTGAGGGTTTTTATCACTAATTATTACTTTTAGAAGTTAAATTTTATTTATAAAAGTACTCCAGTATCTATTTGAAATTTATTGAATTTTTTAACATCATCATCATCATCATCATCATCATCATCATCATCATCATCATCATCATCATCATCATCATCATCATCATCATCTTCTTCTTCTTCTTCTTCTTCTTCTTCATCATCATCATCATCATCATCATCATCATCATCATAAGCATAATCATCATCAATATTATCATTGTCGTCGTCGTCATTATCATCATCATCATCATCTTCGTCGTATTCATGGTAATCGTTTGGTCTTGGTTTTAGACTTTACTTAAGTCAGAAATATCGTTTTGTTTGTAATTAACATAGACGTAGAAAATGCCTTGTAAATAGCATGGAAATCATTTTTTCTAAATAGCCTCCTTCAACAGTTCCATTGAAACCAAAAGAGTAAAATCTAGAGGAAGGAGTGTGTTCTTATAAAGCCCTTGACGAATAACCTTCAGTCAGGATTAAATAAATTTAATACATTACAGTAATAAAGCACAGTAAAATGAATAATAAGTATATAAATATAAACCTGCACTGTGTGTAATCTTCTTTGTATAACAAAACTCTACAAAATTGTATTGAAATACCACAGAATAACGTGAACTCTAATCCTAGACGTAAGCCTATTGCGCCAAGTAACAGTGATGAAACAAAGAGAGGAATAATGCAATATTATTTGCGCAAGTTCTACTATCCCAAATCCATTGTTTCAATCTGTTACAAAAAGTACAAATTACTTGTTTCCGCTTTGGATATCTCAGATGAAACAAAGGAAAGCTTTAAACTCTATCGTCCGTTATTAACTGCAAAGTTGTACTGCAAAAGTGCATTATTGGTAAATTTGTTTTAAACTCAAAGCTCTGAATAAAGTGAAACACAACTGAATATTTTATGAATCACGGAAATTTATACATCCTTTTATATTTTGCAAGGAATTGTATATTCGCTAATTATAATTAAGCAAGAAAAGTTATCATTGCTTACTTTGTGAGAAGTTACGGTAAATATTATTTTTATAATGTATTTCATATTAAACATTATTTTTTAAACTTTTTAGAAATGAAATGTTTAAGATATTTAACGTTTCCACTTCGAAATGAAATATATGTATTTATTCATATATGATCTTATAATAAAATTTTCTCTGAAAATGTTTTTATTTCAAACAATGTAACATTCTAAAGCTGTAACATGTATACCACTTTAATGCATGGCTTTAAATCAGACTATTTGAAAAATAATTGTGTTTCGAAAAAATAAATAGCATATTTAAAATTTGAAAAATAAAAGAATCATCATCTTTGGTTCAAAAATCGATTCATTCGATTGGTCTTATACGTTAAATCGAGTCGTCAAACTGCGCAAACAGGGCCAATTCAAACAAGTCGATAGGCTACGACTTACGCTGCTTTCAGACTCATAAGTATGAAAAACGGATGTTCCTCGAAGGAACCATTCGAGTATATTGTATTTTATTATTTACTCAACGGGAGGTTTTGTTTGTTATTTCACTCAAGAGTATAATCTTTGAGTGAGAAGAAAAATCTTGTAGAAGCTGTAAATAATTGCAAACGACTAAAAATATTTCAAAAGAATATTGCGCTTGATTAGAACAAATTCCGTTTGCAAGAATGACTACTTTGAAATCTAATTTCTTCAAAGAAATATGCTGAAAGTGACTCGAAATTACTCTGAATAAACTGCTTGCAGTGAGGAGAAAAAGCCTATCACTGGCAGTGAGCAGGAAAACGATAAAAGTTATTTCTCCCCGATAATATAAAATGCAGTTACATTACAAATTGTAGTTTAGGTTCTAATAAATAAGTGAAATATATATATTGGGAATTTCATGGAGTTCAAAGGACGTTTAGCTTATATTTAATTATTGTCAGTTTTATTCATTACTCTAGTTGGGTTTAGTCACATCTGCTCCCATCAATTCTGATTTGCTTCGACCGTTGCATCTCAGTTATTGTAGTGAGCCTTCCCTACTCCAATCTCATTTTATTGGAAATCATCTGCCTGGAAGGATAACTGCTGAACTGGGCTAGAATAAATGTTTCTAACGTTAAAAATTTAGTTTGTAAGAATATAAAGTAACATATTTAGAGAAATAAAGGTTGAAAGTTAAAAGAGCTGTAAGCGTAAATTAGTTCTTCAGGAAATGGTCTAATAAAAGTAAACAAGAAACTGTACACGCCAAAAGGAACTAGCTTCGGCTGGAACGAGAATTCGAAGGAAAATGAATGCGTCAAAAAATGTCTGCTCACATGTCGATGCTATAGTTGTCTGAGAACATAACCGATACTATGGATTTCTTAGCATACATCCAGTCCTATGGCTGTCTGAGCACGTATCCGATACTATGACTGTCTGAGCACAAATCCGATGCTATAGCTGTCTGAGCACATATCTGATACTATGACTGTCTTAGCACATGTCCGATACTATGGCAGTCTGAGCACATATCTGATGCTATGACTGTCTAAGGACGTATCTGATGCAATGGCTGTCTGAGCAAGTATCCGATGCTATGGCTGTCTAAGGACATATTCGATACTATAGCTGTCTGAGAACATATCTGATACTATGACTGTCTGAGCACATATCCGATACTATGGCTGTCTGAGCACATATCTGATGCTATGACTGTCTAAGGACGTATCTGATGCTATGGCTGTCTGAGCACGTATCCGATGCTATGGCTGTCTAAGGACATACAAGATACTACGGCTATCTGAGCACGTGTCCGATACTATGGCTGCCGATGCTATGACGGTCTGAGCACGTGTCCGATACTACGGCTGCCTGAGCACATACACGATACTACGGCTATCTGAGCACGTATGCGATACTACGGATGTCTTAGCACATATCCGATGCTAGGGCTGTCTGAGCACGTATCCGAAACTACGGCTGTCTGAGCACGTATCCGATAATACGGCTGTCTTAGCACATTTCCGATGCTATGACTGTCTGAGCACGTATCCGATTCTATGACTGTCTAAGCACGTATCTGATACTATAGCTGTCTGAGAACATAACCGATACTATGACTTTCTTAGCAATATCCAGTCATTTGGCTGTCTGAGCACGTATCCGATACTACGGCTGTCTGAGCACATATCCGATGCTATACTGTCTGAGCACGTATCCGATAATAAGGCTGTCTGAGCACATATCCGATGCTATGGCTGTCTGAGCACGTATCCGATACTACGGCTGTCTGAGCACATATCCGATGCTATGGCTGTATGAGCACGTATCCGATATTACGGCTGTCTGAGCACATATCCGATGCTAGGGCTGTCTGAGCATGTATCCGATACTACGGCTGTCTGAGCACGTATCCGATAATACGGCTGTCTTAGCACATTTCCGATGCTATGACTGTCTGAGCACGTATCCGATGCTATGACTGTCTAAGCACGTATCTGATACTATAGCTGTCTGAGAACATAAACGATACTATGACTTTCTTAGCAATATCCAGTCATTTGGCTGTCTGAGCACGTATCCGATACTACGGCTGTCTGAGCACATATCCGATGCTATGACTGTCTGAGCACGTATCCGATAATAAGGCTGTCTGAGCACATATCCGATGCTATGGCTGTCTGAGCACGTATCCGATACTACGGCTGTCTGAGCACATATCCGATGCTATGGCTGTATGAGCACGTATCCGATATTACGGCTGTCTGAGCACATATCCGATGCTAGGGCTGTCTGAGCATGTATCCGATACTTCGGCTGTCTGAGCACATATCCGATGCTATGACTGTCTGAGCACATATCTGATGCTTTGACTGTCGAAGGACGTTTCTGCTGCTATGGCTGTCTGAGCAAGTATCCGATGCTATGGCTGTCTAAGGACATATCCGATACTATGGCTGCCTGAGCACATATCTGATGCTATGACTGTCGAAGGACGTATCTGATGCTATGGCTGCCTGAGCACGTATCCGATACTACGGCCGTCTGAGCACATATCCGATGCTATGACTGTCTGAGCACGTATCCGATACTACGGCTGCCTGAGCACATACACGATACTACGGCTATCTGAGCACGTATGCGATACTACGGATGTCTTAGCACATATCCGATGCTAGGGCTGTCTGAGCACGTATTCGATACTACGGCTGTCTGAGCACGTGTCCGATACTATGGCTGCCGATGCTATGACGGTCTGAGCACGTGTCCGATACTACGGCTGCCTGAGCACATACACGATACTACGGCTATCTGAGCACGTATGCGATACTACGGATGTCTTAGCACATTTCCGATGCTATGACTGTCTGAGCACGTATCCGATGCTATGACTGTCTAAGCACGTATCTGATACTATAGCTGTCTGAGAACATAACCGATACTATGACTTTCTTAGCAATATCCAGTCATTTGGCTGTCTGAGCACGTATCCGATACTACGGCTGTCTGAGCACATATCCGATGCTATACTGTCTGAGCACGTATCCGATAATAAGGCTGTCTGAGCACATATCCGATGCTATGGCTGTCTGAGCACGTATCCGATACTACGGCTGTCTGAGCACATATCCGATGCTATGGCTGTATGAGCACGTATCCGATATTACGGCTGTCTGAGCACATATCCGATGCTAGGGCTGTCTGAGCATGTATCCGATACTACGGCTGTCTGAGCACGTATCCGATATTACGGCTGTCTGAGCACATATCCGATGCTAGGGCTGTCTGAGCATGTATCCGATACTTCGGCTGTCTGAGCACATATCCGATGCTATGACTGTCTGAGCACATATCTGATGCTTTGACTGTCGAAGGACGTTTCTGCTGCTATTGCTGTCTGAGCAAGTATCCGATGCTATGGCTGTCTAAGGACATATCCGATACTATGGCTGCCTGAGCACATATCTGATGCTATGACTGTCGAAGGACGTATCTGATGCTATGGCTGTCTGAGCACGTATCCGATACTACGGCCGTCTGAGCACATATCCGATGCTATGACTGTCTGAGCACGTATCCGATACTACGGCTGCCTGAGCACATACACGATACTACGGCTATCTGAGCACGTATGCGATACTACGGATGTCTTAGCACATATCCGATGCTAGGGCTGTCTGAGCACGTATCCGATACTACGGCTGTCTGAGCACGTGTCCGATACTATGGCTGCCGATGCTATGACGGTCTGAGCACGTGTCCGATACTACGGCTGCCTGAGCACATACACGATACTACGGCTATCTGAGCACGTATGCGATACTACGGATGTCTTAGCACATATCCGATGCTAGGGCTGTCTGAGCACGTATCCGATACTACGGCTGTCTGAGCACGTATCCGATAATACGACTGTCTTAGCACATTTCCGATGCTATGACTGTCTGAGCACGTATCCGATGCTATGACTGTCTAAGCACGTATCTGATACTATAGCTGTCTGAGAACATAACCGATACTATGACTTTCTTAGCAATATCCAGTCATTTGGCTGTCTGAGCACGTATCCGATACTACGGCTGTCTGAGCACATATCCGATGCTATGACTGTCTGAGCACGTATCCGATAATAAGGCTGTCTGAGCACATATCCGATGCTATGGCTGTCTGAGCACGTATCCGATACTACGGCTGTCTGAGCACATATCCGATGCTATGGCTGTATGAGCACGTATCTGATATTACGGCTGTCTGAGCACATATCCGATGCTAGGGCTGTCTGAGCATGTATCCGATACTTCGGCTGTCTGAGCACATATCCGATGCTATGACTGTCTGAGCACATATCTGATGCTTTGACTGTCGAAGGACGTTTCTGCTGCTATGGCTGTCTGAGCAAGTATCCGATGCTATGGCTGTCTAAGGACATATCCGATACTATGGCTGTCTGAGCACATATCTGATGCTATGACTGTCGAAGGACGTATCTGATGCTATGGCTGTCTGAGCACGTATCCGATACTACGGCCGTCTGAGCACATATCCGATGCTATGGCTGTCTGAGCACGTATCCGATACTACGGCTGTCTGAGCACATATCCGATGCTATGGCTGTCTGAGCACGTATCCGATACTACGGCTGTCTGAGCACATATCCGATTATACGGCTGTCTGAGCACATATCCGATGCTAGGGCTGTCTGAGCACGTATCCGTTAATACGGCTGTCTAAGCACATATCCGATGCTAGGGCTGTCTGAGCACGTATCCGATACTACGGCTGTCTGAGCACATATCCGATGCTATGACTGTCTGAGCACGTATCCGATACTACGGCTGTCTGAGCACGTATCCGATGCTATGACTGTCTAAGCACGTATCTGATACTATAGCTGTCTGAGAACATAACCGATACTATGACTTTCTTAGCAATATCCAGTCATTTGGCTGTCTGAGCACGTATCCGATACTACATCTGTCTGAGCACATATCCGATGCTATGACTGTCTGAGCATGTATACGATAATACGGCCGCCTGAGCACATATCCGATTCTATAGCTGTCTGAGCACGTATCCGATACTACGGCTGTCTGAGCACATATCCGATGCTATGGCTGTCTGAGCACGTATCCGATACTACGGCTGTCTGAGCACATATCCGATAATACGGCTGTCTGAGCACATATCCGATACTATGGCTGCCGATGCTATGACTGTCTGAGCACGTATCCGATACTACGGCTGTCTGAGCACGTATCCGATGCTATGACTGTCTGAGCACGTTTCCGATAATACGGGTGTCTGAGCACATATCCGATGCTATGGCTGTCTGAGCACGTATCCGATACTACGGCTGTCTGAGCACATATCCGATGCTATGACTGTTTGAGCACGTATCCGATACTACGGCTGTCTGAGCACGTATCGATGCTATGACTGTCTAAGCACTTATCTGATACTATAGATGTCTGAGAACATAACCAATACTATGACTTTCTTAGCAATATCCAGTCATTTGGCTGTCTGAGCACGCATCCGATACTACGGCTGTCTGGGCACATATCCGATGCTATGACTGTATGAGCACGTATCCGATACTACGGCTGTCTGAGCACATATCCGATGCTATGACTGTCTGAGCACGTATCCGATACTACGGCTGTCTGAGCACGTATCCGATGCTATGACTGTCTAAGCACGTATCTGATACTATAGCTGTCTGAGAACATAACCGATACTATGACTTTCTTAGCAATATCCAGTCATTTGGCTGTCTGAGCACGTATCCGATACTACATCTGTCTGAGCACATATCCGATGCTATGACTGTCTGAGCATGTATCCGATAATACGGCCGCCTGAGCACATATCCGATTCTATAGCTGTCTGAGCACGTATCCGATACTACGGCTGTCTGAGCACATATCCGATGCTATGGCTGTCTGAGCACGTATCCGATACTACGGCTGTCAGAGCACATATCCGATAATACGGCTGTCTGAGCACATATCCGATGCTAGGGCTGTCTGAGCACGTATCCGATAATACGGCTGTCTGAGCACGTATCCGATACTATGGCTGCCGATGCTATGACTGTCTGAGCACGTATCCGATACTACGGCTGTCTGAGCACGTGTCCGATACTATGGCTGCCGATGCTATGACGGTCTGAGCACGTGTCCGATACTACGGCTGCCTGAGGACATACACGATACTACGGCTATCTGAGCACGTATGCGATACTACGGATGTCTAACACATTTCCGATGCTATGACTGTCTGAGCACGTATCCGATGCTATGACTGTCTAAGCACGTATCTGATACTATAGCTGTCTGAGAACATAACCGATACTATGACTTTCTTAGCAATATCCAGTCATTTGGCTGTCTGAGCACGTATCCGATACTACGGCTGTCTGAGCACATATCCGATGCTATGACTGTCTGAGCACGTATCCAATAATAAGGCTGTCTGAGCACATATCCGATGCTATGGCTGTCTGAGCACGTATCCGATTCTACGGCTGTCTGAGCACATATCCGATGCTATGGCTGTATGAGCACGTATCCGATATTACGGCTGTCTGAGCACATATCCGATGCTAGGGCTGTCTGAGCATGTATCTGATACTTCGGCTGTCTGAGCACATATCCGATGCTATGACTGTCTGAGCACATATCTGATGCTTTGACTGTCGAAGGACGTTTCTGCTGCTGTGGCTGTCTGAGCAAGTATCCGATGCTATGGCTGTCTAAGGACATATCCGATACTATGGCTGTCTGAGCACATATCTGATGCTATGACTGTCGAAGGACGTATCTGATGCTATGGCTGTCTGAGCACGTATCCGATACTACGGCCGTCTGAGCACATGTCCAATGCTATGGCTGTCTGAGCACGTATCCGATACTACGGCTGTCTGAGCACATATCCGATGCTATCTCTGTCTGAGCACGTATCCGATACTACGGCTGTCTGAGCACATATCCGATTATACGGCTGTCTGAGCACATATCCGATGCTAGGGCTGTCTGAGCACGTATCCGTTAATACGGCTGTCTAAGCACATATCCGATGCTATGACTGTCTAAGCACGTATCTGATACTATAGCTGTCTGAGAACATAACCGATACTATGACTTTCTTAGCAATATCCAGTCATTTGGCTGTCTGAGCACGTATCCGATACTACATCTGTCTGAGCACATATCCGATGCTATGACTGTCTGAGCATGTATCCGATAATACGGCCGCCTGAGCACATATCCGATTCTATAGCTGTCTGAGCACGTATCCGATACTACGTCTGTCTGAGCACATATCTGATGCTATGGCTATCTGAGCACGTATCCGATACTACGGCTGTCTGAGCACATATCCGATAATACGGCTGTCTGAGCACATATCCGATGCTAGGGCTGTCTGAGCACGTATCCGATAATACGGCTGTCTGAGCACGTATCCGATACTATGGCTGCCGATGCTATGACTGTCTGAGCACGTATCCGATACTACGGCTGTCTGAGCACGTATCCGATGCTATGACTGTCTGAGCACGTTTCCGATAATACGGGTGTCTGAGCACATATCCGATGCTATGGCTGTCTGAGCACGTATCCGATACTACGGCTGTCTGAGCACATATCCGATGCTATGACTGTTTGAGCACGTATCCGATACTACGGCTGTCTGAGCACGTATCGATGCTATGACTGTCTAAGCACTTATCTGATACTATAGCTGTCTGAGAACATAACCAATACTATGACTTTCTTAGCAATATCCAGTCATTTGGCTGTCTGAGCACGCATCCGATACTACGGCAGTAGAACAGGGCATAGAATAGCGCGGACCCACCCCTAACTCGGCCGCTACGTAACCTAGGACTATAGGGGTAGTTTTGGATGATGCTCAAGGTCACCCCGACCTCGACTCCAGACCCGGGGGTGGTTTTGACCACGTTCAGGGGGGTAGGGGGTAGTTTTTTCGAAAAAAAAAAACAAAATCGGCCGCTACGTAACCCAGGACTACAGGGGTAGTTTCGGATGATGCGGGCGGACGTCCTGACCCTGACCGTAGCTTTGGGGGTGGTTTCGACCACGTCTAGAGGGGTAGGGGGTGGTTTTTCGAAAAAATTTAACCTCAAGCCACTAACCTAAGCTAGCCAAATTGTATCAAACCTAACCTAACCGAAGTGTAGGGGGTGACCCTAGCTAGGTTCAGGACCTTCCCCGGCGGATGCTCCGGGGGTAGATTGGGGGTGGGGCGAATTTCGATAAAATTTTGGAACATGTGCGTTGTCCGATATGGTGCGTAACCTAGGACTATAGGGGTAGTTTTGGATGTTGCAGAGGCCTGACGCTGACCCTCACCCAACCCTAAGGGCGGTTTTGACCATGCCTAGAGGGGTGGTAAATGGAAAAAACTAATTCCAACTAGCTAACCTAAGCTAGCCAAAATGGATCAAACCTAACCTAACCTACGTGAAGGGGGTGACCACGGCTACGTTCAGGACCAACACCGGGGGTAGCTCCCGGGGTGGATTGGGGGTGGGGGGTAGTTTTCGAAAAAATTTTGGAAAAACGTGCCTTGACCGATAGGGTATGTCTAGAGTCTAATACGGACTGCTGAGGGGTAGTTTCACCTAGGGGTAGTTTTTACAAAAAATACGAAATTGCCAAAAATCAATCGGTTGGATCAACAGACAGTACGGGATATGTGTAGAGTCCAGTACGGGATGCTGCGGGGGCGCTTTACCTAGGGGTAGTTTTTACAAAAAAATACGAAAATGCCGAAAATCGAACGGTGTGATCGAATGGCTGTATGGGATATGTCTAGAGTCCAATAAGGAACGCTGCGGGGGTGGATTCACCGAGGGGTAGTTTTTACAAAAAATATGAAATTGCCGAAAATCGATCGGCTGGATCAAATGACCGTACGGGATATGTCTAGAGTCCATTATGGACGACTGTGGGGGTGGTTTCACCTGTAATCAGATTGCCAAAAATGATCGGTGACCTAGGTAAAAGTCACCACCGAACCCGTGCTTGAGGTAACACCGCCTAAGAGCGGGTAAAGCTAACACGGAGCACGGCCTCGGTTAAAGCCAATCCAAGCCCAGCCACCCAGCAGCTATGCCTTAGGTAAAGCTAACACGGAGCAAGGTAAAGTCAACCTAGGTAAAGTAACCCCGGAATCAGGCCATACCTAGAGACACCCAGGAGCCGGGCCTTAGTTAAAGCAGTCAGCCTTTAAGTAAAGCTACTCAAGAGCCGGGCCAAGATGATTGCTATATCAATTACAGCCTATCGACTAAGACAAGTACCTCCACCAAGTCCTAGGTAAAGCCATCACGAGGTCGACCCCTCGGTAAAGCCACCCAGGACATAGGAATAGTCTATACGGAGCATGGCCTCAGGTAAAAGCCATCCCGAAGACTGCCCATAGGTAAAGTAACCCTGGAATCTTACATTAAGTGAGGGTGGTTATCAAATGAAATTACCAAAAATGATCGGCTAGATCAAACGACCAACGTTCCAACTAAACACTAATTTTAACCGACCAACAATTATACACCGAGTGCAAATAGTCAACAAGTTGAATCGACCAATCACAACACAGGGGCCCTGTAGGTCCACGCAAACGGTCGCTGTAAGACGTGAAAGCCCATATACCATGTTAAACCAATATATATGATAGCCCACATAATGTGTTAAACAAATATGTAAGCCTAGATACATACTATGCTAGGCCGACATACATGGGCCTACTATGTTTGTAAACCACAGGCCAAACCCTTATGACCTGAGCTATTTTCACCTCTTCTATCAGGTAGAACCTGGCAACCGTATAATATGGGAGGTACTATAGGGTACATCTACCAATGCATAACCTATCAAGCCCACGTAAAGATTTATGACGTATCGGCGTTCGAGCGACTCAGGTATTAGGCCCTCCATAACTAGAGGGGCAAGGATTATGATTGTCAAAATTTGTCTATGCTACAAAATAATAAACAAAGCAATAAAGTCCTGTCGTTTCAGGGAATACGCTTGACCGTGTTTTAGACATGTACAGACTTGCAGCGATAACGCATTATCTAAAAACCGCAACGGCTGCCGGCGACCGCTATAGCAGGCATAAAAACCCGCAAGGCTGAGTCTTTGTGAATCTAGGCACGTGTTTATGTTTTGATTACTGTATCAAATTACTGTGTATTGTCGGCATACCAAGGCCTACATATATAATCAGAAATCAGTGTAAATAATCAAATAGCCTCAATGGACATCTCCTATAGCTGTAAATGTATCTAGATATAAAGGTATATATGGAGAAACACTAATAATGAGGCCTATCACAAAACGTGAATAAATATATGTTATAAAACGATCCTAAAACGATGCTAAGTCAACATGCAAGCTATCATACATGGGCGTATATACCACGTTAAGCCTACATACATGATAGGACACATAATGTGTTAAACAAACATGCGTGTAAACCTGCATACTATGCCAGGCCGACTTACATGAATCCCTAAATGTGCCTACTATGTCGGTAAACCACTGGCCAAGGCCTATATGATCTGAGCTAGTTTCACCTCGTCTATCAGGTAGAACCTGGCAACCGTATAATACGGGAAGTACTATATGGTATAGCTAACAATGCTAACCTATATGGTATAGCTAACAATGCTAACCTATATGGTATAGCTAACCTATCACGCCCATGACGGTCAACAAATATTACAATATAATTTAAAAAAGTTACGCAACCTATATACATACAATGCTAAGCCAACTTTCAGGCATATATACTATGTTAAACCAGCATACAATATACTCTAAATAGCCATATATACGCTGTTAAACCAATATGCAGGTTAACCTATATACATCCTGTATTAGGCAAATATCCCCGTTACTCACATAGACCTATGTTAAGCCAGGATGAATGATAGCTTATATAGTGTGTTAAACAAATATGCTTGTAAACCTACATAAATAATATGCTAAGCCTGTGCTAAACAGATATGCGTGTAAACCTACATAAATACCATGCTAACCAGCATGGATGCTATCCTACATAAGCTTATATACTATGTTAAACCAGCATGCAATATACTCTAAATAGCCATATATACGCTGTTAAACAAATATGCGTGTAAACCCACATAAATACGCCAAGCCAATATCCGTGCTATAATAGATAGGCGTATATACTATGTTAGGCCTACATACTGCGTTAAACAAACATGTATGTAAGCCGACAAGGGCCTACAAATTATATCCAATGCATAGTTTAGCTAAAGGGCTATCACACACTATCCTAAAAGCGGCCCGCAAATTACCACATAATACCTGATACATAGCTTGGCTAATCATTAACACATAGTATGACCCAACACATAATATCCGGTGCATAGCCTCGCTAAATAAGCATAAACCCCCCAAAATTGGCTTATCAATTATGTATGGTCTAGATATAGTCACACATGTCATTTCAAAAGTCAGCCGGAAAGAAACACTACCCTGGTATATAATATGTTAAACCAGCATGCAATATACTCTAAATAGCCGTATATACGCTGTTAAACAAATATGCGTGTAAACCGAATAAATACTATGGTAAGCCAACACGCATGCTATCATAGATAGACGTATATACTATGTTAGGCCTACATACCGCGTTAAACAAACACGTGTGTAAGCCTGCATAGATATTATGCTAAGAAGACACGGGCCCACAAAGTATAACACATTATATCCAGTGTATAGTTTAGCTAATGGTTATCACACAGTAGCCTGACTACAACTTGCCCACATAATACCCGACACATAGCTAGACTAATCATTAACACATAGTATCCGATGCATAGCCCGACGATGGGTTAACATATAGTATCCGATAAGTAGCTTGAGAATGTCCCAACACATAATATCCGGTGCATAGCCTCGCTAATGGTTAACACATAGTAGCCGATGCTGAGCCTGGCTATGGAATATCACATATTATCTGATGTGTAGCCTGACTAATGGTTAACACAGCCAATGCATAGCTAGGCTAATGATTAACATAAAGTATCCAATGCATGGCTTGGGTAATGTATATAGTTAGCCTACATTCTGTGTTATCTGTGTAAACTCACATACTATGCTAAGCCGGTTATCCATAGACACAAATCTATGGTGATGCAAGAGTAACCAGCACCCTGACAACAGATACCTAGCATGATCATAGCCTACATTGCCTGATAACAGATACCTAGCCTGACCATAGCCTACATAGCTAGACAAAAGATACATAACTAGACAATAGATACCTAGCCTGACAACAGACACCAATCCTGGAATCAAATACATAGCCCGACAAACGATGCATAGCCCGACAAGGGCTAGCACATAGTATCCGAGGTATAGAATGACTAACGGTTAACACATGGTATCCAAAGCATAACTAGGCTAGTGAATAACTAATGGTTAGTTTGACTATGGTTAACACACACAGTGTCCGATGCATAGCTTAGCTAATGGATAACACATAGTAACCTATGCCTAGCCTGACTAGGGGTAACACATAGTACCCGATGAATGGCTCGACTAGGGCCAAGACACAGTATCCGATGCACAACCTAGGATCGAATATGACGTCATCCAGGTGGAGAACAAGACGGTGGCTATGTTGATACCGTGATGGCCAGTTTAGGCTAGATCAAATAACCAACGTTTCAACCAAACTACTGTCATACTCGTAGTTTAACCAACCAACATACGTGAAGTTCAAACGAACAGCATTGACACCAAGTCCAAATAGGCTATGGCGGCTATGCCCAGATCAACGTATCGGCTAATCAAAATGAAAAACTTACACTAATCAACCAACATCTACACCGAGGTCAAATGGGTTATGGTTAGCGAAGGCACCGGCAAAAGCTTTAAGCCTTAGACATAATTATAGCTATCAACGCATACCAAAATAGCTATGCAGAAACCGTCAAGGCCATTACACATATTGTCCAGGTATGTTCTCCATCAAACCGAGACTTTAGACACCATCTCTGTAAAACAGCTAACAAATTATACTCTACCACAATAGGTATGTCAAAACTGTTACCGGCTCATAATCTAAGACAGTGGCTACGTAACGCCCTTTATCAATTTAAGACCTTAAGAGATATCTTCGTAAAGACAGCTACCAATCCTTACTATATCACAATAGTTACGTTAGAGCTACCGCTGCTCACCCTACCATAATAGCTACGTACAGACGGTTAATATTGTATAACCTATCACAAGACTTATGTAAAAACAGCTAGGCATAACCTGTCACACAATAACTGCGTAAAGGCAGCTAGCAAGGCCTACCCCATTAAAATAGCTGCGAAAAGATAACATCCAATACATACCCTATCATATTAGCTATGTAAAGACAATAAATGCGTAAAGGCAGCTAACAATGCCTACCCCATTAAAATAGCTACGAAAAGATAACGGCCAATACATACCCTATCATAATAGCTGTGTAAAGACAATTAAAGATGCATAGGCTAACTCGTTATTGACTGCTACTAAATAATGAACCATCACACTAGCCTCGTAAAGACAGCTACCAACATTACAATAGCTACGTAAAAACAGTTATCGACCCGTGACCAAGATAATACTTACGTAAGATCTATATCAGTGCTAAGACAATAGCTCCGTAAGGAAAACCTACCACTTCATGAACTACGACAACAGCAAGGTGTGGACGGCTACCAATACATTACTTATCACAGCTACCAACACATAACTCGTCACACTAGCTAAGTAAATAGCGCTACGATTGAATAGCCTATCACACAGGCTAATTGAGGGTCACTAACTAAACCATCACAATATCTCTGTACATGGCAGACGGCGTGATGATCCTCATCTTTATCGCACACCTAACAGTAGGTTAGGTTAGAAGCACTCTGGCTAGCTTAGGTTAGTGGGTTGAAAATAATTTTTTCTAAAAACTACCCCTCTAGACGTGGTTGAACACCCAACAATAGGTTAGGTTAGAAGCACTCTGGCTAGCTTAGGTTAGTGGGTTGAAAATAATTTTTCCTAAAAACTACCCCTCTAGACGTGGTTGAACCCTCCCCAAGGCTACGATCAAGGTCACATCGACCGCCTGCATCATCCAAAACCACCCCTAACTTCTACAACCACAGGTTAGTGATGCCCGTGATGGAGATACGACCAACCTTTGAAAGTTAGGGGTGGTTTTGGATGATGCAGGCGGTCGATGTGACCTTGATCGTAGCCTTGGGGAGGGTTCAACCACGTCTAGAGGGGTAGTTTTTAGGAAAAATTATTTTCAACCCACTAACCTAAGCTAGCCAGAGTGCTTCTAACCTAACCTATTGTTGGGTGTTCAACCACGTCTAGAGGGGTAGTTTTTAGAAAAAATTATTTTCAACCCACTAACCTAAGCTAGCCAGAGTGCTTCTAACCTAACCTACTGTTAGGTGTGCGATAAAGATGAGGATCATCACGCCGTCTGCCATGTACAGAGATATTGTGATGGTTTAGTTAGTGACCCTCAATTAGCCTGTGTGATAGGCTATTCAATCGTAGCGCTATTTACTTAGCTAGTGTGACGAGTTATGTGTTGGTAGCTGTGATAAGTAATGTATTGGTAGCCGTCCACACCTTGCTGTTGTCGTAGTTCATGAAGTGGTAGGTTTTCCTTACGGAGCTATTGTCTTAGCACTGATATAGGTCTTACGTAAGTATTATCTTGGTCACGGGTCGATAACTGTTTTTACGTAGCTATTGTAATGTTGGTAGCTGTCTTTACGAGGCTAGTGTGATGGTTCATTATTTAGTAGCAGTCAATAACGAGTTAGCCTATGCATCTTTAATTGTCTTTACACAGCTATTATGATAGGGTATGTATTGGCCGTTATCTTTTCGTAGCTATTTTAATGGGGTAGGCATTGTTAGCTGCCTTTACGCATTTATTGTCTTTACATAGCTAATATGATAGGGTATGTATTGGATGTTATCTTTTCGCAGCTATTTTAATGGGGTAGGCCTTGCTAGCTGCCTTTACGCAGTTATTGTGTGACAGGTTATGCCTAGCTGTTTTTACATAAGTCTTGTGATAGGTTATACAATATTAACCGTCTGTACGTAGCTATTATGGTAGGGTGAGCAGCGGTAGCTCTAACGTAACTATTGTGATATAGTAAGGATTGGTAGCTGTCTTTACGAAGATATCTCTTAAGGTCTTAAATTGATAAAGGGCGTTACGTAGCCACTGTCTTAGATTATGAGCCGGTAACAGTTTTGACATACCTATTGTGGTAGAGTATAATTTGTTAGCTGTTTTACAGAGATGGTGTCTAAAGTCTCGGTTTGATGGAGAACATACCTGGACAATATGTGTAATGGCCTTGACGGTTTCTGCATAGCTATTTTGGTATGCGTTGATAGCTATAATTATGTCTAAGGCTTAAAGCTTTTGCCGGTGCCTTCGCTAACCATAACCCATTTGACCTCGGTGTAGATGTTGGTTGATTAGTGTAAGTTTTTCATTTTGATTAGCCGATACGTTGATCTGGGCATAGCCGCCATAGCCTATTTGGACTTGGTGTCAATGCTGTTCGTTTGAACTTCACGTATGTTGGTTGGTTAAACTACGAGTATGACAGTAGTTTGGTTGAAACGTTGGTTATTTGATCTAGCCTAAACTGGCCATCACGGTATCAACATAGCCACCGTCTTGTTCTCCACCTGGATGACGTCATATTCGATCCTAGGTTGTGCATCGGATACTGTGTCTTGGCCCTAGTCGAGCCATTCATCGGGTACTATGTGTTACCCCTAGTCAGGCTAGGCATAGGTTACTATGTGTTATCCATTAGCTAAGCTATGCATCGGACACTGTGTGTGTTAACCATAGTCAAACTAACCATTAGTTATTCACTAGCCTAGTTATGCTTTGGATACCATGTGTTAACCGTTAGTCATTCTATACCTCGGATACTATGTGCTAGCCCTTGTCGGGCTATGCATCGTTTGTCGGGCTATGTATTTGATTCCAGGATTGGTGTCTGTTGTCAGGCTAGGTATCTATTGTCTAGTTATGTATCTTTTGTCTAGCTATGTAGGCTATGGTCAGGCTAGGTATCTGTTATCAGGCAATGTAGGCTATGATCATGCTAGGTATCTGTTGTCAGGGTGCTGGTTACTCTTGCATCACCATAGATTTGTGTCTATGGATAACCGGCTTAGCATAGTATGTGAGTTTACACAGATAACACAGAATGTAGGCTAACTATATACATTACCCAAGCCATGCATTGGATACTTTATGTTAATCATTAGCCTAGCTATGCATTGGCTGTGTTAACCATTAGTCAGGCTACACATCAGATAATATGTGATATTCCATAGCCAGGCTCAGCATCGGCTACTATGTGTTAACCATTAGCGAGGCTATGCACCGGATATTATGTGTTGGGACATTCTCAAGCTACTTATCGGATACTATATGTTAACCCATCGTCGGGCTATGCATCGGATACTATGTGTTAATGATTAGTCTAGCTATGTGTCGGGTATTATGTGGGCAAGTTGTAGTCAGGCTACTGTGTGATAACCATTAGCTAAACTATACACTGGATATAATGTGTTATACTTTGTGGGCCCGTGTCTTCTTAGCATAATATCTATGCAGGCTTACACACGTGTTTGTTTAACGCGGTATGTAGGCCTAACATAGTATATACGTCTATCTATGATAGCATGCGTGTTGGCTTACCATAGTATTTATTCGGTTTACACGCATATTTGTTTAACAGCGTATATACGGCTATTTAGAGTATATTGCATGCTGGTTTAACATATTATATACCAGGGTAGTGTTTCTTTCCGGCTGACTTTTGAAATGACATGTGTGACTATAT
This sequence comes from Prosapia bicincta, assembly GCA_036971475.1. Lineage (NCBI taxonomy): Eukaryota > Metazoa > Arthropoda > Insecta > Hemiptera > Cercopidae > Prosapia > Prosapia bicincta. The sequence continues at coordinate 36,162,858 of JBAIZL010000004.1, read as the reverse complement.
CTAGACCATACATAATTGATAAGCCAATTTTGGGGGGTTTATGCTTATTTAGCGAGGCTATGCACCGGATATTATGTGTTGGGTCATACTATGTGTTAATGATTAGCCAAGCTATGTATCAGGTATTATGTGGTAATTTGCGGGCCGCTTTTAGGATAGTGTGTGATAGCCCTTTAGCTAAACTATGCATTGGATATAATTTGTAGGCCCTTGTCGGCTTACATACATGTTTGTTTAACGCAGTATGTAGGCCTAACATAGTATATACGCCTATCTATTATAGCACGGATATTGGCTTGGCGTATTTATGTGGGTTTACACGCATATTTGTTTAACAGCGTATATATGGCTATTTAGAGTATATTGCATGCTGGTTTAACATAGTATATAAGCTTATGTAGGATAGCATCCATGCTGGTTAGCATGGTATTTATGTAGGTTTACACGCATATCTGTTTAGCACAGGCTTAGCATATTATTTATGTAGGTTTACAAGCATATTTGTTTAACACACTATATAAGCTATCATTCATCCTGGCTTAACATAGGTCTATGTGAGTAACGGGGATATTTGCCTAATACAGGATGTATATAGGTTAACCTGCATATTGGTTTAACAGCGTATATATGGCTATTTAGAGTATATTGTATGCTGGTTTAACATAGTATATATGCCTGAAAGTTGGCTTAGCATTGTATGTATATAGGTTGCGTAACTTTTTTAAATTATATTGTAATATTTGTTGACCGTCATGGGCGTGATAGGTTAGCTATACCATATAGGTTAGCATTGTTAGCTATACCATATAGGTTAGCATTGTTAGCTATACCATATAGTACTTCCCGTATTATACGGTTGCCAGGTTCTACCTGATAGACGAGGTGAAACTAGCTCAGATCATATAGGCCTTGGCCAGTGGTTTACCGACATAGTAGGCACATTTAGGGATTCATGTAAGTCGGCCTGGCATAGTATGCAGGTTTACACGCATGTTTGTTTAACACATTATGTGTCCTATCATGTATGTAGGCTTAACGTGGTATATACGCCCATGTATGATAGCTTGCATGTTGACTTAGCATCGTTTTAGGATCGTTTTATAACATATATTTATTCACGTTTTGTGATAGGCCTCATTATTAGTGTTTCTCCATATATACCTTTATATCTAGATACATTTACAGCTATAGGAGATGTCCATTGAGGCTATTTGATTATTTACACTGATTTCTGATTATATATGTAGGCCTTGGTATGCCGACAATACACAGTAATTTGATACAGTAATCAAAACATAAACACGTGCCTAGATTCACAAAGACTCAGCCTTGCGGGTTTTTATGCCTGCTATAGCGGTCGCCGGCAGCCGTTGCGGTTTTTAGATAATGCGTTATCGCTGCAAGTCTGTACATGTCTAAAACACGGTCAAGCGTATTCCCTGAAACGACAGGACTTTATTGCTTTGTTTATTATTTTGTAGCATAGACAAATTTTGACAATCATAATCCTTGCCCCTCTAGTTATGGAGGGCCTAATACCTGAGTCGCTCGAACGCCGATACGTCATAAATCTTTACGTGGGCTTGATAGGTTATGCATTGGTAGATGTACCCTATAGTACCTCCCATATTATACGGTTGCCAGGTTCTACCTGATAGAAGAGGTGAAAATAGCTCAGGTCATAAGGGTTTGGCCTGTGGTTTACAAACATAGTAGGCCCATGTATGTCGGCCTAGCATAGTATGTATCTAGGCTTACATATTTGTTTAACACATTATGTGGGCTATCATATATATTGGTTTAACATGGTATATGGGCTTTCACGTCTTACAGCGACCGTTTGCGTGGACCTACAGGGCCCCCTGTGTTGTGATTGGTCGATTCAACTTGTTGACTATTTGCACTCGGTGTATAATTGTTGGTCGGTTAAAATTAGTGTTTAGTTGGAACGTTGGTCGTTTGATCTAGCCGATCATTTTTGGTAATTTCATTTGATAACCACCCTCACTTAATGTAAGATTCCAGGGTTACTTTACCTATGGGCAGTCTTCGGGATGGCTTTTACCTGAGGCCATGCTCCGTATAGACTATTCCTATGTCCTGGGTGGCTTTACCGAGGGGTCGACCTCGTGATGGCTTTACCTAGGACTTGGTGGAGGTACTTGTCTTAGTCGATAGGCTGTAATTGATATAGCAATCATCTTGGCCCGGCTCTTGAGTAGCTTTACTTAAAGGCTGACTGCTTTAACTAAGGCCCGGCTCCTGGGTGTCTCTAGGTATGGCCTGATTCCGGGGTTACTTTACCTAGGTTGACTTTACCTTGCTCCGTGTTAGCTTTACCTAAGGCATAGCTGCTGGGTGGCTGGGCTTGGATTGGCTTTAACCGAGGCCGTGCTCCGTGTTAGCTTTACCCGCTCTTAGGCGGTGTTACCTCAAGCACGGGTTCGGTGGTGACTTTTACCTAGGTCACCGATCATTTTTGGCAATCTGATTACAGGTGAAACCACCCCCACAGTCGTCCATAATGGACTCTAGACATATCCCGTACGGTCATTTGATCCAGCCGATCGATTTTCGGCAATTTCATATTTTTTGTAAAAACTACCCCTCGGTGAATCCACCCCCGCAGCGTTCCTTATTGGACTCTAGACATATCCCATACAGCCATTCGATCACACCGTTCGATTTTCGGCATTTTCGTATTTTTTTGTAAAAACTACCCCTAGGTAAAGCGCCCCCGCAGCATCCCGTACTGGACTCTACACATATCCCGTACTGTCTGTTGATCCAACCGATTGATTTTTGGCAATTTCGTATTTTTTGTAAAAACTACCCCTAGGTGAAACTACCCCTCAGCAGTCCGTATTAGACTCTAGACATACCCTATCGGTCAAGGCACGTTTTTCCAAAATTTTTTCGAAAACTACCCCCCACCCCCAATCCACCCCGGGAGCTACCCCCGGTGTTGGTCCTGAACGTAGCCGTGGTCACCCCCTTCACGTAGGTTAGGTTAGGTTTGATCCATTTTGGCTAGCTTAGGTTAGCTAGTTGGAATTAGTTTTTTCCATTTACCACCCCTCTAGGCATGGTCAAAACCGCCCTTAGGGTTGGGTGAGGGTCAGCGTCAGGCCTCTGCAACATCCAAAACTACCCCTATAGTCCTAGGTTACGCACCATATCGGACAACGCACATGTTCCAAAATTTTATCGAAATTCGCCCCACCCCCAATCTACCCCCGGAGCATCCGCCGGGGAAGGTCCTGAACCTAGCTAGGGTCACCCCCTACACTTCGGTTAGGTTAGGTTTGATACAATTTGGCTAGCTTAGGTTAGTGGCTTGAGGTTAAATTTTTTCGAAAAACCACCCCCTACCCCTCTAGACGTGGTCGAAACCACCCCCAAAGCTACGGTCAGGGTCAGGACGTCCGCCCGCATCATCCGAAACTACCCCTGTAGTCCTGGGTTACGTAGCGGCCGATTTTGTTTTTTTTTTTCGAAAAAACTACCCCCTACCCCCCTGAACGTGGTCAAAACCACCCCCGGGTCTGGAGTCGAGGTCGGGGTGACCTTGAGCATCATCCAAAACTACCCCTATAGTCCTAGGTTACGTAGCGGCCGAGTTAGGGGTGGGTCCGCGCTATTCTATGCCCTGTTCTACTTACGGCTGTCTGGGCACATATCCGATGCTATGACTGTATGAGCACGTATCCGATACTACGGCTGTCTGAGCACATATCCGATGCTATGACTGTCTGAGCACGTATCCGATACTACGGCTGTCTGAGCACGTATCCGATGCTATGACTGTCTAAGCACGTATCTGATACTATAGCTGTCTGAGAACATAACCGATACTATGACTTTCTTAGCAATATCCAGTCATTTGGCTGTCTGAGCACGTATCCGATACTACATCTGTCTGAGCACATATCCGATGCTATGACTGTCTGAGCATGTATCCGATAATACGGCCGCCTGAGCACATATACGATTCTATAGCTGTCTGAGCACGTATCCGATACTACGGCTGTCGGAGCACATATCCGATGCTATGGCTGTCTGAGCACGTATCCGATACTTCGGCTGTCTGAGCACATATCCGATAATACGGCTGTCTGAGCACATATCCGATGCTATGGCTGTCTGAGCACGTATCCGATACTACGGCTGTCTGAGCACATATCCTATGCTATGACTGTTTGAGCACGTATCCGATACTACGGCTGTCTGAGCACGTATCGATGCTATGACTGTCTAAGCACTTATCTGATACTATAGCTGTCTGAGAACATAACCGATACTATGATTTTCTTAGCAATATCCAGTCATTTGGCTGTCTGATCACGTATCCGATACTACGGCTTTCTGAGCACGTATCCGATGCTATGACTGTATGAGCACGTATCCGATAATACGGCTGTCTGAGCACATATCCGATGCTATGGCTGTCTGAGCACGTATCCGATACTACGGCTGTCTAAGCACATATCCGATGCTATGACTGTCTGAGCACGTATCCGATACTACGGCTGTCTGAGCACGTATCCTATGCTATGACTGTCTAACCACGTATCTGATACTATAGCTGTCTGAGAACATAACCGATACTATGATTTTCTTAGCAATATCCAGTCATTTGGCTGTCTGATCACGTATCCGATACTACGGCTTTCTGAGCACGTATCCGATGCTATGACTGTCTGAGCACGTATCCGATACTACGGATATCTGAGCACATAGACGATACTACGGCTATCTGAGCACATATCCGATACTATGGCTGCCTTAGCATATATCCGATGCTATGAGTGTCTGAGCACGTATCCGATACTACGGCTGTCTGAGCACATATCCGATGCTATGACTGTCTGAGCACGTATCCGATACTACGGCTGTCTGAGCACGTATCCGATGCTATGACTGTCTAACCACGTATCTGGTACTATAGCTGTCTGAGAACATAACCGATACTATGACTTTCTTAGCAATATCCAGTCATTTGGCTGTCTGACCACGTATCCGATACTACGGCTTTCTGAGCACGTATCCGATGCTATGACCGTCTGAGCACGTATCCAATACTACGGATATCTGAGCACATAGACGATACTACGGCTATCTGAGCACATATCCGATACTTTTGCTGCCTTAGCATATATCCGATGCTATGACTGTCTGAGCACGTATCCGATACTACGGCTGTCTGAGCACATAAAAAATACTATTCATCATATGTCTGGAACAGTGGAAATATAGAAATTAGAGGAGAATGACGAACGTGGGAAAATTACCAGTTTTCCTTTAACTTTGCAGATGATAGGGGCTTAATAAAACAAAACGAATATGTTGGGACCGTACTACGAATGTTGAGGCGAAAAGAATACATTATGAAAATTTAGAAATAAATTTCAACAAAGGATAAGACGCAGTTTCTTAGAAGAATTAGCTCTAAATAGATGTCCAAGAGGAAGGTCGTCTTTGAATTTACAGTGCCTGAGTAATGTTACAAACTGGAAGCGGAATAATTCTGCGTTCAAACTCTGAGTTTAGGAATATATATATTTTGACTAGTATAAGAACAAAAACGTACATTTGAATTCCAAGCCAAGTCGATGATTAAAAAAAGAAAACATTTTTTTGAATAATTTGGCCATCGTAAAGATTTAGAAAACTACTAGCCTTCCCCGAATTCGCTCTCTGTCTTCCAAGGAACGAGATTTTTGTTTCCTAAGCAATAACATACGCTCCATACAAGAAGCCTCACTCAAAAAGTTAGAAATGAGGACAGGTAACCACCAAAGGAATAGGGCCCTAAGGAAGCATATTTGCACTGGGTCAATTAACAGATTACTCATCCAGGATCGTGTATCTTCTTACACCACAAAACTGTGACACTCACTTGGTAATCAAATAAATGATTTCTAATAATATTCACTTATTTGTTAACTAACATCTTTTACTTTTCTTCGAATGTTGCAACATTGATTTTATAGTAAACCCAAACGTCTTCTGGCCAAAATACAAGATTTCCAATATCCTGTGCGTGGCGAATCTAATTTAGGAACCTAAATAATGTGTGGAGTACCTCGTAGTTTCCTCTCTCTTTCCCACCATCTACTTTATTATGGCACAATTTTTATCTTAGACACTTGTTTTCAAAGAGTCGTAGGTAGCTCTCCTTCTTTAAGTCGAAAAACCTATGACTACAATAATTTATTAGTTTCTGTGATACATTGTGTAAGTATATTGTCTGTTTTTTTTTTTTTTTAATTTGTCATATTTTTGGAACGTTTTTCGTGTTTTATAAAGTATTAAAAAAGCTTAGAAAGAAGAATGATAACAAAAGTAATAAAGATATAATAATGTTTCAAGCCACCCATTTTCTAAAGGTAACTGGTATTTTTGCTTGTCTGACGAGCTATTGTATGCCGGAATCCTATGATTGTTTGCTATGCCTCGTTGGACTGATTAGGCAACATTGTACTAACCTAATAACTAGTAATACGAAACAATAATTTCTTTACCAATTCCTACTCAAGTCAACAAAAATACTTTCTTTCAATTATTTTGTAATACCTAATTACAAGGGAGTACTATTGAAGTTTTGAAAATTGAGGTAATTCGAAACGCGCCAACAGAAGAGAATATTTAAAGTTAGGAATGGCAGAAAAATGTACCCAAACATATACATAATTATAATTAATATAATTACACTACAAATCTTATGCGTTAAAACAGATGTTCTACAACAAAAGCTATAACATAAAATCAGCTGTTTTATGAAATTATATGACATCACTTATTTCAAGCCAAATGGGAGTAAAAAACTACATCGCACACTTTTTTCCTTTTGTGAACAATTTTCTCCCGTATAAAACTAAAATTAAATACTAAAGTTTAATTATTGAATTTAAATTTGGAAAAGTTGTATTAACATCAAGTTTCATCCACTATAAGGATAAACAAAAAAAAAACATGAGCGGATGAATAAAACGTATTTTATTACGATTGTAAATTTGAAAAAGATATATTCCTATACAAAATAAGGAGAGTGAAAAGGAATTGACAAAAATAAACGCTTTCCTCTTATTTTACTTTTTAGCCAAGTGATGATAGTGAACTATTCTAAAACCATTTTGGATTCTTCACCATTCTTAGAGAAATATTTACAACCTGTCACATAGGGTACTATGTCAACATATATTTAATCTATCACTATTAATATACTACTTAAATAAAAACGTTTATTGAATTCCTTATAAGCACCGGTACAGATTAACCAAATCTGTACCATTTATCCTGAAAAACAATTTTCACTTGACTTTGTAAAACGTTTGTAATAGTTTTCCCTCGGAACACATCTGTTGTATCTAACATATTTAAATGATAACCTGACCTAACACTCGCGTGCTAAGGTATAAACAGACAACACAGATCTGTTTTGCTAAACAGTGTAGGGCACCAGCAAAGACTTAATGGCATACTGAAAACATCGTCACGGGGTAGGCCTAAATACGAATGTTATAAGATCGAAAGCAAAAATATGCGTGATGGGTGATCTATAGGGTTTATTAAAACGAACTTTAATAGAGTTCTCAGTGGGAAATTAACCTTTGCGCACGATCAAACTTTGGCATAAATTCACCCCATCTTTCTATAACCTTAGTTATAAAAACCCTCTTTAAATAAAACTTTAAAACATTTTATCTCAAAATAAATTACGACCTACTAAAACATGTACTCTTAGCGATGCCTATAAAATATACCTCTTTAAAACCATTCAATATTGATGGTAAAATAATTGATTAAGGATCACACCTTAAAATTTCTATTTAAGTTCATAGTTTTAATATGTTTTCGAAATATAAAATTCAATGAGAAATCAGTAGAAAATATGGTAATAAATAGATTTTATTTTGTATTGTAATATATGAAACATATTCATTACATCTTTTTAGACCATCTTCTTGACCACAATATCCCAAAGAAAGATTGTACCCCACTAGAGCTAAAGGCTGCAGCCCTCAGAACCATTAACACAGTCTATCCAGAGACACAGTGGCTACATGTATATACCGATGTATCGTGCCTCCCAGACAAAGGACAGACTGGAACTGATTATTACTGTAATCTTTTCGAAGGATCGCTAGCAGTTGGCAACAACCAAAGTAACTTTGACGGTGAAATAACCACCATACTAGCTGCATCAAACGAAATGAAGAAAATAAAGACACCGGCACAAGCAGTCTTTCTTGTAGACTCAATGGCTGCAATAATGGCCGTAACAAATAACAAGAAGACCGATTGCAGATCCACTCTAGTCTGTCGTCAAAGTTTGTCAAAACTAATGAATAGGGGATGGAAAATTGAATTACAATGGATCCCCAGCCACGTGGATATAAGAGGTAATGAATTAGCGGAATCATTGGCAAAAAAAGGAACAACGCTCGCACAGCCGAGCGTAGCAACTTCGCTCCCCTACATAAAAATACAAATAAATGCTGCAATAAACAGGAGCACTCAAGCCTACTTAAGGGAAGCATCTCTTAATAAACGTTGGGCTACTCTTGTCGAAAACGGGTCAATTAACAACATGTTACCCCGACGGGACGGGGTTGCACTTTTTAGACTCACAACTGGACACGACTACCTAGCTGCACACCTAAACAAGATACACGTCTTCTCGTCTCCCAGATGCACCCTTTGTGACAGCGCGGAGGACATGACAGCTGAGCACCTCCAGTCATGTACAGCTCTGGACCATAGACCCCTGAACGACACGAAGGAAGAAGAGATTTCTCGCTTCTACTGGTCAGCGCGCCACCAAATGGCCCAACAGCCAAGAGTGGGCGTTGGCTAGTAAGTAAGTAAGTACAAATACAATACAAGAATTTACAAATTCTTGTATTTGTATTTTGACTTAGTTCTTTATTAATACACAAGAATACATATTGCGAATAAATATATATGAACATCCGTTCATTTTGCAGTGAACAAAATCGCAGTTCTGTTTCGCTAGAATCTCATCTAGTATTGCGAGATGAACATAACAGTCTCGTCGACATCAAAGAGAACGAAGAGGGCGATTCTCTGGCCAAGTAAGTGAGGATCATCGAACCAGCCCCCGTGATTACAACATCTTCCGACTGATACCCTGATTGTAGGCACTGCCCAGGGATACAGCTTGATCCCGATCATCTCTTCAACTGCCCGTCCATTGTTGCGGCACTATTTAAAATTGACTTAAACTGTTCTAGGGAGACCCTTTATACGGACAAAGCTGCAGATGCGGCCAGTGCAGTGCTTCACGCCTTTGGACCCGTGTAATTGTGCTCTCTCTTCCTTTCTCTGACACTTTTTTTCTGTTTTTTTTATTGTTTTTATTGCACTTGTCACACGACAACAACAACAACCCAGCAGTTAAAGCGTGTTAATATATATATATATATATATATATATATATATATATATATATATATATATATATATATATATATATATATATATATATATATACATATATATATATATATATATATATATATATATATATATATATATATATATATATATACATACATACATACATGGATATATATATATATATATATATATATATATATATATATATATATATATTAATCTATATTAATATAATATTATTATTTATATATATTACATATATTGAGAGAGACAGAGAGAGAGAGAGAGAGAGAGAGAGAGAGAGAGAGAGAGAGAAAGGGGGAGGGAGAGAGGATAGGTATTACAAAGATATTAATAACACAATTTTTATATAAAAATGCTTTGAATTAGACTTAGTAGATATTTCATTAGGAGATTAGCATCACGGATATTACGTACTGCATTCACAAGATTTATTCATGGGCTGTAGGGCACGTCCTCACTTAGTATATGACGAAAATAAGGAAATGAGTTTGTCTCTTGAAGACATTGAACAAGTTACGGACTGTAGACGGTTGTCATACTCAATATGGCTCTTTAAAACCACATTAAGAGCTAAATACATTCGTATGTATGCATAGAAACCTTTGAATTTGTTGTAAATAAATCTTCTAAAGCTTTTAATAATTTTTGGTGGAATTATTATTTTCTGAAAATTGCAGACAGGACAGGTTTTATATATATATGTGTGTGTGTGTTTTTGTGTGAGTCTGTGTATTTGTGTTGTAATCATATATATATATATATATATATATATATATATATATATATATATATATATATATATATATATATATATATATATAAAGAACCAAAGTCTAAATACAAGAATTATAATTGAATTTACAATTATAATTCAATTATAATTCTTGTATTTGTGTTTAGACTTTTGTTCTTTATTAATACACAAGAAAACATACTGCGATATATATGTATATATATATATATATATATATATATATATATATATATGTATATATATATATATATATGACTTTTTAAATACCGACAGTGTGGCAATGGTTGCTTATATATTAAGATTACTTTTTCAACTCACAATATATTCGTTACCTGTAAAAATATAACAATATAAATTGTAATTTTGTAGAGTTATATTAGTTTTCCAAAATTTACACATACGTTTAACTGTTTTGAATATATGTATCTTACACCACAAAAATGAAATTTTAAAAAATCAATTTTTACCTTTACGGTTTATAATTTACCAAATTTAAATTAATAATACATTACCTGATTTATGGTTCAGGTTAGCATTTCCGCTAGTAATAATTTCCCATTTGTTCGACAATTACAACAATAAATCTGAAGGGCTTTACATCAATTATTGACTTTAACCTGTACTTATACATAAACCACCATCGATGGTTCACGCACCTAGAAGGTATCGGTTGCTGGAGCCCATAAATAAAGCCGTCCGCCGTGACCATGGTTGTTTTAGCCCAGGTGCTGTATGGCATTATTTATGCGCTATATAGTGTCATATATTTTACAATTCTACTGGATATGGACTTCATAATTCATGACGTTTCATGCTTTAATGTATATCTTTTGTAAAATACATGCAAATATCAATTTCACTTTCAAAATAATTTCCCAGAAATATTAAAAAAATTGTTTTTCTTCTAATTTTCCGATATTGCTTTAAAATGTTTTATTTATAACCATAAAGATTTTTATTAATTGCTCTTTTACTACATTTCTGTGAGAAACTTCCATAATTATCCCATTATCTTTGCATACAGCACAGCTTTATAGACTCACAATCATGTAAATTTTAAAGTATTTTTACGTGATCACGTTGTAATAATAAATATTTCGTATCTTTAATTACGTGACTGGAAGTTATTTCTTATAACGGAAATATAGCTCACATTGTTTAGTATTTAAAATATCACGCACACGGAGAACACAAATGTTACTTATCAACTAAAGTCCTTGGGCTTACTTCTAAAAGCACTGCAATATATCGATAAAATAGATTATTGTTAATGTCTCAACTCCTTCCATTAGTTCCGACTCTTACTATTCATATCTTATTCCATTTTCAATCGTTAATAAAATGCTCTTTATTCATCCACTCAAGAACAAAAACATTTTTTTAAAATTTGTAGTGAACGGCACTTGATGTTCATATAGCTTTTTCAATTACTATTACATTAATTAAATAAATCAATTTAGTTTTATATGGAAGAAGACTTTTCACAGAAGGTGCAAGGTATGTAATAAAGTTATTTCGTCCCATTTGGCATATGATATCATAAAACAGCTGATTTTCTGTTATAGGTTATGTGCTAAAACAGCTGTTTCAACGCAATAAGTATGTTACTTTATTTATATTATTTGTAATTATTTAGTAAAAAATAAACTAACATAAATGTTTATTTTTTTATCTGAGAAGAAGATGAATTTAAAAAACATATGTTTTAACTTTACTTTTTGTTAACATAACATTTATCTGGAAACATTTGGAAGATCAAGTAGTTACCTGAGGGCCTTGTATATTGGACTATTAAATCACAAGCTGTGTATTATTTTTGTTTACTAAGTAATAAGATTTTTCAGAGTCTAATGGAGGCTGTACAGAGTTTTACACAAAGTATTAGGTTATATTTGAAAGATAGTTAGAAGACACCTACAACTTTATTACGTAGACATTTTAAAACAGGGAATTTGCCTTTGTAAAGTAAATAAATTGAAAAACGTTTAATTTCCACAAATTCATTAAATAACTTTTAAAAGTTTTTTATAACAGTATAATATAAAAATAATTAATAGAGTAAATAGAATAGGTACTTGAGTTCAAGTAAGCAAAATGTAATTATTTAATAAATTTTACAACGCTAGTGGTAAACTCGGTACTGAATTAAGGGAAATAGAACTGAAAAATGCTAACATGTGAACTAAGCCACATAGAAAAACTATTAACGTTTCTATATATTAAAGAAAATGTCATATAAACAATAGTACTTATTAGGACAATACAAATTAAGTTTTTAAAAAAATACAGCATAATTAATAAAATGAAAAATAAATAATAATAATGGCGAGGTAGGACGATAAGGGCTGAAGAGCAAAACAGTTCTACAAAATCACAATCTCGATACAAGAGGTAGGAGAGGCAATGATAGTCGCGAGGCTAGACGTTAAAGAGAGGGAACAGCTGTCGGCGCATAATGGAGAACGCAAGCAGAAGTGAGAAGTAACAAAAATAAAATTTTATCAGTTGCCGGACGTCGTAATGTTGGTTTGTGGCTGAAACGTTCGGGGGTTAAAAAAATGAACTAGAAACATTTTTCTATCGTTTAGTTATAGTTTCGGTTTCAAAACGTAAATCTAAAACAAGAATTTCAAAATGAACTCATCTAAAGACGTAAATAGCGACTTGACATAGTATACGTGGTGTGATTACTCAAAGGCGGCAGATGAAGGTGTTCAATACCAAGGTAACTGGGGACCAAGAAACAAGGAAGAAGAAAGTAAGAATTATTGATGAGTCATTTTTATGGAAAATTTGTTCGTTGCAGCTTGTCTAGTTATACGTTAAACAGTGACGTAATAAAGGTTAAGTAGAGGAATATAATAAAATTATATTGTAATGGCTGACATTAAGTCAACAATACTCATGAAAATAGAGAGTAGAAGATGAAAAGTACTATAATTTTATAAGTAATTTCATTTTCTACGTAGATTCTATATGAAATACGAAATAAGTGTTAGACAAAAACCTGCCATTAACACTGATCCGACCCCAGTAATGTCCTCTTTTTAAATCCCTTCTATTGGCTCACACTCTACCTATATATATCTTGTACAAATTTTCTATCGTCAATGCAATTAATTTTTATTTGTCCAATCACGTACAAATACATTTTTGTAAACCTGTAGGTGTTCGCAATTGATGTTAATACAGTTTCTTCAAATATGTATTAAATAATTAAATTATTAGTCCAACGGTCTTCTAAGTGAGAATATTGTCTTTATATTTGGGGATATTGTAAGCTACAGATTGTGTATACAATAACATTTTGAGTTATTTATTAAATTCCTTCCAATAGTTTACACACTTCTTTTATATATATATATATATATATATATATATATATATATATATATATATATATATATATATATATATATATGTATGTATATCATGTGCACATATTCAGTCGTTAATAAAATACATTTTTATTCATCCAAACACGTTCACATACATTTTTTTTAACCTATAATGTATGGCAATGGATATTAATAGTTTTATCAAATATTTATTCAATAATTAAATTTAATTTATAAAACGTTTGGGGTATACGTTGGATTCGAACTGAGTATTATAATGTTCAAAGTCTAGAGCTTTTGGCACTGAGCCAATTTCCCATAAGTAGAATGTACTTCTCAAAGATGTACTTGAATTCCTTTAGCGCCCATCTGGTTGTTGTCAAAACATACATTGTATACACAACCCAAAATTGTTGGCATGGTTAACTTACAATATCATAAATAAAGTATGCTGTATGACTAAAAATGAAATAAAAAAATTAAATAAATAAAGAAACTGGATTATCGGTATTGAACCTTGCTTCAGAATAGACAATCGGACAATGTAAAAGGAAAGCGGAAAGAAACTACAACACAATGCGAGCGACAAAAAAATAGTATAAATAGTAACAAACAAAAATAATACTCCAATTCCATATATAGAAAGAAAAACGGGAAAATGCTAGGAAATTCGCTTCCTATTTTGCCACTTAATATTGTTACTATGCTCAAGGTAATACATATTAATAATAATTGTAATTATAAAATTTAAAAAACTTAAATGAAATAATATTTTCTTTGTTGACGTAGGTAGGAATTGACTTTAATTTTTTTTTATTTTATATTACTTGCTTACATTGAATTATTCTTTTGAAAAAAATATGTCCAATAGAATAACTATTTGATAATTATGCTACTTGATTATTTATTAACCAAGTAGTGCCAAGTTAGTGTGAAACATAAGTTATAAAACTGTAAATAATTTTATTTTTTCATGTTATATACAGGCTACCTACGAAACCATACATCCAAACAAACAAAAAGCAACCACATTGTAGCAACAGACAGAATGAGCCACAAAATATGCTTGCATTTCTTCTAGCAAAATAAAACAGCCAGTCTGCCTTATCATCAGGCATCCAACAAAGAACAAATTACGGCAATACAATGCTTGCCAACTGCAGACGTACCACGAATACAATGCCTCATGCGACGAAATATTCAAAAGCTTCTATTTCTATTCATACAGTCTATAGAGTTTAAACGAAAACCAGATTTTAATGACGAAATTCAACATTTAAATTGAAGTGAGCTATATTTAACAATTTTCTCACATTCATGGTCACATTAAGTTGTGTGATACAAATTACATGAACTGATAATTAAAGTTGTAAGAGTTACTTTTATAATAGATATTCTATAACAATAATATTAAATTGAGTAATACTCTTTGAGAAAAATATTGATAATACCTTTAGTAGTTAGTTTGTTAATATTTTCATATCTATATATCGAAATCATATTTGTATACGAATTTTATAAGATTTCAATAATACAAATAAAAGCCCCTAACGGAACAAAATATTGACGGGTTTTGTCTGCAACACAGGTATTTAAAAAGGAATTAAAATAAGTGGAAATATCCGTTTATAGCATGCACAAACACAGAAAAATAATTGAATGATTTAGTACCAGGATTCAATCAGTATTCTAACTAGAGTGCTATGGCGTTCTTGCTAGTTGTAGTATATCCGAATATTGCTAATCCCAAATACCAAATCATACGCGCAGGATTTAATTACAATTGCAGTGTCCGACCAATGTGTGTTTTATGTATTGATTCAATATTTCAATAAAACTTTTGTTGTTTTATGTTAGATCACGTAGTGTGTGTGTGTGAGAGAGAGAGAGAGTATGTGTTTGTGTGTGCGTGTTCGTGTGTGTCTCTATGTGTGTGTGTGTTTGTGTGTGCGTGTATGTGTGTGAGAGAGAGAGAGAGAGTATGTGTATTTGTGTGCATGTTC
This sequence comes from Prosapia bicincta, assembly GCA_036971475.1. Classification (NCBI taxonomy): domain Eukaryota; kingdom Metazoa; phylum Arthropoda; class Insecta; order Hemiptera; family Cercopidae; genus Prosapia; species Prosapia bicincta. The sequence goes on along the minus strand of JBAIZL010000004.1, from coordinate 36,147,316 downwards.
GTGTGTGTGTCTATGTGTGTGTGTTCGTGGTTTTAATTTTAAAATTAATTTAATTATAAATTTAAAAAAACAAAACACCTGCCATTGATTATAAATAACGTAATTTATTTTAATGTTACAATAATAAAGAAATAATATATATAATGAAGAAAATATTTTTCCTGGCTCCACTACATACAATAAATACCTGAAGATATTCCAGATTTAATGTCCCTTTGAATGCAGTTTTCAAAACTTCTAAAATAATAATTTTTTATTGAAAATCCTTTCTCTGATGAACGATATTTTTTAAATGAATACAACATGAATGCGACTAAAGCATTTTTTAGCCATAAAGTATAATGGAAGGAGTAGTTCTGTAGAAACATAAGTTCGCGTTTAATCTGCACTATACATTAAACTCAAGCGCTGTGCGAGGCGCACCAAAGCATGATTTCAAATAGTAAACAGTTTGTGTATAAAGAAATGAACATATGCATGAAAGGAAAGTAATGATATGATTATGAATACATACTGAATTAATTTAATTTCTTATTATTATAGTTTTCAAAACTATAAACTCTTCAACAGAATATTGCATTGAAAAGATTATTATCCGTTTTGTTTTATATTATTCTTAGTATTATTACTGTAGTAATTGTTATTATTATTGATATTATTATTATTATTATTGTTACATTGTAATTATAGAAAGTTGATCGATGTCAAGATCAGAGACCACGGTAAATAAGGTCAGTTTTAGAAATAGATAAAACTGGGTTTATTAAAGGGCTTTCTTATCAGGGGGAAAGTTAATACAGTGATAGGCTGCTCAAATCTACAAAGGGCCGGAGAGGAGGAAGATGTCAGTGGGTATACGACAGGAGTACCAATCCCCAGATCTGCCAGGGCAGACGTCATGGTGCGTAAATCCATTCCAACCTCTACAGAAAAAAAGTACTAGTCGAAGTAAGAGTAGCAGTAGTGTTACTACTAGACCTATTTATACCTTTTTAAATTTGTGTTCTGTTTAGGTTGGAATGCATTTACGCACTATCAAGTCTGCCCTGGCAGACCGGGCGTGTGGGACTTCTGGCGATTACCCACTAAACCCTTCCTCCTTTCCGGCCCTTTGTAGATCTGGCCAAGGTGTATTAGCATTCTTCCTGGTCAGTAGGCCTTTTATTAATCCTGGTGGGCCTTAATCCCAGTGGTTTCTATTCCTAAAAGGGATCTTGTTTGCCCCCGGTCACAGTGTCTGAGATCAACCATCTTCCTGTTTCATTTTAGTCCGCAGTATGTTCTCGATATATGTCGCTATCTCTATCCAGTTGAATGCTCTATTGAGCATCATGCCCACAATGTTGTCCGGTTCCATTGACCCGAAGTTGCTTTTCAGCGTTGTTCTCTCCGACTGCCATTCCTTCTGTACACAAAGAAAGTGTGTTCGGGGCTATCGAGTGATCCTTCACCACAATGAGAGCAATTTGGATTATTCACCTTCCCCATTTTATATAAAAAGACCTTGAAGCAAACGCCGCCTGTCAAGAACTGCGTGGTGTAGATGTTTACCTCTCCATGCTGCCTGTTAGTCCAACTGGATAGGTTTTTGATTACGCTCGCTATCCATCCTCCGGTGGACTCCGCAGACCATCTTTCTTGCCACTCGGTCATCGTCGTCCTTCTCACTTCCTTTTTGTTATCCCTATCGTTCATATTGTTTTGTCGTTCTGCAGTAGCCTTCTTTTCTAGTGCCAGCAGATCAATAGGAATTATTACCGCCACTACTAGAGCAGCCGATTCCGAGACCGTTCGATAGGAACACGCCATTCTTAGTGCCCCTGTTCTCTGCACTAAGGCCATCCGCCTTCTATTCCTCTTGGTTTTGAGTGTGTCTGCCCAGTTTTCCGAACCGTACAGCATTATAAATCGCGCCGCGGATATCAGAAAACGGTGTCTGCTCTGAGTAGGGCCCCTGAAGTTAGCTAGAAGCATATTCATAGCTGTTGTGACTCTGATCCATTTCTCAGCTGTGCATTTGACATGATTTTGAAAACTCAGTCCCTTTTTTACACAGTTCCAAAACGACATATGAGCTGCCTATAATGAAAGTGGTGTAAGTCCAAAATTTTAAAATCTGAGTTTGTTATAGAAATTAGTTCCTTTTGAGCTCTTGTATGTAGTATGATGATGTTGTAAATCAATAGTTGAAAAACTAGCCACTCGGCAGCACCAATTATAGCAACTAACAAAAACAGCTATCAACGGAGAATGAAAGTGGTGTAAGTCCAATAACAGAGAAACAGCTATTGTTTACTGCTATTTTTTAGTGAATTTATTGTTAATATCAGTGTTTTAAACGATATTTGATTATTTTATTTGTAATTTTTTGAGGTTTTTCAACATTAGAGCATAAGACATCGAAAAATACCTAATTATAACCTAAACTTTTGTTTTGAATATCGATTTTTTTTTTAAATATTAAAATGAAATTAAGCGCTAGGAATAATAACATATCTGACTTATTAAATAGTAGCTCTAAGTTTGAAAATGATCCAGAAGATCTTGACATTGATCCTGATTTTATTTGGGATGGACAAGATGTGGGTAGGCCTTGGCCTAATAATAGTATCGTGAGCTATTCTTTAACATCAGATTCTGAGAGATCTGATAATGCTCGAACATATTATAATGAAGTTTTCGAACCTTCAAACATACCTTAAACTCGGAAGGGCTCTTGATCGCCGAGAATCAAAAAAAAGCCAAACGACTTGAGAATAGTGGTCAGAGGTACGTGAACAAAAGTGGAAAAACTATCAAAGAAAAAATATTTTTTAAACATCATACAGCTGCAAACTGAAGTGCAATGACAATTTCTCAAAAGATTAATATAAATTAACATTTGAAAATTTCTGGAAAATTGGGGATTTTAAAAGGCAAAATGCTTACATTAGCGGTCTTATTCAGCGTCACGAAATAAAACGAAGAAAATCAAGGAAAGCGAATGGTATGGTTCGAGGAGGGTCCAATAAGTATTTATTTAAATCAGAAAAGGGTGTTTCTGTACCAGTATGTAAAAAATTCTTTTTAAATACTCTCGGTGTATCAGACGGAAGGGTAGCCAGGGCTCTTAAGAAGATACTGGAAGGAAAGGTCCCTGGTGAAGATATGAGAGGTCATAAAGGCTGTCCCTCCAAAAAAATATCTGATGGAGATACTCAGTTTGTAATGGACCATAATCAGTTCATTTCCTTGTTACCAGAGCCATTATACAAGGAAAAACAATTCCATATGAAAACATTTGTGTGATGCCTTGAATATAACAAAAATGTATGACCTGTATGTGGAAAAGTGTAATGCCTCTGGCAAAAGTCCAGTAAAAATCATTTCTACAGATACGTATTTAATACTAAATTCAATCTACATTTGTATGTACCTAAAAAGGATACCTGCAAAAAGTGTGATATTTTTAAAGTGAAATGCTCTAACCCAGGCCTTAATGACGCAGAAAAAGAACAGTTGAAGACTGAACATGAATTGCACCTCAGAAAAGCTGACTTTGCCAGAGACAGTATGAATAAAGATGGAAAATCGACAAAGAATGACAAAGACAGTTATGTTTGCAGTATGGACTTACAGAAAGCTCAACCATTTCCTATTCTCACTGTTAGTGATGCATATTACAAGAGGAATTGTTAATGCTATAATTTTGAGGTGCACGACTTCGAAAAAGGTACTGGATACTTTTACGTTTGGGATGAAACAATAGCTTCGCGAGGCTCCCAGGATTTAGTTTCTTGTTTAATCAAACATTTGAAGTTTAATGCTCGCCATAAGAAAAGAGTAACAATTTACAGTGACACCTGCACGGGGCAAAATCGTAACATAAATACAACTCTAGCTCTAATGAGATTTGTTCAAATTAAAGAAACAGACATTGAAATTATTGATCAAAAATATTTAGTGTCAGGGCATTCGTTTCTCTCAAACGATTCCGAACTCGGATGTGTGGAATTAGCTGCGAAAGGGAAAATTGTGTATTTGCCTGAATACTGGTATGGTATAAAAACATTCTTGCCGTCGTAAAAACAAATTTATTGTTTGCCATCTGAATCGTAAAGAATTTTTTTCTACAAAACATTTACAGAGGAATATTAGCAGGAGTAAAAAAATATAAATAATTTGGTTGTAAACTGGTTTAAAATGCAATGGATAAGAATTGAAAACGATGCTTACACCATAAAATACAAAGAATTTCTCCAAGAGTAAATAGATTTCGAAAAATTAAATATCGCTCCAACAGGAAGGAAAGGAAGACCAGTGAATTTAAAAAATGTACCATACGAGATGTTGTATCCTAATGTTAGACCAGTCTCCATAAACAAAAAAACAGATATGATAGCTCTACTACATTTCATTCCTCCTGTGCATCATGGGTTTTTCCGTAGTTTGACAACTATTAGCGATGAAGAAAATATAGGCCGTTGCCCTTGGATTTTGAAGTCGAAAATAATATTCCTGAAGATGACTCAGCATCAGAATTTTTTATTTTTGTCTATAACAACGGAGAAGAGCAAAGGTTTTAAATAAACTATTTTTTGTTAAATTTTTTGTAATTTGTTGCTTAAAACATTAAAAAACTATACTCAACTTAAAAGTATGTATTTTTGACAGAAAATTTTGTAAAATAAATACTTTCACAGAATACCACTTGACACTTTATTTCATAAAACCTTTGTAAATATCAGAATGACAATGGTGTAAGTCCCTAAAGTCTATATAACACAGCCTAAATATAGGTTTCATGCAAAATAAAGCATGCAGTAAAAAATGAAGACTGTATACGATTCAAAATACAATAAAACCATTTAAAGACATATAAGCCAGATTTTTTAATTGGTTGTTTCACAAAAAAATTAATTATTTAAAACTATAAATCGTGGACTTACACCACTTTCATTCTAGGCAGCTCATATATTAGTTACCTTTGTAAAAAAAAATGTCTCCGTGAATTAAATGATGCTTTTACATAGTTGGGGTTCAAATTGACGATAATCTTATTCGAATAATGTTTCTTTTCAGTTTCACACTGAATATTTCATTTTAGTTATTTACCACTTAAAATAACTTCCAGTTAATTTTCAACAATCAACATAAAATACATATTATTTTATCAGTTCTTAAGATTTCCGTTCGAAATTTCAAAGAACTCCGGTGAATATTTTTTACAGTTAGAGAACTCAGTATCTTAAATACAACTCTTATTACGACCTAAAATTTTTCCTTTCAAAATTTATTTGAAGTAGCTCTAAAAGTGATTCAGGGTTGCTGACTTGAGGAGGGATGTTGCGCCCCGTCAGCATAATATTTCTTTCCCAAACGTATTCTATTGGACGTAGCGATAAGGTGGACTACTCACTGTGTCCTAGGCTAAATTTATGGCTCTATTATACAGTGGTCACTGATTCCGCATTCTGTAAGTTTTTAGTAAAAAAAAGTGTTTTAATATTGCCTACACGTTCAGACAATAAACTTCATTTCAAATGTTTATTAAGTGAAGTTATCTCTATAAAAAGTATAATATAAAGAAATAAATTTATGTAGAGAATATCTTTATATAAACAGATAAATAAAACTTTCATATAAACAGAAGTTCAACTCCAAACTTTAAAGTATTTCTATTGTATAAATAAATGTTTAATGATTGATTTATGGGGTACAAAGACGGTATTCATCTTAATGTGATATGTTTTTGTTTTACATTCAGATTACATTTAAAATTAGGGAAAAAGATGTCAACATTTGATTGTGTATAAATAAAAACATGCAATAACAGTTACTAACATTAACTGCTTTATGTAGAGTGGTAGTCTATAATACATACGAACACATAGGAACAAACCTACGTGTCCATATTGAAATTATAATTTAACTCAAGTAAGAAAATTCAATTAAACTAACAGACATCTTCATCGTTATATAAAATAGTGTATTATCATTGAAAATACACATGTAAATTACAAAGTACAAATATATTGTATTAATTAAAACATGAGATTTAAAAAAAAATACTTTTTAAATTTAACCTTTAGTTTTACTTCAACCGTTAAACGTTTTTCATTTTTTCAATACTTTTTTAATATTTAAAATGCTTTCTGTATTCATCTTGAACTCACTGGATAAATCATAAGTAATTATTTCAGTAACCAAGTGAAAGCTATTAACTTACTTGCTGACGCGTTTCGAAACAATGGTTTCATTAACGAAGCTAGTCCGCTATTGACTGCGGCAGGTCGAGACTGCATGGCAATTGAGCGATGGCTGTCTAATGCTAAGTGAAAATTGGCTTGAGATTAATTTCCTTACGTTAAAATAACCAATTTCGATAATCAGGCTACGTAGGAAATGGTGTAGGAATGGTTTAGTATTGGCTACATAGGAATGTATAAAAATAAAGTTTTAATAAACAGGTCAGGGTATTACTTTGTATAAGTGAATACTTTTGCAGTAACAGATATTGTTACGGTCGCAAAGTAATTTGTTTAGTGGAAAGTATTAATTTCTTAAAAAAATTACTTGTAGAACCAAACTCACGACAATCGTAGTGACAATGTAGGTTCTGTTTCTCTCGATCTCATTCTGAGGGCGAAGTCTTACGTACTTGGCTGCCACTGGGTTAAATCCTTGCTCGTCTGTCCATTCTGCTACCTAAACAAAGCCAACAATCGTTGTATTTATAATAGATTACAACAGGTCACGTACATCCAGTAAAAAGAAACAATGAGTATTTTTGTATACACATACTATTATTGAAAGACAGAATTATTGTTTCATTCCTCCAATGGTTTTAAAATATGAGACTCCTGTAAGTTACCAGGTAGTACCGAAAAGAGAGAATAGGACTGTATGCAAGCATACTGTTATGGAAGCATATTAACGAAGCGAACACAATAAACACACACACACATACATACATATATATATATATATATATATATATATATATATATATATATATATATATTGAATTAGAACAGAATGATAGCATGTGGATATGCCTTTAACATTAATAACCTTATTAAAATAATAAAATAAAATGAAATGTTGTAATAGGTTTAATATATGTAATAGGCTTATTCAAAACTAGCATAGTACCTGTTATTCGTATGGATTGGCACACATTTGTATTGATTTAATTTGTATTTGTGTTTGGGGTGAATTTAATTTACTGAAATTAAATCCCAATAAATATATCAAACTATAGTTTATAAACTTACCGATTATTATCTTGAAACACACACACACACACACACACACACACACATACACACACACACCTACAAACACATCTACAAACACAAACACACACACAAACACACACACACACGCATACACACACACACACACACACACACACACACACACACGTACAAACACAAACACCCACATACACGCACCCACACACACAAACATATTATATATATATATATATATATATATATATATATATATATATAAATATATATTGATTTTATATTGATTTATAAAGATCATTATACGAAATATTTAACTATTCATCAAAAGTTAAAAATTGCCAATCACTAGTTATTTTCAATTAATAAAAGTTAGAGACCCACGGAGCGCGATCCTCATGTAGTGACCCGAGATATAAATTTAAGTAAAAGCATTATAATAGACTATACAATCTGCCTAAAACATATTGTGATTATATAGGGGTAGAGGGGTAGATTGTATATAATCTATATCTATAAAGATGAACGGATGTCTGTATGTATGTGTATATGTATGTTATATACGCCTAAACCGCTGAACAGAAGTTGATGAAATTTGGAGGGACTGTTTGACATATTCCCAGGATGTTTGGTGGGAGGTTTGGTGTAGATCTATTAACACGGCTCCGCCCCACAGGCTTACGATGGTTACAAAACCGATGTATATATGTATGTGCGTATGTAAATATCTTACGGACACCTAAACAGCTGAACAGAAGTCAATGGAATTTGGAGAAATGTTTTGCCATATTCCCAGGATGATTCGTGTGAATTTTGGTTTAGACCCATCCACAGGGTTCCTTAGCAGAGGCTAAGGGTGGTTCACAAACTGATGTTTGTATGTGGGTATGTATGTATCTTATGGACTCCTAGACCGCTGAACAAAACTTAATGAAATTTGGAATTTTTTAAACTTATTCACAAGACGGTTCATGTGAAGTTTGGTGCAGATCCATCCACAGGACTCCACCCCAGAGGCTTAGGATGGTTCAAAAACTGATGTATATATATATGTATATATGTATGTGTGTGTGTGTGTGTTGCGACGGGCAGAAGTCCGTCGCAATAACCATTGCAAAGGGAAATAGGTTGACATAAAATTATTTTTATATCCAATGCTGTCAGACAAGCAAAGCTATCTCAAAAGGGTAAGGGAATTACCGTTAATAATAAACATAATTATTTGGAAAGGGGGAAACGGTCAAAGTCAACCTAGAAGTACAGTCGACATTTGAAAAGATGCAGGAGAGTCAAAGAAATCAAAAATCAAGGATAGCAAAAATCCCGAAAACGCACCGGTAAAGAGTTATGCGGCCAGAAGGAAAACAGCTAAAGTATCGACCTGTTTATTGATTGATTTTCCCAGGAGCCAAAAGTACAAAGAGCAATGCGTGCACATCCAGGAATGCAAAATTACGTCTTATATTGGGCATCTGATTGGTCAAGGGTAACGTGAGAAACAGTGGCCTGGAGGGGATTCCTACCGGAGAAGGAGAGAGGAACGGCGTCACCAAGCAGCGGGTTGTTGGACACGAAAGCATGCGTACCACAAAGTAAGCTCCGGTTGAGACAATAAAATTTTCTAGTGCCGATTGTCGAACCGTAAGAATGGCGGGCTAGTTTCGAAAGTAAATCGCTGCGATGTAGGGATATGGTGTTAAATGGAGCCCATTTGGGTGGAAATCCACAAGAAAGCGGCCTCCAAAGCAAAATCAAAATGTGCCGCGTCAGTAGGATGTTTCAAGTGTTTCGAGCAATAAGAAGATTTAAAACTTACTCCGCGTGGGTAGGAAAAAGTGGCATGGGGTAAAATTCAAAAAGTAAAATTAGTAATAAATAAACCAATGTATAGAGCAACAGTATGTGCTTTAAAACAGATATGTGAAAATATTGCAACTTTCGAACAGTGATTTAAAAAGTTAAAAATTAAAATATTACCATTTTGCAACAAAAAGTTGAAGAAGTATACAATTTAAAATTAGTAAATGAGATGGGAGTAATTATGGCGAGAACAAGCGGTTAGAGCGGGACCTGACATGCATAAGAAAGGAAAGATGGACTTCAAGATCGTGGTCAAATTAATCTGAAACTGTATGGACAACGAGGGACGCTTAGGTCGAGGAAAAAGAAAATCCTCCCACCCCGCTAGGTTACCAGGACGGTGCAGCTCACGGAGAGAGGGGGAGAAGCCAGCAAACACAAAGACAAACCATGTCAAAGGTAAAAATTAAAGGTTAAAGGTAAACAAACAGTATAGATGAATTAATTAAGTAAATGTTTACGCTTCTTTATATTCTGTTAGGAGGTAAACAAAAGTTGTAAATTTTTATTCAAATGTTGAAATTTCAGGTAAAATTAATAAATATTATGTTTTTTTTATAAACTATGTATCAGAAAACTGGTTAAGGAAATGCATACTGTGCTATGCATAACAAAATTAATTATTTTCAAAATTAAAAATCAAATATTTTTTTAACTAACTTGCAGACAAAACAGAGTATTTTTATATAAATAAAACCTCTAAACCACAAATAACATTTATTTAAACCTTATGTACATTTCGATTGCCCAGCAATCATCTTCAGAGGTATTTAATAAAAACAACTTTAAATACAAGTTGTATTTTTTAAATACCTCTGAAGATGATTGCTGGGCAATCGAAATGTACATAAGGTTTAAATAAATGTTATTTGTGGTTTAGAGGTTTTATTTATTTAAAAATAAACATTACGCCACAGTTGCTTCAAACAGTTAAAAACAGAGTATTTATTTAAACAAGTTTCTTACACTCTTCTACAATCGATATGGTCATTTCGCCGATAAGATGCCTTTCAAAAGAACTCCTTCCCCGGGAAGACACACCCGAAAAGGGTAAATCCCCTGCAACTTAGGTTTTAATTTTTAGGTCCAGTTACTTGCTCTCTGGCAGATTTTGGCGAGCATTGCACAGCGTTCATAGCTACGGCTAGGAGCGGCTCGTTTCAAAGTTCTTGCTCTGCAGCGGATGCGAGTGTGGGTCTACGCTTAGGAGTCGGTCAACGAAAGGGTTGACGGCTGGGTAAGTGAGGGTATGATCGGGTGCGCAGGAACGTGCCGCGACCGTTGCAGTGTGTGTGTGTGTGTATGTCTTATGAATATTTAAACAGTTGTACATAGGTTAATGAAATTCGGAGTTATTGTTTAAAATATTCCCAGGATTTTTCGTGTTAAGGTTTGTGTATATCCTTAACACCGCCAAACGCTTAGGATGGTTAAAAAGCCGTTGTATATATGTATGTGTGTTGTATGTATCTTATGGACGCCTGAGCCATAATTTAATGAAATTTAAAGGTGTTGTTTAATGTATTCTCAGGATAGTTCGTGTGACTTTTGGTGTAGATCCATCCACAGAACTCCGCTTTACAGGCTTGGAATTATTCAAAAACCAATGTATGTATATAAGTGTGTATGTAATGTCTGTGAACGCTTAAACGGACGAACAGAAGTTAATGAAATTTGGAAGGATTGTTTAACATATTCCCAGGATGGTTCGTGTGAGATTTGGTGTAAATTTATCCACAGGGCTCCGGCTCAGAGGCTTATAATTGTTCAGTGTATAGCCTTCCATAAGTTTAATGTTAAAATGTATATCTATACTAGCGTTATTAAAATTAATTTTAAAAAATTATAAACATTATTTAAGAATAAAAATGAATAATTAATCTATACATTATATAAAGTGATCAAATATTTATAATAATTATTAAATTTATAATATTTATTAGGTTATTATATAATTATATATATAATTATATTTTTCTGTCATTCCTAACTTTTCAATATTCTCTTCTGTTGACGCGTTTTGGATTAACTCCATTTTCAAAACTTCAATAGAACTGGTCACCCAAATTGAAGTTTTAAAAATGGAGTTAATCCGAAACGCGTCAACAGAGGAGAATATTGAAAAGTTAGGAATGGTTGAAAAATGTACTCAAACATATAGAAATATTCCTAACACAAATGAATATGCGTATATTAATATTATATAATTAGCCTAGTAAAATAATACATTATTAATTATTTTAAACTGTTTAAAATTGCTAAATTCTATGTACAATTATTGCTATCACACTTATTGATATTAAAAGTAAGATCGCTGGTAGTATTCTTGCGAACCAAAGCTGTGCAACGGTACCAGAATAACTGACAAAAAAACTAACACCCAACTTGATCCGGGCAGATATCAGATTTGCCAATTTCAAAGGAGAGTTGTTAAGCTTAATTCCATGAATATCGATGATTTCATCAGATCTATCTATTGATTTCAAACATCAATTTTTTTGTGACTTGCATTCGCAATAACCATAAACAAGGCACAAGGACAATCATTGACCATTGCTGGGTTAAATTTGGAACATTCGAACTTTTAAAAGGAATAATTTATATGTTGTGTTCTCACGTGGACACCTAAAATTTGTATGTTTATACGCCTAATGAAATGAAGAAAAACATTGTCTAACTTCTAGCATTACAGTAAATGATATATAACCATTTAGATGTTTGATTTGCTTTTTTTAATGCAAAAATTATGATTTCGGGCGCAGCAACGTGCGCCGGGTAACGCTAGTGATAATTAATTGTAAAATGTGGGTTCTGGAAGGTCCAAGAGATTAACAATTTCTTTTTGAAATACTAATATAATTTCAAATTGCAAATAACTATTGTAAACATTGATTCTTTATTGTTTCTTATTGTTATAACAATAAGGATTAGGTTAAATTGATGAGATGTGAGCAAATATTTATTATCTGGATCCAACTTCCAGATCAGTTGTAGAAGCTTATCCCTGGCGCTACGAGGTCAAGGTACTAAGGGATTAGGGTAAGATTATTATAGCTGTGATGTTATAATTGGTGCCCAAGGGATGAATAGCACAATTTATATAGTAATAACTAACTATACAGTGACAAGTCATGGATAGGACCTGTCATTATGTAACCTAAATAGTCTCTGGGTAGATGAGTTGTAATATAACCTAACACTTCCTGATCTCAGTAAAATGTACATATTTTAATAAATATTTACAAACAGTTCATTGAGCCCAAGTTGATAAATAATATATGTAAATTATATAATCATTAAGCTGAAAAGTGTATACTAGTATATGGAAGCTAAAAAGCATATTAAAACTTTAAACATATTCTGTTTATAACTGTTTATAACTTTATACTATTATTAAATGTATAAGAAATACTTAAAACAGAATAAAAACAAGTAGTTTTATTTTTAAAAAACATTTTTTAAAGTCAATTCTTACTGAGATCAACAAAGATATTTTTTATTTTAGTTACTTTCTATTAAATAATTACAGTTAATATAAATAAAGTAAAATATCTTGTGCGTTAAAACAGCTGTTCTACCACATAACCTATAAAATAAGACTAGCTGTTTTATGAAATCATATGTTATTGCTTATTTTAAGCCAAATGAGACGAAATAACTATATTGCTTATTTTCCCCTTTCGTGAAAAGTTTTTCTCACGTGTAAAACTAAAATTATTTCATTAAATTTATTTAAGGAATTTTTAATATTTTAAAACATGTATTAACATCAAGTGTCATCTACTACAAGTTAAAAAATATATATTTGAACTTGAGCGAATGAATTACTTATTGAAAATTTGAGCAAGATTTATATAGAGTGGTGACTAATAGAAGGAGTTGAATGAGTGAAAATATATTGGCTTAGAGAAACGTATCTATTTGAATTGCATTCAGAGATTCTCCTTACACGCAATATGATATTTCCGTCGGTTCCTTTTATAGTAGTACTCTTTATACGATGAGATTACATTTTGTAAGATATCGAGTTGTGCGAGTTTTAAGTATAAAGCAATATATCGTTAACAACGTTATAAGAAGCGCAACAAATATTTCAATTATTAAAATTTTGTTGAGTTCCTCCTCGAAGCGTAAGAAATCCAACAGCACGCAAACAAGCAATCAATCTTACTGGCAATCTCTTTATGGCAAAAAGTATTACATTAAAATCAGAGGTTATAAAGAAGAAAATGAAGAAGAGGGGGTTGGGTTGTGTTACACCTACAGCGCTTTTTCTTTCCATAACTGACTATCAAGACGCTTGAGTTTTTTTCGAATATATTGTTATTTTATTATTATGTATTACCTCCAAACCTCATTAACCGTAAACGAAAGAGAGTTAATAGTTCCAATGGTCACCGCAGGAGACCGGCACTCTTCAGCGGACCGATAATAAACAGCTGATTGTACTATACATGATTTGTCCGATCTTTTTTTTTTTAAGTAAAAGAAACAATGTAAGGAAAGTATCAGTCGTATAGTAGGTGTATTATAGCGAGAGTCAAACAAGAATGTTTTCTTTAAGGTTTACTTGTTGATTGCGCCATTTTCTTAGGAAATCAGTGAACAACGAGAGGTAAAGTAATAGAAAGACTACTAGTATTAGGTAAATATTTCAAATTTAATACTATTATACTTTATATATATATATATATATATATATATATATATATATATATATATATATTCTAAATAAACACACCGTTCACGTCCCGAAGAGGATTACATATCAGAATTCTTTTTAAGGGGATTTTCTGTATTCTATTTCTTTTAATAATTTTCTCGCTATCAATCCTCTAACGCTAACGGCGGTGTGTGTGTCAACATTAAGAGTGCATAGAGACGCAGTTGATGAAATAATAGAAGAATTATGTAGATCTACAACGAAAACATAACAAGGTGATATCTAAGCGTGCATTCTAGTGGATTATAGGAAAAAGTAAGTGTTTCCTCCAAATATTGACACATTTGATAAGCAACTTGTGCAAATAGATCTACACTGTAGATATATTATTATTACTTTAAATATTATTATTATTAATTCAAGTTAGTTTTATTAGATATTTCAAATGAATATCTTAGTAGGCCCTATATTCATTTGGCTTCTAGAAAACCCTAATATAAAATATCAGCTCAGTGGTACAATATACTACAGTAAAAATATTGGAAACAATCCCAATACCAAAAAAATAATAAAATATAACTGATAACACAAGTTACCAAAGATTAAACTCTTACGTATTTTTCGATGACATGTCATAATTGTCATGGATTGTAATTTTCTAATAGGACCATCTGATGATGATGACATCGACATATACATAAGGGTTTAATATTAGGTTACTTGTATTTTCGGTGACTTTTTATTATTTTTGTGGTAATGGTGTTGTTTCCAATATTTTTCTTGTAAAACATGTATTGACAACATTCTACGTTTTTTTAGTGATTTTCTTGACTGTTATGACCTACGTAAAATTTTAAGAACGTAAGATTAACACCACAGTAATATTTTTACTCATTTTAGTGTTTATTCTAAACAAGTTATGTTTAGTAAATTATATGTCCGAATTGAAAAGTCTATATCGTTATTTTGTTGATGATTATAAAAAAGATGAGATACAATCCATGGGTAATATTGAACTCGTAACAGATTCAATAACAAAAACACTATAAATTCTTCTGATAGACGACTTTTGCAAAGTATATTTATAGAATATTAAATATTTGCTGTTTTTAAAAATTAATCTGGGGATATATTCCATCAGCAGATCCTGCTCAACACTTCAAAGGTGCCTGTAGATAAACCGTCATATTTTGACCAGGTCTATTTGGATGGTTCGTAGTTAATCTTGTAGTCGTCAGATGAATGGTGAAACGATGTATGAAATGTATTTTCAGCTGTCTGTTTTCAGATGTACACCATACGACGCAAACATCGATATTTCACCCTTCATATGTAGAAACCCCTAAATTTTACTAACTCTCACGTATATAAATTAACATCCAATCAGCAGGGGTATAATATAAAGGATGAAATGGGGAAAGGAAGGGTGGGCCTTGGTAACATACACACGTATACATACGCCACTTACACGCACACACACACACACATACAAACACGCATACACACACACACACACAATTATACACACACACACACACACACACACGATATTATTCTTGAATATAAAAGATATTTAGAGCTGGAGATTTTATAATTTGAGGTAGATGTAGGATTTCTGACTGAAGATGATTCAAGACTTACCATGATATTCTACTTCTCTGAAAATATTGTCCAAATGAGATTCTTTTTCTGCTCCAAGATAGTTCTTGTGTTCATTATGTATTAATAATTTTTTTATCCTCCCCATTTTTAGCTTATTGATACATAAACATGTGCTCACTATTGGTATAAAATTATGTAACCAGAAAATAGAATCCATGAATTAACCATTTTTTTTTAAATTTAAATATTCCGTTTTCATATCCTACGGATATTAGAACTGTAGGCTTATAATGGGACCCTAAGGGGTGAATAGCACTTTTTTACATTTCAAATAATACCTAAAAAGTGGCAACAGAGATATGATCTGTAACTAAATAAAGATAACAGTCCTCAAATGTGTAGACACGTTATAACATACATACCTATATTACACACAATTTAAATCCAATGAACTTGCAAATTTATCTGTACAAACCAATTATAAAATAAGTTTCTCCCACTTTGATTTTTTTAAATCATTTAATAAACCAATAAATAATTATTTCTGGACAGAATAAATATCAATTTACCATATTTATAAGTTAAATCTTTATTTAAAAGAAATTATATTTTTTGAAAAATATATTTGATACAGCCGTTTTTAAATGAAGTTTTTATTTTAGGTCTATTTACGTTAAAATATTGATTAATTAAGGCTGACTTCAATTCAATAAATGTAATTCTACAAGGCTAGATAAAGCTGGGAAGTAATAAATGATTCAACACGCTTCCCTGTAAATATTTCCTTCATTAATTCTGGCTGCAATAACTGGGCCCATTGTGAGTCTACAGCATCCTGAATCAACAATTGAAATATTGACAAATAGAGATCGGGAAATGGTAATGTTCCGGAGGAAGCAGCGGTGTAGTCAAAACATCCCTCGTGTTTCTTTGTGCGCCTGAAACCATTTTTCCAGTTCGCTGTTCTGTTCATTATTGTACATAGCCGACGAATGAAGGGTTGGAACCTTTCATCTGCTGGAGGTAATTGAGCTTATTTTAGTTCTAAACACTTTTAGTTTTGGTTGCATAAGTTAAATATTTAAGTGTGCATAATAACAACCAAATTAAAATTTAAATAACAGATAAATATTTGTAAAGGATGGTATTTGTGTTTCCGTCCGTGTGGTGGTTTATGGTTGTATGTTGCACTTTTATATTACTCTTTTATATAAAAAGTCCTTTATTTTTTTCATAATTTATCAATGGCGAGTTCAAAAATATCTATTAATGCTGTCGTTATGACTGTTTCTCATAAAAGTGTTACTAAAGTAAAAAAGTGATATTTAAAAAAAAAATATCACAATTTATTTGTCTGCTTTTATAACACATTTGTATAGTCCTTCATATGTAAACCTTATCTGTTGAAATTAGATCTCTCACTACTACATGGTTATTTATTACAGAATTTACCTAAAATATCTGTTAATATTTTTCAAATATTGAGTTGAAATCTCAATATATATCCCTATATATATATATATATATATATATATATATATATATATCCCTCTCTTTCTCTCTCTCTCTCTCTCTCTCTCTCTCTCTCTATATATATATATATATATATATATATATATATATATATATATATAATCTGTTACGTATTTAATATTAATATAGACTCATTTCTTTTATTTTTAAACCCGCCGCCAAAATCAGACAAAGCTCACCTGTGATAAGGTTTGTTCTGCAGTTTGAACGGCAGAGCAAGTTAGACCTTGCCGGAGTGTAGTCCGATACCCCTACTTTCAGGAAAGGATGGTGTAGTAAGAGTGGTTCATTTGAAGACAAAGCAGGGAACCTTGACAAGACCTGCTCACAAGGTTTTCCCTCTACCTCTACGCTCATAATGAACTTGCGCCATAGTGCGCTTAATTTTTGTAAAAGATATTTTTATTTTCCTTTATGAACTTTTTATTTTTATAAACTCTCAAGATATTATATTTGTGTTAGTTCTCTTTGAATCATAGAAGGATTCAAGGCCCCCGGTATGTTACGTATTTAAAATTAATATAGACTCATTTCTTTTATTTTTAAACCCGCCGCCAAAATCAGACAAAGCTCACATGTGATAAGGTTTGTTCTGCAGTTTGAACGGCAGAGCAAGTTAGACCTTGCCGGAGTGTAGTCCGATACCCCTACTTTCAGGAAAGGATGGTGTAGTAAGAGTGGTTCATTTGAAGACAAAGCAGGGAACCTTGACAAGACCTGCTCACAAGGTTTTCCCTCTACCTCTACGCTCATAATGAACTTGCGCCATAGTGCGCTCAATTTTTGTAAAAGATATTTTTATTTTCCTTTATGAACTTTTTATTTTTATAAACTCTCAAGATATTATATTTGTGTTAGTTCTCTTTGAATCCTAGAAGGATTCAAGGCCCCCGGTATGTTACGTATTTAAAATTAATATAGACTCATTTCTTTTATTTTAAACCCGCCGCCAAAGTCAGACAAAGCTCACCCGTGATAAGGTTAGTTCTGCAGTTTGTACCAGGAGAGCAAGTTAGACCTTTCGGGAGTGTAGACAGATACCCCTACTTTCTAGTATATTATTATACTTTTCAATCTTCGTACCCTAGGTACTAGTATACGTGAATGCTACTATTTTATTAATTTTTAAACCGAATGTGACCAGTGCGTGGAATACGAACAAGTTTTCTTGCCAGAAATTGCTTATTTAATACGCGAGTGCAATAAGTGTGTATTCCATGGTGCACGTAAGTACAAACTATTAATTTATATAATTATAATAATTATTGGTCCTCCGAAAGTATTGTTACCAAACAATATCCCTATATATATCTTGTTCAAATTTTCAGTCGTTAATAAAATATGTTTTCATTCATCCGCTAAAGTTAAAATACATTTTTTTACTTGTAGTGTTAGACACTTGAAGTTTTTAATATACTCATCTTCATTTCTGTTGGGAATATTTCTATATGTTTGAGTAAATTTTTCTGCCATTCCTAACTTTTCAATATTCTCTTCTGTTGACGCTTTTCGGATTAACTCCACTTTGAAAACTTCAATAGCACTCTCGAATACTTGATGTTAATAACGTTTTTTAAGATAATATTTCATTCATTAAATTTAATTAATTAATTTTAGTTACAGAAATGGGTGAAAAATTTTAAAAAAGGAGCAAGGTATGCAATATAACTACTCGGTCCCATTTGGAGATAAATAACTGAAATAATAAGATATTATAAAACAGGTGATTTTGTGTTATGTGGTAGAGCAGCTGTTTCAACGCATAAGTTACTTTATTGATAATAATTGTAACTATGTATTAAAAAAGTTCTCTTTGTTGACTAAGTAGGAATTGACCTTAAAAACGTTTTTTAATACTTATTTTTAACCAAAACTGGCAGACGTTTTTAAAAGTGTACCAAACGTCTGATACAGTTTAGGTGGATTATAATTACTGCTAAGATATGAACATTATGATCGACTTGTATACTGATGTAGACCTACTAAATATCAGAATAATAGTAAGATTTCTGATCAAACAACCTGAAGGAAGGTAGAAAGTCTAGGAAATATAGGTAGAGCAAAAGTAGTGGTAAGGAAGAGAACATAAAAACATGATTACTAATTACAAGCACTTAATCTTTCACGTAGGTAGTCTATACTTCATCAAAATTTAGCAATTTACCTTTACAAATCACATCTTACCACTAATCACAGATACATAACGTTATCATCTACTTAGTTCATAATCTATCAAAGATTCTGAATTTACGTTACACTCAGAAGTAATTAAAAACATTCATTTAAACATTTTTATATTGTAACTTAAATTTACACTATATAGGCGTGTAATATGACATTTTCAAATTCGTATCTCTAAATTCTATTAAAAAAAATCAAATACAAAACAATTAAAGTGTTGCCAACCAAATCTAGCAATATTTCACCGGTTATAATTATTATAGCCAATCAATGGAATTGAATAATATTGAAAACCTGTTACAATATTACTGGATTTCACGCTTCAAACATTCCAATATTCCATAAACTGATTGGAACTGTTCAGCAAAGAGTTCTAAATAGCTTATCTCCATTCTGACTATTTCGACCGAATTTGGTTTTTTTAAAGATTTAATCTACATTTTTTAATAATTTTAACACGATCTCGATGTATGCATGTTTAACCAATACCTTAGTTTTTGCATTGAAAAATTGGATATTTAGAAAATTACAAGTTAGTAAATATATACGAAGCATAGGATAGTTAGCTGTTACATTCAAAATATATTTTGGTATTTTTAGTTTAGTTAAGTATTGTATTGGATTTAAGTAACCTTTCTTCTTTTCTTTTAACATTTTAAACACACCTTGTTATTCTTGTGAACTGTTTTTAACTATTCTTGAAAGACTTTAACGATATTATGAACGTTTAAAGGCGATCCTTATTTATAGTAAAACGTAGTAACAGCTGATTACTTGGATAAAGTGATATTACATCAAACGAAGCAAGGTACTTATTAGGCGAAATAATTCGGCTTCAGGAGCAAACACTCCACTATAGACCAAGTGCACCGAATTGTAGAAGTAGTTGAGGAAACCTTGAAGATGAAGAAGGTATGGTCTGGTGTCTTCCTCGATGTTTCCCAGGCATTTGATCGTGTTTGGTATGGTGGCTTACTATATAAAATTCATCGAGATCTTCCAGAAGAATTCTGGCAAATACTAAAGTCCTATCTGGCGGACAGAATCTTCCGCGTCAAGCAGGGTAGGGAGTACTCTGGTTTCAGGGACATCGTTGCTGGGGTGCCTCAGGGTAGTGTCCTTGGACCGGTATTGTACCTCTTGTATACACGGGGCATACCTGTAAATGGGAATACAATTATGGCGACGTTTGCAGATGACACAGCTATCCTGTCTGTTGCACAAAATGAGGCTGACGCTACAGCTAAATTGCAGATCACCCTGGATAGTGTTAGTGAGTGGATTAGGCAGTGCCGCATGAAACTTAATGAAAATAAATCTGCTCATATTATTTTTAACAATAAGGCAGAGAGCAAAACTGACCTCATAATAACTAGCCGGGTTGTTCCTAATTGTAAGGAGGTGAAATACCTAGGTTTAACATTGGACGCTAAATTGAACTGGAAATCTCATGTGAAGAAAAAAAAAGATGAACTAGATGTAAGATACAGAAGACTAGCATGGCTCATGAACTGGTATTCGGAGTTAAGCCCCTACAATAAACTCCTTGTTTATAAGCAAGTGCTAAAGCCAGAATGGACATATGGGTTACAACTTTGGGGATGCACCAAGAGCAGCAATTTACAAGTAATAGAACGCTTCCACAATAAAGTGTTGAGAGCTATAGTGGGAGCTCCATGGTACGTCCGTAACTATTATATACTTAGGGACCTCAAGATGAAGAGCGTGAGAGAGGAGGCCGCCACTGGAGCAGTGAATCACTTCAAACGGCTCCAGGAACATACGAACCCTGTAGCTATGCGACTAGCTCATAGGATACCAGTGCGTAAACTTAAGCGCACTAAACCTTTAGACTTGATTCCAGAGCAACATTAAGTCAGTCTCGTTCATTGGAACAAGACGAACATTGTAATCTCCATCAGAAAGCAAGCTGCTAGGTAGGATTTATCTTAGTTGCAGTTTATAATAAATAAATTGAAAAAAAAATTAGGCGAAATACATAAATCCTTAACCTTATTAACAAATTCATATGTGTTTTTTACTGCCATTGATAGAGGCGGAACAAACTGTTTGAGGCGTGGCATCAACCAATTACCAATTAAATATGTTGAAGAAATAACTCCAGATACTATTGATCGCATTTTTCTACCTTCTTTATGGAATTTTGGTAATCAATTACGTGGTAATAACGGGTTTGAAACAGTTAATTTTCTTTTTAGTTCCCTATCCACTACACTTTTACACATTTTTAAAGTAGGGTCGTATTCAACAATAAATCGAAATCCCATAGAAAAACTTACTAGAAATGCCAACGAATCTTTTTAAAAAATAATAAAATTTTTAAAACTTTTTTTGAATTGTAAAAGTGTGTGGATATTGAACTAAAAAAAAAAATTTAATATGAGTTAATAAATAATTACGTTGGGAGTTTTGTGTATGTTTTTATTTCTTTTAACATAACTTCCCAATATAAGCTCTAAGAATATTTGTAGAAAATTGATAATTTAGGAGGAGTTAAGAAAGGGTTAGGAAAGAGTTAATAGTGTTAGTTGGGTGAGGATGGGGTGAGAAGAAAGCCCCTATCAGTGTTAAAGTCTTTTCAAGTTTAAGCTTTTCGTACACACCTCTATGCTAAGATCTATCTTGCTAAATACAATTTATTTGATCATCACGCGCTGAGAATTTGAACAAACTCAAATAGTAAAGGTTAATCTTTTCAATTATGTTGCTTTTTCATCGTCCAACACAAACACCTATGAAGTGTTAAATAAGAGGTGTAAATAGTTAAATATCATTAGACAGACTTAAAAGAAGGTATAAGACATGGTAAACAGCCACAAATAGTAAAGTATAAAATTAATTGAGAATATTTAGTACACTTTTAAAATCATTTAATATTTTCTCGACGAACGAGAATAATCTGAGCATGTTACTAACCCCCTCATCCCTTTCTCTAATATTAGCGTCTACCATAAAGGAAACTAATAAATACAACTCAATTCTGTTGAGAACAAAATGAGTATAATGAGCACTTTTGGAGTGTACGCTGTGTTCTAATGGGAAATTAATACCTTTGATATCTTAGTTATAACGTCAGTATAGAGACAAAAGAAGCCACTATATCAATGAAGATCACCAAGTCAATCAATAACTCCTGGAAAGGAAAATATTGTGCTATCTATACTAGCGCACCCTGGCGTTACTCAACCGTCACCTCTTCAAATTAAACTTTCTAAGAGGAAATTATAAAATTTGTTCTCCTATATAAAATGAAGTCTTTCGTTTAGTAGTGGTGAAATTTAAGAGGTTACTGTCTTGTTTCCAAATTATAATTATGTTATGTAACGAAAGATCAAGAGCCGCTAACACAATTTGATAATGTTTCGTTAAAAGAAATATTAAGACATATTTTAAGAAGTTACAAATCCAAGTACTATCACGATATAGTAAACGAGGTTTTTAAATATATTGTAAATGTGAAAATTCCATTCAAAATTAAACTGTTCTCTGCAGAAACCTGTACGCGATGGAAGGAAACTTAATTAAGAATTTACGTTAAGAAGAAAAATACTCATTAATACCAGTTAATTTCAATAAGGATGAGAGGTATATTTGAAAAACCACCGCTTCCTACTCTGCTAAAACATTTTCATTTGTAATCTGACAATTTAATAATAAGAAAAAATCATGGAAATCATATCATTGAAACAGTTTTAAATATTCCACAATATTCAAATATTTTTGCGTATTTATCTATTTTCTATAACAGTCCTTCCAAGATAGAAATTTTAGTGTAAATAAGTCAACATATTTTAAATATTTCACTAATAATAGTTTTTGAATTATTTCCATATTTATTTAAAACATTTAACAAAATACTGGACATGCCACAACCTGCCGATATTCTAGCATTGAGAAGCCCACTCTATATGCATAGAAACCACTGATTGTATTTTCAGAGTCATAAATAATAATTGAATTCCCGTCTATGAAAGACTTCTGGAAAATAGAAATCAATGGAAGTATTTGCAAAACACCCCTACCTCTTTCGAGAGTGTTAAAGTCTCTGCAATATGTTATTCAAATTTTAGTATTTTACTTACTTTTAAGAATAAACTCTATTTAAATCTGACCATGTGCAATACAGTGTTTAAAATTTCTTTGTTGTTTAAAACATATTTTCAAGCAAATTTTAAATATAGGTGCAATATCGACGTTAATATTTCTTGTTAAAAGCCACAGTTAACTTAACCATCTTAAAAATTACTGAAAAAATGTATTTAAACCGTATTATAGGATTGCTTTTCTTTGTTGAAACTTAAATTTATTTCATGTAGACCCTACCGTATGCACCTAAATAATAAGATTTTATTTTATTTAGATAGTTTTACAAAAACAAACAAGTAAAAAGGAGCTATATATTAGACTTGGGTATAAAAATGTTCCATATTGTCTCCGTACATTTTGAGAGAACACTTGTGCCGTTCTTGAATGTTTTGCATTATTCTGGTGAAGAAATGTTGTTTCATGCTCGTTATACACATGGTTATTTTTCCTGTGGTGGGACGATGGTTGTTTGTGGGTCATCATGGAAAATCTCCCTAATCGTTTCCCAGATATCTCGTCAAGTAATGTAAGATCTGGGGAGTGCGCTGGGTATGGAAAGTTTGTTCTGAGGGAGATGAGGCGGTTGAAAAAGGTTTCTTGAAGGAAATCAATGTTGTCTAAGGCAGTGAGGCTGGTTGTGCCATCTTGCTGGAACCATTGTGAAGGAAAAGGCTGGTTTCGGGTACAACAAAAACCCCCGAGGTCTCCTATATGACAACCCTATACATGACATAGGCAAACTGAAGCTGTTTTAGTCTCAGCACTGTTTATTTTGGCTCTTACAGTTTACGGTACTTGCGGAGTCTACAGAAAAACAAGTATTTCCTTTGTTTTACCTAGAGATGATAAAATCCTAAGACATGGAGGTCAATGTACTATTATCAGAATTCTGGAAATCCTTCATACCGTTACAGAGCATCTTAAACTCTAAATGTTCTCCTTTTACAGTTAAACATTCTGCTTCCTCACACTCTTATTATCGATATTATCTTCCCGGGTGTATTCTCACTAACAAACTCTGTTCTGCTGCTTAATTCAAGACACACATGATCCCTTCAATACGTATTGAAGTGTTTCATCGCGCATGCGTGGATATATCGATACTGCTTCGATCTGAATCCAACAGTTCCAAGTCCCCTCACGTGCTGAAACTAACATAATTGCTGTTTTTAAGGACAATAACGTACAGTCGTGTAAAGGAAATTCTTGACTTTATCCCTAAGCAATAAATATCAGTCTGTAATCATTCTAAGCAAACTAAATATCCAGATTACTCCACGCGAAGAACTAGGGAAGGTATCAGACGTATTAAACATTGAAAGAGTACAAATTTCAAAGAAAGATTTTTAGTGTGTTATAATGAATCTAAAAACTGGTTTAAAATTATAAAACAAATAATTATTTTAAAAATAGAATATGAAATAAATATAATAGGTAATATAAAAAAAATAAAGCCAATTCCCACTTAGGGCAACAGTTGTGTTTTAATTACTTTTATTAATTAATTACAATTAAATAAATATGTATTTACATATGATAGAACCACGGTACTTAGTGGCAAAATTGAAAGTAATTAATCAAATTTAATTATTGAATAAATATTTTTAAGAGTACAGTATTAACATCAATTGTAGTGCTCTACAAGTTTAAAACAATGTATTTGAAATTGAGTGGATGAATAAAACGTTTCATTAACGATTTAATATTTGAAGAAAGTATATATATATATATATATATATATATATATATATATATATATATAAATATATGTGTGTGTGTGTGTGTGTGTGTGTGTGTGTGTGTGTCTGTGTATGTGTGTGTGTATGTGTATGTGTGTGTGTGTGTGTGTGTGTGTGTGTGTGTGTGTGTGTGTGTGTGTGTGTGTGTGTGTGTGTGTGTGTGTGTGTGTGTGTGTGTGTGTGTGTGTGTGTGTGTGTGAGGCAAATGCGTTACTAAGCCACAGATCCGATCGACATAAAACTTTGGGAAATTGTTGAGTACATATCTGGGAAGGTTACTGGTGACATAACAAATTTTTTTCTAACATGTAATATTTAAGTGCCCAAATAGCATAAAATATGACTTTATATCTTATCTTAAGACATTTCATTGAATTCATTCCAAATTTTGGTTGCTAGGCAACACTCAACAATCTAAAATTTCTACACATTTCAAACAATATACAAAAAATAATGTATATCCGAATACACTTCAATAAATAACATTCAATCAAGAGCTTTTATTGTCACACTAATCTCGATTGACTACTATAAGTTCAGCTATTATTATGTTAATAAAATTGTAAACGAGATTTAGGTAATGTTAACTTGCCATTCACTGTCTTTTAGGTGGTACGACGTTCGCCGGGTCACCTAGTTTATATATATATATATATATATATATATATATATATATATATATATATATATCCTGATACGTATTCCTTCACGGATGGAAAAATATAACGAATAGGGGTGTAGTTACTATCTGGAGTACATCCGTTCATTCTGCAGTGCATAAAATCGCAATTCCGACGTTCCGCTAGAATCTCAACTAGCATTGACGAGGTGATCCTAACAACAGTTGAAGAGCGAGTCAACTGTTGTTGGGTTCACCTTGTCAATTCTTGATGACATTCTAGCGAAACGTTGGAACTGTGATGTTATGCACTGCCGGATGTACTCCAGATAATAACTATCCGTCATATATATAAGGAGAGTGTAAACTAATAAAAGGAATTAAATAATGAAAAAAAGTCATTTTACTTCATTGATTGAACAAAGTATTAGTTTTAAAAAACTATTAGGCCTACCTACTGAAAGGCGCTTAGAATATATAACTTGAAAAACAATTAATTAGACTAGCTAGAATATATTCCTAACTGTATTTGATAAAAATGGCCGTCTGCTACTTACCTTCACCATTGCGCTATTGACTGTCATCTCTACAACATGAAGAGTGTAGTTCTGTCGTCGGCCGTCGTCGTTAAAGCGGATTTCACCTGTCAATCCTTCAATCTCCACCTGGAAAGTTTTACTTGTTAGTTTTTTAATAAATTTTGGGAACATTGATTGAGAAATAATAATTTATTGAATCTTGAAGTAGGTTTTCTAATAAGGTTTCTCGTGAATATGTATCTCCAACCAACGCTTAGTCAAATGTGTAATTTTGTTGTATTTTATTCATTTGTAATTGCCTAAAATGAAATCGAAACTATACAAAGCTATAACAAAAACTTAAAGAAGGAAAGCAATAACAGATCGGAGTTATAGGAAGTCTTACATTAAGGAAAGTAATAACAGATCGGAGTTATAGGAAGTCTTGCGTTAAGGAAAGCAATAACAGATTGGAGTTATAGGAAGTCTTGCGTTAAGGAAAGCAATAACAGATCGGAGTTATAGGAAGTCTTGCGTTAAGGAAAGCAATAACAGATTGGAATTATAGGAAGTCTTAAGGAAAGCAATAACAGATCGGAGTTATAGGAAGTCTTGCGTTAAGGAAAGCAATAACAGATTGGAGTTATAGGAAGTCTTGCGTTAAGGAAAGCAATAACAGATTGGAGTTATAGGAAGTCTTGCGTTAAGGAAAGCAATAACAGATCGGAGTTATAGGAAGTCTTGCGTTAAGGAAAGCAATAACAGATCGGAGTTATAGGAAGTCTTACATTAAGGAAAGTAATAACAGATCGGAGTTATAGGAAGTCTTGCGTTAAGGAAAGCAATAACAGATTGGAATTATAGGAAGTCTTAAGGAAAGCAATAACAGATCGGAGTTATAGGAAGTCTTGCGTTAAGGAAAGCAATAACAGATTGGAGTTATAGGAAGTCTTGCGTTAAGGAAAGCAATAACAGATCGGAGTTATAGGAAGTCTTGTATAACCAAATAATTTCCTAGTTATTTACTTAATATTGGCAACAAAAGTTTCATTCAATAACAAATCTGAAATAACGAAAAATCATAAATTATTTTTAGAGTTCGATCTTTTTCCGGGAATGTTTTTATATTTTATAGAATAGATTTATTCGTAACAATTAAAATAAAATTAAATTTCAACCCTATTCATTATGATTGTCATTAAATTCTCTTTTAATAATTTAAATAAATAAAACCTCTGTACCACAAACGACTTTTTCTTTTATTTAAAACCTGTACATTTCAATTGCATAGCAATCATTAGCAGAGGTGATTTACAATAAAATTACGTATAAAAATACAATAAAACAGGTATTTGTATTTTTATTCTAAATTACCTCTGAGGATGATTGTTATGCAATTGAAATTTACATTGGGTTTAGAAAAAAGAAATAGTATTTTGTTGTATGGAGGTTTCATTTATTTTTACTAAACATTACGCCACAGTTATTTTATACGGTCATATCTCTTTTAATAGTTAGCAACTTGGTTTTTTGAGAAAGTTTTTCTTATTGAATTTCAAACTTAACCTTATATAAGTATAAAAACAATACTGAAGTTATTCTACAAATATTTAAACCTAAGTTTATTTAGTCCTCCTACTATAATTGAAACATCCATCGATGTAAAGACCCTAATAGTAAACGATCAGTAGAAAGTATTATTGACAGGTAGTTGAACTGAGTGAATACACGAAATGGAAGATTTAGTTTTAGGGGATGCAGACAAGCCTGTTGGCTTAATGGAGAAAAATAGTTGCACTAGAAATCTCTGTATCGATGAGAATAAAAGGAAATATATGAAGATTTGTGCTACGGACAAAAATCACAATTGGCGGATAGATCAGGAGAAAAATTATCAGAGTGTTAAGGATAATATTAATATTTTATTAAAAAAAAACAATTATTAAAAATGTTTAAATTAAAGAATTTGCGATCTTTTCAAAGTCTGTACCCCTTAATAAAAAACTAAACATTTTGCGTACCCCTTGTTGTTGAAGGGGTTAAATAGAAACACTTTTTACATCAAAACACAATACATATATTGAAATATATTTGAATCGCATTACAAGAAATTAATGAGAAGGATCAGTTTGCTCCTTTTTACACAGTTCCTCAATGTACAGCTCAAGTTTTGTTAAGTAAACTTAATCATCCCTAACATTTTGATTGTTTCTGTACTTACAGTTTGGATATGTTAAGCTCAAAAACACCTTTCCACATGGGCACGTAGTTGAAAAACCAATAAGAATCTTTACAGCAGTATTTGAAAGTTCTTGATACTCCTTTCCAACAACGACCCAAAAATCTAAGAACGTTGCACTGAAATATTCTTTTAACGTCAGATTTCATCGTAGCACGGAACAGAAAGAAATAAAAATGGTTTAATTTTTCATTACCTGCCTAAGCTAACCACACTTTAAAAATCTCTAGCTTATTTCAATAACAAAACTGATGTGCTTAATTATACAGAACATATTTAGAATCAAGCTTAGTAGGAATATATCCCAACTAACAAACGATAATGAAAGATACACAAAAGTAGTAAAGAATACTAGAGAAATTAGTTGGTATTTAAACCAATAAGTACAATTTTGACGCAATTATTTTATGCTGTCAAGAACTGGGTTCACAGGAAATAACCGTATTTTTATTTAGAGTTTGGGGCTTGAAGGAAAGTGCATAGCATTATCCCGTCCGTCCGTCTGTGCACACGTGCACTTTGACGTATCAACGAATGTATGATCATGACAGCTCGATATGGAACCGTAAGTGGATTCCTGTCAGATCCGATATCACTATACACCACTGATCCTGAAATCCGGAAAGGAGCCAGAGAAATTCTTGGAGAGCTTACAAGCGTTACCGAACGTTTATTTGCATTATTTGTCTAAAATCTATGTAACTCGTTAATGAATGTCAGCTTGTGGGACTTTCGTCATTAAAATACCAAATCGTTCCTTCATTCACAAACACTCAAGGTATTACAGAGTATTGCATGTTACATTCCAAATACATAATATACTGTCCCTACATTCGCACATAATTAACCGTCTAATAGGGCACAATACATACCACCATATGTTACGTCACATAGGCAGAATAGATGTTGCGGGAGGGGGGGGGTCAAGGCGCTTGAACTCACGCTATCAGTTCAAGCTGTCATCAGCACATAATCGTCAAACACATACCTTTCTTAGGAACCTAGAGATCTTGTCGCCATGCTCCCACGGCGTGGCCCAGCCTTTGCTCGTGTTGCAGTCGATCCCTCGACTTCCGTTGTTAAATATTTGTCCCCTCTTGAAGTTGTTTCGAAACAAATCTGGTTTCTTCCTTAAAAGCTTGTTGAAGGCTTCGACCAATACAAAAACAGCATCGTACATTAACGCTGCTTGAGCCTGTAATATGAAAATATAATTAATTTATATTCTATTTCAATATAAAAGCGACAATAATAACTTGAGAACCTTTAGCTAGTGAAGTCTTAAAGTAATTTCCCCTGAAGATGATTGCTTTGTATCGAAACGTACGTCAGGGCATAAATAAAACTTTTTGTGGTTAATTTGAGGTTTTATTTATAAAATTTCACCACATTTACTCCAAGTTATTACCTTCTTACCTTGTATACATTGAACAGTTTTTACGATAAGTTTACCTTCTAATATCATTTCGAGTTAATTTTACCCTTTCATCCGATGATAACTTCGTGTGATACAATTCCGAGAAAGCTCTTCCTATTAGGCTAATTAAGAAGTGTTTGGAAATGTATAGTAAAGGTACTGAGGATTGTAGCCAAGTACTAAGGAAGGCAACTTCGTCGCCGAAACTAGTCTGTTTTATGAGCTAGTGTGTTTATTTCAATAAACTAATGTTTAGTGAGATTTTTTAGTTAACGGTTTTTAGTTTTAAGTTTGTGAAAATTCTTCTTGTATCGCCATTCGGAATTCCGCAATAGAAGCTATGAAGAATTGGGTACTTTAACTGTAACACATTTTTGTGGAAAATTACAAGCAATTGCTATTTTTCATGCATTTTGAGTTTAAACACGACAATCCTTGATTGAGAATAGTAAGGCATTGTATTCTGGAGTTGCTTCATCGATAATCTCCACATATTCTAATGTCACAGTTATCTTTGTAGCCACAAATACTGAAAAAGTATTGTTTGCTACGAAGATTCAACTGCTAAACTACACTGAACTTACTCAAGATATCTCCTATGTATTCAAGTATAGTAACAACATCTGGACACGTTATTGTTCAATAATACTTTTAGAATTTATTATTGTAGCAATGATTTCATCGCTGCCTTCAGCGAGCTTGTGTTAAAGACAGCCTGGATAACCTTTCCTCTACCGTGGGGGAAAATATAATGGTGGTAATGCAGATACATTTTTTAATATACTCATCTTCATTTCTGTTAAGATTATTTCTCTATATTTGAGTCTGCCTCTACTCACATTGCAATCTTTTTCTTTGTCGACGCGTTTTGGAATGACTCCATTTTCAAAACTTAAATCGTACTGTTCGCCCAAACTTTGAGTTCGTCTTTACCGTTAAATATACTGTATATACTGGGTGGGTCGTGGCCAACAATATATAAGGAAGAAATAAAATTTCGGGCAAACAGTTCGATTAAATGTTTGAAGATGGAATCATTCCGAAACGCGTCAACAGAAGAAAGTATTGCAATGTTAGGAAAGGCAGAAAAAAGTACTCAAATATAGGGTCTACTGTTGCATTTCATTCAACTACTATATATTAATTTTTGTTAAAAACTAATATATATATTTATAATATTGATATATAAGCTATATATATATATATATATATATATATATATATGTGTGTGTGTGTGTGTGTGTGTGTGTGTGTGTGTGTGTGTGTGTATGTATGTGTATGTATAGGAAACATTGAAAATTATTATAAAAATTCGTGTAAATGTGCCGTTTTCACCACACACAATTATGTGTCAAAAAGCTGTGTGATTTTCAAATTCCTAATATAGGCTACTAGTCTTGGCTTCTATTAGGAATATTTGTATAGATTCGAGGAAATTTTTCTGCCTTTCTCAACATCACAATATTTTTCTTTGTTGACGCTTTTCGGAGTGACTCCATTTTCAAAACTTAAATGATACTCAATTATGAGTCTCCATTTAAAAATCGATTCACTCCGAAACCCCTAAACAAATGAAAACATTGTTATGTTAGGAAAGGCAGAAACATTTACTCAAATATGTATAGTGTAATGTTAGTTTGTATACTTTTTAAAATTTATATTGAATGGGTAAATGTTTAATTTTATGTACTGAATTGCAAATAAAAAATGCATTTTACAATAAAACAGCTTAAATAATACTGAAGTTTAACTGATCAAGTTTATTAACTAATGTTTGTGAATTTTTATAGTCATACAGAAAAGAATTTCTTTTCATAACATTTGTCTTTAGAGTCACGAGAAAATTCAAAAACAAAATTGGATCGGTTTTTACAAATGATTACTCTTTAAACGGGCGTTGGTTTACGTTTTGGTCTACTACAGTCACTTCTGAAATAAAACTAAAATACGAGACTCGTAAAAATGCTTGACTAAAGAATACAGTAACAGATGTCAAATGCAAGACATTGGTCTAAACATGAGAGATGTAAAATATTATTTCCTTTTTATTTCATTATTATAAAAAAAAATTGTAACCAAGGATTTCTTTCAGTTTATGGTTGGGTACAAAACGTAGCCCTAGCCCATTCGGCTATCCAGGCGCTCGGGGCCAGTAAAAGTGGACACAAGTGTAAGCGAGTTATTTATTGTCGCCGTTGCGTTGTGAGAACTCATATTAAGAACAAACTTTACCAATTGAAATAAGCTATTCTTTATATTAGTAACACGTGCTTCGTACAACTTTTGTATAAATTATTGTATTCCCTCCGTTAAACTTTTAATATATTGGTTCAATTAGATGAGTTATTTATGGGGGTTTTCTTCGGAAATTACAAACGGAAGGACATGGAATTACACAATGGTTTTAAAACTTTATTGCTAATTCTCTCTAGTAATTTCTGTAGAGATATCTTGAAATTCAGTTACTCGAAAGTATAATTGGATTTAAAAATTTTTTAACATTATATTATTATTATAAATATAATGCAATTCCTTCTCTTGAGGGGAGTTCACAATCTCCTTATATATATATATATATATATATATATATATATATATATATAAATATAAAATACGTTTTCTTGTTTAATAATTTAAAACAACATAGGTTATTCAAATACAAGAATATTTATATTTTTATCCAAAACTTTCGTTGGTAAACAGTACCAACATCATATTGTAATTTTCATTCCTGATGATGTTGATACTGTTTACTGACGAAAAGCTTTGGATATAAATTAATAAATATTCTTGTATTTGAATAACCTATGTTGTTTTAATTATATATATATATATATATATATATATATATATATATATATATATATATATATATATATATATATATATATATATATATATAATTTTTAAATTTTCTATTGGTGATAAAATACTTTCTATTTATCCATCCAAGTTCAAATACATTTTTTTTAAACTTGTAGTTGATGCCATTTGATGATAACACAGCTATCAAATATTAATACAGTATCATAATTTAATAATTAAATAATATTTCGTTATATACGAAAGACAAACTTCTCACAAAAAGGGACAACGTATGCACTATAGTTATTCCGTCCCATTTGGCTTAAAATAAGTGATAAAATGTGATTTCATGAAACAGCTGTTTTATGTTATAGGCTATGCGGCAGAACAGCTGTTTTAACGCAAAGGTTACGTTACTTCGTTTAAATTAATTATAATTATTTAATAAAAAT
This sequence comes from Prosapia bicincta, assembly GCA_036971475.1. Classification (NCBI taxonomy): domain Eukaryota; kingdom Metazoa; phylum Arthropoda; class Insecta; order Hemiptera; family Cercopidae; genus Prosapia; species Prosapia bicincta. The sequence continues at coordinate 36,114,349 of JBAIZL010000004.1, read as the reverse complement.
TAACTCAAATAAAAGTTTTCTTTGTAGATAAAAGTAGGAGTTGACATTCATAATTTTTGTTCATATTACTTGTTTTATAGTGAGTTTTGTTTTTATTAGGAGAAACGTGCAATAGAGATGTAGAAACATGAGGAACGTTAGGGAAACATAAGAATAAACGACATCCACAATAACTTTGTGTAAAGGAACATAAACAAAAATATTATAAAGTCAATTCATACTCAGGTCAAAATAGGAAAATTTTATTTTAGTTCCTTTTTATTAAATAATTAAAATTATTATAAATAAAATAACATAAACTTTACGTTAAAACAACTGTTCTACTACATAACCTATAACATAAAATCAGCTGTTTTATGATATCATATGTTATCACTTATTTTAAGCTAAACCGGAAGAATAACTGTATTGCATACAGTGAAAACTTTACTGAAACACACTTTTGTGAAAACTTTTCTCCCATATAAAACTAAAATTATTTCATTATATTTAATTAATGTATTAATACTTTAAAAAAACTGTATTAACAACAATTGTCATCCACTAAAAGTTTAAAAAAAATGTATTTGAACTTGAGTGGATGAATAAAAAGTATTTTAATAAAGATTGAACAGGATATATATAACTAGAGAGTGAATTAATAGAAGAAATTGAAAAAGCTAAAAGACAAGTTAAAATGTTAGGCCCTATTTACTATAGAAATATGACTGCGCTTTAAATGTTTACGTAGAATTGAGACAAATAGAGTTGACTTAAATATTTGTACATATGAGTTAGAGAATGTATATAATTAAGAATACTAAACAGCTCCAGAAAACTATTTTCTTGATAATTCAACCCAAAAACGAATTTTCTGAAACACCACATTTAAATCTAAAAAAGGTTTCTAAAATATCTAAATCCTCTATTGTTGTCAAAATAACAATATATGTGTAAGGCTGAATGATTTTAATAGATATTTTATAAGTAATTATTCCATAATTGAGTGAAAACGTTTGAACGTACTTTTTGATGCTTTTCAGAACAATGGTTACATTGACGAAGTCGACCAGTAAGTTAAAAATTGTTCACTCAGTTACGCAATAACTACTTAAAAATTGTTCGTTAAATTGAAGATGATTACAACAAGGAACATTGAAATTTTATTACATTCCATTAAATTCGAATGCATTTTAAAAATTAATTCAGTTTTGAAACTATAACACCAAATTTGGCTTTAAAGTTGCACTAATATCAATTTTATTAGTATTTATATTTTATGATGTGTACACTCACAAAAATGTTTATATTAATTAAAACAACCTCTTACCACGAATTCATCAATTTTTATTTTAACCTTATGTACATTTCGATCACAAAGTAATCATCTTCAGAGGTATTTTACAAATAAGTTATATATTATTATTTGATCAAAATGTACATAAGGCTAAAATAAAAATTGTTGAATTTGTGATAAGAGGTTGTTTTAATAAATATAAACATTTACGCCACAGTTGCATCAAGTTGTTAAAAATATTTATGTTGATTCGTACGTCAAGTATATATTATTTATTAATAATTCGACAACGCTTCGAGGACCATATTATTGTCCTTATTCAGGCTTGATCACTTCCTTAGTACTATTGTCAAAAATATTAGAACCCGATCACGCTATGAGGACAATAATGTAGTTGTCGAGACGTTACGGAATTAATAATAAATAAAATATATTTGACTCACAGATTACCCTTATTTTTATTCAATGATTATTTTTATTCTTTTTCCGAATTGTAGTTCAAATTTTGGGGGGTAACTTATACGGTAAATGTCAAGTTTATCAAAAAAAGGTGAATGTACTGAATATGGCATGGTAACATACCGAGACTGAGTCTCTGCCTGCCCCGGGTGACGTGGCGGTGTCCAGCCGCTTCCAGCCTTCCAGAAAGTCCTTCACATATCGCCTGGACGATTCCACTATCCTATATCCAGTTATGTTGATAGCACCGTATTCAATGACTTCTGCTTCCCACCTATCATCCATTATCTGCAATATACAGTGCGTATGAATTAATAACTTGTTTAATATGTCCATATTTCGGTTAATTAACTGATAAGATAACATAGAACTGTGATGAAAACAATAGATTTAAAGTACTAATGACAACTTGTTCATTAATAATTAAATGAATTAAACTAGACCCATAAACCCACTCGTGGAACTTTGTGTTGAACACATAACGTATCAGCTAAAGCAATGTAACACCTAAGCAGAGAGTAACTGATTACGTGATACGTATTGGTCACGACTGGCAACATAACCATGACAACAGTTTAGAAGGAAGAACGGTGACGTACGAGGAGCCCCACTTGTTCTGGTGCAGAGGCCGAAGATTACAGGTAATCAGTCTATTTGGTTTTAGAACTAAGTAAAGGACATATTTCGTTAGAAGAGCTGTTCGTGGGACGACCGTAAGTTTATTTTTAGTTTCTACGATAATTTTATACATTTATTTCTGCTGTATTTATTTTAAAAAGTTGTCATGGCTTTTAAAAACATATTTCTTCTGTTTGTCTCCATATGAAATTGCAGCCGTTGATATTTGAATAACTCTTTTAGGTAGTGTTTAATCAGGACATGTGAGCACGTCACCAGTCACTCTGGGGAGGTTTGGAAGGTTCTATCTTGTTTTTGGATTTCTGGAAAAAGGGAAGAAATAGCATCAGGCCTTCTAATATAATCCTCATCCATAACCTAGTATCTAGGATCGCAACACCAAGAAAATCCTCTTTTAAGTAGTCTTTTTCACTAGTTGCGTGAGAAACGCGTTTATAGTTGCTGTGGTGGTACAGGTATTATTCGGAGGAAATGGACTATTTTTCTAATATTTGTTGACTATCTATTTCAGTGTCACGTTGGATAATATTGCATCAACCTATTAGGCAGGTTTCTCTAGTTGTTAATATCGAACGTCACAAATATCTCACCATTTCTAACTAAAAGAATTAACCTAAAATTTCAAGAATAACACAGGTTTCGCGATTACGTCAGAATGCTATATTCGTACTAATACGGTAATTTATTGCTTTTGTTATTGATAGGGTACTACTTTTATTGATCAATTAGTATTATTATTAATAAATAACATAATAATTAATCTAACCTAGGGTTATTATTTAGCAAACAAATTGAGTTCTTAGATCGTTATAAAATACTGCCTCGAGTAATTTGTAGAAGGTAAAGTCAAGTCGGTAAACTCTTCTGGCTGGTTCCAATTACTTAGTTTCCATTAGCTTCGTTACAGCTTACGAACGAAAAAGATAAGATTATTTTCAGAGATATTTACCATGTTCTTGGAACTTCCTACTCAGAATACAGCCCCTTGAAACAGTTTTGAATGAGAGAGGCTTAAAAAAGAGAACTTAATGCAAAATGTACGTCATCGTTCCGGATCTCCTTTTAAAGTATAAAATTAGTAGCTATTCAATATAGTGACCTAATCCAGCTTAGGGAAAATTATTTCCCTTTATAATTTAAATGTATTTAATATAATTGTAATTGTGTTAATAACAATATGTAATGTTCCTAGTAAGGCATAACTCTGACCGGTGTAATTGTTGGTTCTATGGCTTCTCATTTCAGAGTCATTTTGGACAACAAGAAAATTATTAACAACAAAATGTATAAAATTCAAACACTATATGAAAGTTGGATACAAGCTTATTTATTACGATAGTATGTAGTAACTTATTTCCATTTCGAGCTTGGAAATCTTTCAGCCCCTCGTTATCAACTCGATGAAATTTTAAATAAAATTTTAAGAGTGTTATTAGTCTATAAGGTTCAAAACATGTTTTTCTTACCAATATTTTATTCTTTAAATCTTCCCTCTTTTCCAAATAAATATTTCTTACCAATCCACTAAGCAGATAGTGGTATGTTCGCTTGCCCATAGTTATGTCCCGAACATGACTGACGACAACCTCCTTTGCCATTTCCGTCGGACAATCCAGCACCACGTATTTATTACTCCACCTGAAAAAGATTATCATTTATTGTGGGTTTCTTCAATCAAATTAAAGGATTTATATACATAAAAGCGTTCTGCTGCCGGCGCTATTATACACGTATAACTTCACGCGGCTTCGCGCAGGATCCGAAAGGGGGCATCTAGCGTAGATAGTTTATATGTCTATATATCTGCATTGAAAAAGAGAGAGAGAGAGAGACCGACAGACAGAAAAACAGAGAGATAGATGGATAGAAATACTTAAATAATTATTAAAGAATATTCTTGCAGTAAAATATATTTCACACTCGAAAAAATTCCATAACCTTGTGCGCGTCATATAATATAGAGGTTCCTCCAAATAATCATACTATTTAGAAATGTATTGTACTGATTAAACAAGACAACACACACACACACTCTCACACATACACACACACACACACACACACACACACACACACACGTACATATATATATATATATATATATAAGTGTGTGTGTGTGTGTGTGTATGTGTATGTGTGTAACAAGGTTTAGTATGCTTTTGAAGTGACCTGATCAAAGGCATGCTCGATGATTGCATAAATTAGATATTTTTCAGTACAGTTTACTGAATATTAGTTGATGTTTGTAGTGTTTTTCATGTATTCGTATGCAATTTGTTGCAAATATTATTTGATATAGCAAATATCAATGCACGTGTTATCCAAACAGACTGTTGGAGTTATTCTGGATACTTTCCTTCATGTAGTGTAGTGGTTTAATGTAACCTTATTATTTCAAAAGTAATAGCGGCGTAGTGTACCTGATTCTTCCAATAGAATTGGCTTGTTTCTAAATGTAGTTAAACGTTTAATCAGTTTTATTATTAAAAATCAATTTTTTAAATATGTAACAAGTATAGGTTTTAGTGGTATAAAACAAGTATTATGAAAAAAAAATAAATTTAAATTCAATTACTACTTAGGTGAACAAATAAAAATTTTATTTAAGTGACTATTTATTAAATAATTCCAATTGATATAAATAAAGTATCATAACTTATGCGTTAAAACAGCTGCTATACTATTACATAATATCACCTGTTTTATGAAATTTTAGGTTACCACTTATTTTAGGCGCAATGGGACGATATAAATGTATTGCATACACTGCCTCTTTTGTGAAAAGTGTTTCGCCTATATAAAACTTTTATTAATTTGTTAAATTTAATTAATGAATTAATATTTGATAAAACTGTATTTATATCAAGTGCCGTTCACTACGCTTACAAATTATTTTTGAACTTAAGTGAATCTAAAACAGTATTTATTTTATTAACGATTGAAAATTTGAAGAAGTTGTATATTAGGAGAATATGAACTTATAGAAATAATTGAGAAAATAGGTTTTAAAATCTTACAAAACAAATTTTACGAGTTATATTTTCTAACACTGAAGATGTTTTTCTTTGTTTGAAATTGACAAAAGCCCTAATCTGTAGCGCAAAACTTTGTAAATCTAATCTAATTTTATAACTTTTGTTTTATTGGATTTGCTTCTACATAACTAATGTTTATTTAATAAAACATTTAACTAAAATATTTTTCATGCTACGTTCCAAACAACCTGAAAAATGTAAAGTATTTTTGTTGTCTTTACCATTGGCTAACCTCTTCCAAAGTACGCATTCGTTGAAAAGAATGTTTAAAACGATCTAAGTAACGTAGATTTGACAGCAAAATGCACTTTAGGCTTAGGGGAGGATCTCAGTGGGGGCGGCCACTACCTTCACTCTATTTTACTGAAATATTGCTTTCCTGTGTAACTGCTTTCTTCCCTCGATAATATTTAATGATAAATACTTAATATTTAAGGGGTTTCCGTTTGTTTATTGGTGATACTGTGTTGGTATACTTCTTGGAAATTATTATTTACTAATAAATGATTTCTCATCGCCATTACATGATGTGATTAACAGACAGACCATTTTTTAGGACCTAGGCTAAGTCTCTACATCCCTATCCTAACTCTCTTTCGTAGGCGATAGGGGCTGGTCGTCTATAACTATGACAGCGGTTCCCAAAGTTTACGCCTTGGCTACCTACGCCATTATCTAACAAGTTTCGGTTTTTGTACTGATATTGTAGTTGTTTACTAAATATTAATGGGAGGAGAGCACAGAGTGTGAATAGTTGAGAAGCAGAATTGTACAGTAATGCATTATAAAGTTCATGAAAGTATTTCAATAAGTTGAGGCGGCTGGGTGGTCTAGTGGGTAGAGCATTGGTTGATGACGCTAAGTGCTCTAGCCGGTAGATCGTCGGTTGAGGGGGCTAAGTGGTTTAGTGGGTAGAGCATCGTTTGAGGCGGCTGAATGGTATAGTGAATAAAGGTCGGTTGAGGTGGCTGGGGGGTCTAATGGGTAGAGCATCGGTCGAGGGAGCTGGTCGGTCTAGTGAGTAGAGTATCCGTTGAGGCAGCTGGGTGGTGTAGAAGATAGATCATCAGTTAAGTCAAATGGGCGGTCTAGTGGGTAGAGTATCCGTTGAGGCAGCTGGGTGGTCTAGGGGATAGATCATCAGTTAAGTCAACTGGGCGGTCTAGTGAGTAGAGTATCCGTTGAGGCAGCTGGGTGGTCTAGGGGATAGATCATCTGTTAAGTCAACCGGGTGGTCTAGTGGGTAACTGGGCGGTCTAGTGGGCAATCGTTTGAGGTAACTGTGTGGTCTAGGAGATAGATCATCGGTTGAGGCGGCTGGGTGGTCTATGGGATAGATCATCGGTTGAATCAGCTGGGCAGTCTAGTGAGTAGAGCATCGGTAGAGGGGCCTGGGTGGTCTAGTGAGTAGAGTATCCGTTGAGGCAGCTGGGTGGTCTAATGGATAGAACATCGGTTGAGGCGGCTGGGGGATGTAGTGGGTAGAGTATTCGTTAAGGCAGCTGGGTGGTATAGTGGGTAGACCATCGGTTGAGGCAGTTGGGTGTCTAATGGATAGAACAACGGTTGAGGCGGCTGGGGGTCTAGTGGGTAGAGTACCGGTATGGGCGGTTGGGTTGTCTTGTGGGTAGAGCATTAGCTAACCTCCCTAAAGATTTCCAGGTAGAAAGTTAGTACCTTCGGTAATAATGTTTGGTTGCAAAGAAATGCTGGCCATATTACGTTCTTCAGTAATGACGACATGAATAGGACACAATATCAAGAGCACAGTGGTACAATATATTACAATAAAAATATTGAAAATAACCCCAATACCACAAAAATAATCAAAAATAACAAATAAGACAAGTTACTTAAGATTAAACCCTTATGTACATTTCGATGACCATGTCATCATCATCAGAGGGTCTAGTTACAAAACACAATCTAGCACACAAGAAGTTACAAACTAGAATGATACCAATCGTTCTCCGCGGTCTCTATATATAGGCGTGAGGTAAGCTCCGCCCCCTCTCCGCCCTCGACCCACAAATAACGATCGGCCATCAGGAACCAAATAGGTATGTCAAAAATTACATTATAATAATACATATGTAATAAAAACTACAGCAATAACAATTAATAAACTAAAAGTAATTAGATTAAAACATCGTAATTTGAAGAAAGCTATTTAAGTAAAGTATATAATGGTGAGTAAGGAATAGGTCCTTTACTTGTGTTTTGAACACAACTACCACTCTTCAAAAAGAAGTTAAAAAATGTACTTTTATTAGTTTACCTTTCGATAATATTTTAACAAAAGGGTTAGACTCTATTTTTAAAAAGGTAAATGTTAAGATAGCCTATAAAACTCAAAATAAACTCAAGCATTTATTGTGTAACCCGAAAGATAAAATTCCAATGTTGGAAAAATCAGGTATTTATAAGATAATTTGTAGTACTTGTAACGAGATGTATATAGGTCAAACTAAAAGAAAAATTGTAACCAGATTTAAAGAACATCTTGCCCATATTAAATATGAAAGACCTGAAAAATCAAGTGTAGCAGAACATGTCCTTAGTAATCAGCATGATTTAGATAAAAATGTTATTTTAGCTAAATGTATAAACTCAAAAAAGTTACTTAATAGTTATGAAAGTGTTTTTATAGTCAAATCAAATTGTAAATTAATGAATGCAGATAAAGGACCTATTCCTTACTCACCATTATATACTTTACTTAAATAGCTTTCTTCAAATTACGATGTTTTAATCTAATTACTTTTAGTTTATTAATTGTTATTGCTGTAGTTTTTATTACATATGTATTATTATAATGTAATTTTTGACATACCTATTTGGTTCCTGATGGCCGATCGTTATTTGTGGGTCGAGGGCGGAGAGGGGGCGGAGCTTACCTCACGCCTATATATAGAGACCGCGGAGAACGATTGGTATCATTCTAGTTTGTAACTTCTTGTGTGCTAGATTGTGTTTTGTAACTAGACACTCTGATGATGATGACATGGTCATCGAAATGTACATAAGGGTTTAATCTTAAGTAACTTGTCTTATTTGTTATTTTTGATTATTTTTGTGGTATTGGGGTTATTTTCAATATTTTTATTGTGACATGAATAGGGTTTAAAAAATCTCGCGCAACATTAATGAATAAATAATTCATGGTAAGTACAAAACTACTTTACTTAAACCTAATAAATATGAATATTTTACACGCATATTTTAATGAGGAGAATACAACGATTAAATATATAAAATCAAACTAAACGAACGTAAAACGTCTTACACAGCTGGCCTTGGTAAAACATTCCGACCAAGCGGAAACTACAGACCATCGATTTCGCCAGCAAAGCAATATTTGCTCTTTTGTTTACGTTTCACATGGAGCAATTTCTTTAGGTCGTTATTCTAGCGTGAAACAGCGGCCTTTAAATTACACACGGCTACATTTTGTAAGAATAGCAGAAATGTATATAAAAATCGCAGGCCACTTTATATTTAGGATAACGGAAATACTAGCATTTCTATACGGATTAGCGGTTAAATAATACATTAATTTCCATTCTACCAAGTAATAGTCGATTGTGTTCACCTTTAAAAACAAAACTTTTAAATGCATACAATCTATATTATTTGTCTGCGTTAATGATCAAACTATTAATCTGATCCGGTTTTTCCAGTATAAGAAATGAAAATATAGAAGAACAACAGATTTATTTTATGATCAAGATGAACACAAAACAATAGATAGAACAATAATTAAGTGTGATAGGACCACAAAAACTAATAGTTTTCTTTGTTTATAGACGAATATACAGGGGTCTTGCCTGTATTAGAAATGGTTTGGAAATCGTAGTGTGTATTTTAGATGAATTAGGTTGGAAGGTAGTAAAATCCTATGATGCTAATCCTGTGTGTACTAATCCTATTGTACAAATCCTGTGATACTAACCCAATATACATTATTCCCATAATACTAATCCTACGGTACTAATCCTATAGTACTAATCCTGTGGTGCTAATTCTATGGTAATAGTCCTACACTGCTAATCCTAAGTGTACTAATCCTAAAATAATAATTCCAAGGTACTAATATTATAGTACTAATACTATAGTACCATTCCTATAGTACAAACCCTGTGATAATAACCCAATCCATTAATCCTGTGTTACTAATCCTATTATACAGATCCTATAGTATCATTTAGTGCTAATACTATTAAATTAATTCTGTAGTACTAATCCTATTGACTTTTAATCCATTCACATTTTCCCTATAAAACATAATCCTATGACACTAATCGTATGGTATTAATAATGTAGTACCAATCCCATTGTACAAATCATGAAACTCTAATACATTAGACACTAACCCTATAATACTAATCTTATAATACTGATCCTCTAATGATAATTCTATGGTACTAATTTTATAATAATATATTAATAATCCTATAGTACTATTGCTAAGGGTACTAATCCTATGACATTGATCCTATAACAATAATCCTATAATACTAATCGTATGTCACTGAACCAATACCACTATTCCTTTAATATTAATCCTATGATGATACTTCTATGGTATTAATTCTATATTATTGATCCTCTATTACTAATCCTATAGTACTGAACCTCTAATGTTAATTCTGTGGTACTAATTCTATATTAATGATCCTATAGTACTAATCCTGTAGTTACTAATCCTATGACACTGATCCTATAGCACTAATCTTGAAATATTAATCCTATAATACTAATCGTATGGCACTGAACCTATGATACTAATTTTTTGGTACTGATCCTATGGTACCAATTTTATGGTACTACTCAACTGAATAGAATAGACGAAAATTCTAAAATGTATTCAGTAAGAGCCCATACGTTGTAGCAACAGGGTAAGAAAGAGAAGAAGGTTCTAAACAGACGCTTGCGCACAACTAATGTAAACAGCGGTGAAATGCTTGAAAATGAGAGCATTACAGTTTGCGAAGGTCGAGTCATAAGAAATACCAAGAAAGATATTTTTGTAATTATTCTCGAAATAAATATAAAGCCAGAATTCTTCAGGTACATGAAATTAGTGTTTACTAGCATATTCTGCAAACATTTATCCTATATTTGAATACATAAATATATACTGTAACTAAACTACGAACCTGCTAAGCTCTTCTAAGCTGTGTAGGAAATCAATGGCGTCAGAAGCATTTGTTATCCTTTTGACAGTTTCTACTTGGAATGACTCAGAACTGGGTTTCAAACTCTGGTAAATCTGCTGTAGCCTTAATAACCCTGAAACAAATAAATAAGCAAAAATACATTTAAATATTATATTTATTATTTTTATTTTATTTGAAAATATGTCGAGTATCAATAATCATATACATGGCATTGTAAAAACACCCACAGAAACGTCATCTTATAATCAGTTTTTATATATTTCAAGATTACAAACACGTTACTATAATAGTATATGGCTTCTAGTATAATAGTATAGCACACTGTTGGTGCTAAAAGAATAGAATTATTATTTATTCTTGACTTTTATGAGTAATTTTGTTCTTCGCGCATCTCTTTGTAAAGAGATGTTTTAGGTTTTGTTTTATTATTCAAGCTGGATTGATGCTAACAAAATGCTTTGTCAACAAACCAAATTTCGTAATGTTAACAAACTTGTTACAATTGAACTAGACAGTTAAGTTTTTTGTTTATTTTATGCAACTTATTATCTTCTTTTTCAAATTTTCAATCTTCATTAAAATAATTTTTATATATTCAATCTAGTTCAAATGCATTTTTTTAAATTTGAAGCGGATGAGAATTGGTATTGACATAGTTTTTTTAAATATATTAATTCATTCATTAATATTAGTTTTATAAGGGAGAAAACGTTCCACAAAAGGAGCAAGATATGCAATGTAGTTTTACATTTAGTTTCAAGCATTTAGCTTAAAACAAGTGATATCATATGATTTCATATTCATCTGATTTTATGTTATAGGTTATGTGGTAGGACAAGGTTATGGTACTTTATTTTATTAACTGTAATTATTTAATAAAAGTCACTAAATAAAATTTTTCTTTATTAACCTTAGTAGGAGTTTACTTTGAAATTTGTTTATTTATATTACTTGATTTTAATACATAATTATATTGATATATAAAAACCCTTACCGACGTCTTCCTTATTTTGCCCAAAAATATGATGAAGACAACTGCGTGGAAACAGTTGATAAGTTGGCGTATGTTTATTTTCATAGCAAATATTGATGACATGTAAATATCCCACTTTAACGAGTACATTTCCTGAATGCACTACTGGAACAACACCCTAAATGTGGGCAGTACAATTGTTTGTTTTTAAAATCACACTGTTAATGTACTAATTTAGCAGCTGGTGAATGTAAGCATATATACTTGATGATACTGTATTTGTATTCGACCGTGCCACCTAGAACGAGAAGCCAGCCACTGCATGCAATCAGCCTCCAACTCACTCTGCCACTGTCGGTATACATTACTAACACTTGACACATTTATTAAGGGAAGCCCGGAACAAATTACTTCCAACATTTTGTACTTCGCAGAGCCGTATTCTCTCGCCATATTTTTTTACAAAACAAATGCTCACGTAAAAAAGAGCTGGCAACATTTTAACAAAAGGGTTTGCGCTAGGTTTTGTAAATATATTCTTATCATTTAAACACAAGTAATGTAAACTTAAACTTGTTTATTCGAATTAAGTTCTTCAAATAAACCTTATTTTAGTTACTTTTTATTAAGGTATAATATTATAAATAAAGTAACATAACCTACGAGTTAAAACAGCTGTTCTACCACATAACCTATAACGTAAAATCAGCTGTTTTGTGAAATCATATGTTATCACTTATTTTAAACCAAATTAAACGAAGAACTATATTGCTTAACATGCCCCTTTTATGAAACGTTTTTTCCCATATGAAATCATAATTAAATAATTAAATTTAATTTATGAATTATATTTGAAAGTACTGTAGTCTTATCAAATGTCATCCACTACAAGTTTAACAAAATTATAAATCGAGTGGTTGAATAAATCGTATTTTACAAGAGAATGAAAATGTGAGCTATATATATATATATATATATATATATATATATATATATATATATTAATATCGCAATATGTATTCTTGTGCATTAATAAAGTACTAAGTCAAAATACAAATACAAGAATTATAATTGAATTTACAATTCAAAGCTTTTCGTTGGCTAACAGTAAAAACATCATCAGGAATCAATGATGTTGAATCATCAGGAATCAGATTCCTGATGATGTTGGTACTGTTAGCCAACGAAAAGCTTTGAATTTTAAATTCAATTATAATTCTTGTATTTGTATTTTGACTTAGTTCTTTATATATATGTATATATATATACATATATATATATATATATATATATATATATATATATATATATATATAGGGACAGCTTGAACTAATAGAAGGAATTAAATGAAATGATTTACTGAACCTCTTTGTAGGGTTTGCAATATTACTTCAAGGAATACTGTTGACTTATTATAATTATTTATACAATTTTGAATAGTTTGTATAATATGATAGCTCGTATTAAATTATTTTTGTCTGCAACAGTATTTTTAAATAATCTGTACAAGTTTTACATTTACATTTGTGAATTTATACGATTTATTTAAACGTACTTTGAGATTAAAACTCCTTGTACTATAGTTTGTAATTTTTTCTTTTTTTCTTTTATTCATGTAAGTCCTCGTTTAAACTATTCTATACCTATGATTCCCCAGAGTAAATATTCTCCTCTATTCAGTGTCCACCCTATCGACAAGAAGACCATAAACCATAAACATATTGACTGAGACATATTTATTAGCCATAAGTTCTCTTGGCGTTTGGCTTCTTAAATGTAGGACCTCTGCCTATTATCTTGAATAGTTGTAAGTATTAATTGTAATTAAACCTTTAAAAATAATGATGGTTTTTGAAAATTTGAATTTTAAATTTTATAATTTTATTTTCTCATGTAACGTAGATTGTACAACCTATTGGATGTTTTTCAAGTTTAAACTTAAACGTAGACCAAATTCTATTCCTTCTCTTAGTTTAAACTCTCTGATCAATTTACAATCATTGATAAAATATTTTTTATTCATTCATTCAAGTTCTAATACAGTTTTTAAACTTGCAGTGGTGACACTTGGTGTAATACAGTTTTTTTCAAATATTATATTTATAATTTAAAAATCTGAAATATCTTTAGTTTTATATAGAAGAAAAACTATTCACAAAAGGGGCAAGCTATGGAATATAGTTAGTTCGTTTCATTTAGCTTTAGATAAGTGACAGCATATGATTTGATAAAACATCTGATTTTACCTTATAGGTCAAGTGGTAGAGCAACTATTTTAACGCATTGGTGATATCACTTTATTTATAATAATTAAAATTATTTAATAAAAAGTAACTCAAATAAAATTGTTTGCTGACATAATTAGGGATTGACTTTTAACAACGTTGGCTTTAAAATTGTTTTGGTTATATTACTTGTTTAGTTATTTAATTATTAAAAACTTTTAAAATAATTTTTCAGGAATGTCTCTGAAAAACGTCTATTACATATTTAAATAATCCTTTAATATTAAAAAATGTCCATTTTCTCTACATACAATTAAACCTTTATTGAGGTGTTTGGTTTTGCTGGAACGATCCATGCATCGCTTTCCCTGTCACAACTTCCCTCCACATTCCATCGCCTCCAGACATCAGGTATGCAAATTGAGCGCAGCTAGTGAGCCTATTTCAAACCTACGTCACTTCTGATGTTTAGGTTCAAGGGTTATTGTCTCCAGAAACATTGTTTTTTATAACGCAATGGTCGTTTACACGACGGTGCGAGACAAGTAATATTAGTAAAATTTCATTTCTATGATATATTTCACAAAACTTGATTCATATTTAATGTTACTTTAAAACACTGATAATATTATTTATCTAAAAAAGGTATTCATCCAAATATCGAGATAGTATTTTGCTGCCAATAAATACCATCTAAAACACAGCAAAAATATAAAAAATATTTGTGTACTGAACGTTTACAAACCCTTCACTTTAAATTGTTTACTATTTATTTCTTATTTATTCTAAAACTAAAGAATCCCTAACACACAGTGGAAAGTATTAACGAATATTTTGGATAATTTCTTTGTATTTATTACTTTTTAACAATACCTTTTTTTAAGCAACAAAAACTTTAAATGTAAGTAAATATTCTAAACTTCGTTCTATTTCATGAGCATAATTGTACCATTATAACTAATTACTATTATCATATGAATAAAACTGATAATTTTTTAAATTTAAGTTTATGAAATAGGTATAATATATTTGTTTGTAAAGTAATATTGTTGGGCTTTTGTTTTTTTACTTAATCAGAAATATAGATCTTGAATGTTTTATACAAAACAATAATAATGACAACAAAATTTGTGTAATATATTCACTATTTGCTTTTATAAATTTACGAATAAATATGAAATATTAATAATTGAAATTATTAACTTTAAACGACTGTATGCTATATATTTGAGTACAGCTTTCTGCCTTCCTTAACCTTACAATATTCTCCTATGTTGACGCGTTTCGGATTGATTCCATTTTCAAAACGTAAATCGTATTCGGGAAACTTAAAAAGTACGATTTAAGTTTAGAAAATGAAATCACTCAGAAACGCAACAACAGAGGAAAATATTGTAACGTAAGGAAAGGCAGGAAAATGTAGGCCTACTCAAATATATATAAATATTCCTAACAGATATGAAGACGAGTGTGTTAATAATTTCGACTGTATTTTGACTATTTTTATACGATTATCACAGTCCCTTACTGTAAATAATAGCAGGTTGTATTATTGGAGTCTGAGGGTCTCAAGACCGCTTCAGTTCACCACTGACCGTCTCATATTCCTTGTCTGGTTGCCCTTGGCAACGTTAAAAAACGCTGAACTCTGGTGGCATTATTACTTGTCGAGCTCCAGTATTATTCTTATTATTTTATAGTTTTATGCCAGGAAAGACCTAATGAATGAATATATTTCCCCTGATAGGGACTGTAGCATTGGCTTCACTATTTTTAATACTTATTTCATGACGTATAGTCATTTATTTTTAGCATCCAGTAATACTGGATCATACTACATAATTTATGTTGTTTATACACTTTCGACAATATGAATAAACTGTAGGCCTCCATAATGTATTAATTCACTTACTTTTCAAGACTATTGAAGATGTGTTTTCAGTTTTAAAGTGTTTACAAATGGGCGAACAAATTATTTGGGAGACCAAGTATAACCATATGAACATATTAAATTAATACTTGTAATAGTGGAAATACATATAAAAAAATCATAAACCAAACTAAATCATTTAAAGAAATATATATGAGTATGTAAATACAATCTTTTAAAGTGAATTCCTATTTAGGTCAACAAAGAAAAATATTATTTTAGTTAGGTTTTTTTAAATAATTACAATTAATATAAATTAAGTAAAATAGCCTACCTTATAAAACAGCTGTCCTACCTTATAACCAATAGTATAAAATCAGCTGTTTTATGAAATCATATGTTATCACTTATTATATCCCCAACGGGAGGAAATAACTATGTTGCATACCTTGGCCCTTTTGTGAAGTTTTTCCCGCTTGAAAATAAAATTAATTCAATAAATTTAATTAATTGTTTATTAATTATTTGAGAACATGTATTCTCAAACTAGTCAAGTATAGTCAATTACTAAAGATTTTTAAAAAATTGTGTTTGGACTTGAGTGGATTTATTGTAATAACGATTGAAATATGTACAAGATATATATATATATATATATATATATATATATATATATATATATATATATACATATACATACAGAGAAAGAGAGAGAGAGAGAGAGAGAGAGAGAGAGAGAGAGAGAGAGAGAGAGAGGAACAGTGTGAACTAATTGAAGGGATTGGAAATATATCAAAAATATAAATAAACAAGTTAGCACGTAATCTGGTTTAATCAATCAACTCTTTAAACAGAGTCTAAAATACTGTACTACTGCAATGGTAGGAAGTAGATATTACGTGTAATGGAGGGTGACTGAGGCACAAGTAATCTACAGAGAGCACAAAGGATCTGACATACAGAAGTAGAGCAAACACGACTAGAGGTTGTAGATTTCAATAGCTTCAAATTAGCGACAACATTTTTTCTACAAAAAAATTGTATTTTTTAACATTTTCTATTTGCGTTTTTCGGTTTAGAGTTAAAACAACAATAAACCACAAGTAAAACCTGAAAAATACTTATTCTGTCTTAAAGTTGGATATTCCATCGATTTGGAAGGGAAACTAAATTCGCCAACATTTTTGCCGGGTTCTCTACTGACTTGTTTTTTAATCTACGACAATTTTATATACTTCCGTTGACTTAATAATCCTCTGTTCTGATGACACTGATTAGTCGATGACAGACGGCATCATGATGCATTATTCTCCCGTCTCAGATATACTCCCTCCATAACCATAGCGCAGCTAAATACAGTCCTTCGAATTAGGATTTATGTCCCACTAGTTGGCGTACAATTACTACTTTTGAATTTTTAAGCTCAAATATGATTCACCTGGACGAAAATTGAAGAACTTTTTTTTCAAGTTCGGAACTGATAAATTTGCAAATATTAACAACTTATTTTAGTAGAAACAAATTTATGTCAAGATTTTTATTAAAAGTTTGTAATAGGCGGAGAGGTTAAAAGCATAGAATCACATGCCACGGTGTTTTTCTAAAAATATATCACGCAAATCTTACAACAGCAGCTGACGTATGAGTTTTACTCCGGAGAATAATTTACGCCAAGCAGATGATAAATATTACCAGACAGGAAAAAATGTTTATTTTAGCGTCGACAGCGCCCCTGGGATAGGGCTATAAACTCATTAAAACTATTACCCGTTTACGTCCTTCCTTATTCCTTTATTTAGAATCGAACAAGAAAATTAATTACCAAAGTAAAATGAACACTTTTTATGAATGTAGATGTTTTAATATATGTTTGAAAATCTCATAAATGTTGAAACATTTAAAAGTTATTATAACAACACACACACACACACACACACACACACACACACACACACACACACACATATATATATATATATATATATATATATATATATATATATATATATATATATATATTTATATATATAATTAATAAATTAAAAATATTTCAAAAACAAGAATGCTTTTAATGAATATATTTATTCAAAGATTTTCGCCGATAAAATAGTACCAGCATCTTCAGGAAAATAATTATCTAATAAAATATTTTTACAAAATTCTAATACAATTTTATAAAAATATTTTACTAGATATTTATTTTCCTGAAGATGCTGTACTATTTTATCGGCGAAAATCTTTGAATAAATATATTCATTAAAAGTATTCTTGTTTTTGAAATATTTTTAATTTATTAACTATATTACAAGAAAACATATCACCCTGTTTAATATATATATTTCAAATACACCTTTTTAAATTTGTAGTGGATGGAAATTCATGTTATTACATTTTTTTTGTAATTAGATAATTATTCATTAATCATTATTTAAATTTAATTTAAAAAGTATTTTAGTTTAATGTGGGAGAAAACTTTTACAAAAGAGGCAAGGTATTGAACATAGCTATTTCTTCCTCTGTGCGGAAAGGCAAATCGATAACTCGCATCATTTCATTCAATTGAAGTCCGAATACTTTGGTTAGTCGAAGTCCATGCATTTTGGTTAGTTGAAGTCCGTGCATTTTGGTTAGTTGAAGATTGCGTAAAATGTGTGTATACAATTTTGTTAGATGAGTTTTGGTCATTTGATGTAGTCCCAGGTAGAGCGCTGTTTTAACGCATAGGTTATGTTACTTTGTTTATAATAATTGTAATTACTTAATAGAAAGTAACTAAAATAATATTTTTCGTTGTTGACCTAAAAAGCGATTGACTTCAAGGATTTTTGTTTACACTATTTAGTAATTTTCAACCAACCAACCAAAAACCTGTTTCTCCTAGAGTACGAATGAAAGTCAAGTTGAGGTTTGAAATAATCGATGAGCCTTTTAATAATATCGATAGACTTCTTATTACTTTTTCACAATTTTCATAATACGTTATTATGGGCTTTGTAAAGCTATACAGAATAATAATCAATGTTTCCCGTTCTTTTACTAGATGAAACCAAAGCTTTCGAACGATACCATAAATTTGCTGCTATTAGTTCAAACTATTTTTCAAAGGCAAAATCCAAGGCGCATAAAAGACATTTTTTAAAGTGTGTAAATTTATCCATAAGAAAAAAATGAGGACGTTATGGCACTAGTAACAGCTTTTGGGAGAGATATAGTCTTACGACATCTTTAATTGATACCTTATATAAAATAAATATTATAAATTTCAATCTTTATGATAAATACGTTTCATATTTAAAATTTTTATAAATTATAACTTTAAATTATTACCAGCGCATGGTTAAAAGATTGAAGAGAACTAAACCATTTTAGTTAGTGTTGTGTTGTGTTGTGCTAGTTCTAATCAAATATATGTAACTGACAAAGTTCAGACAAGAACTAAAGAGTTAATGAGCACTTTAGTTATATGAGTATTTAGATTGAGATAATGCAAGAAAAGTTATTGGTTGGTCTAATAAGACCAGTATATATTTGAGTGCATTTCTCTCCATTTCCTATTTTTACAATATTTCCCTTCGTTGGAATGATTTCATTTTCAACTTCGATTTAAGCACAACTTAAGTTTTGAAAATGGAGTCATTCCGAACCTCGTGAACAGAAGGAAATAATGTAAAGTTAGGAAAGGTAGAAAAATGTACTCAAATATAAAAATCGAAGGAAATATTTTGTAGTAGCCAAGCACTGAGGAAAGCGACATCGTCGCCAAAACTAGTCTGTTGTGAACTAGTCTGTCTGTTTATTAAAAACTAATTTTTGTGGAGACTTAAAGTCAACTATTTTGTTTTTAACCGTTGTGAATAGTTCTTACTAGCTAAGCTCGAAATATTTCTAACGGAAATGAAGTTTAGTATATTAAGAATTTTAATAACACTAGTTTAAATAATAATAATTAAAAACAATGTTTTAAAATAGAGATGTTTGATATTATTTTTAAAATACTTCCAACAACGTAGATTTGTTTGTACCTCTTGCCAACATAGCACCTTTGGTGACTTGGTTACGTTGTGTATTCTAATTTAAAGATATTTCAAGTCGAACAAATTGATCACGCTTAATCTGTGATATTGCACCTACATTACATCTGATCTGTGATATTGCACCTACATTACATCTGATCTGTGATATTGCACCTACATTACTCATTTCGTCACTTTATTGCCGTGAGCTAGAGCTATAAAGTCTGAAATGTACACAAATTATGGCCGCACTTCATTAGATTATGCGAGTATTACGAGCAAAGACAGGCAGGCGGAGTTATTCCTACGTTCAAGATAGTCTAATAAATTTGCCTGTTTTAGAAATGCATGAATAAGCTTCCTTAATTGAAGAGGAACTTCCACTGCTGAGACGTTTTCCTGCAGTCAGTTATTTTAAATTGCTTTATTCAAAAGCCCCTAACGATATTTCAATTATTTTAAGGACGTTATTACTTTTCTTGTAAAATTGTTTCTAAAGCATATTTATTACTCCATTACAACTTCTGCTACCTTTCCTTTACGGAATGGAATATAATAAATTAGATTAAAATACGTCTTTAGAGCAAATGAAAAAACTCATTTGAAACCACAATTATTTTTAAAAAAAGGTCTAAACATTACAATAAAATTATTGGAAAAACCGAATACCACGAAAAGAATAAAAATTAACTAATATAACATGTTACCTAAGATTAAACCATTAGGCACATTTCGATGTCCGCATCATCATCAGAGGGTTCTGTTACAAAATTAAAATCTAGAACACAATAACTTACAAACTAGATTGATGCCAAACGTTTCTGCGGTCGCTATATATAGGCGTTAGGTAGGCTCCTCCTCTGACCAACAAAAAACGCTCAGCCATCTTGAACCCTATAGTCCAAGTCAGATAACACTAAACTATGATAATAATAAATAAGTATTATGAACTTTAGCTAATAACAATATTTAAACCGATAAGTAAAATAAAAACTAACTACAAAAATACGTAGTACTTAAAATAAAACTATTAAAGCAAAAATATAGAGGTGGGTTGGAATAGAAACTTTATCTATATTATATTATTTATTATTTGATGAAAATTATTGTATTCTATATTGTAATTTTGTAAGAAGACCATCTGATGATGGCGACATGGTCTTCGAAATGTACATTACGGTTTAAGTTATGAAAATGGAATCACTCCGTAACGCGTCAACATAGGAAAATATTGTAGCCTTAGGAAAGTCAGAAAACTCAAATATGTATATACATAAGGGTTTAATCTTAGGTAACTTATTATACTAGCTAATTTATATGGTATTTTTATGGTACTGGGGTTTATACCAATATGCTTATTGTACATATTATTCCAATGTACCCTTGATATTGTATATATTTTTATGTATAAATGAGTTTTCGAAACGTAACCATTGGGCATTAGATTCAATTTGGTTACAAATGTAGTTAGAAACAGCATATATCTAAAAATATATGGTTTCATTTTCGTATAAAGTTGCATACGTTTAAGCGTAAGGTTATACGATACAAGCCTACCTAATGCCTATTAGGCGGAATCACACCCAATGCATGAGCATAAACGTCTCAATTTCTGTACACCCAGTACCTTATCTTCTTCACATCTGTAAAGTCTTATAGAAGAATTCTACTTCAACTTGAGAATACTTGTGTATATAAAAATAATTGTCGGTATTAAAACATAAACAGGTGATATAAACAAAAATGTTTAAAACCAATTCCTACTTAGGTGAACAAATAAAAAATTTATTTTAGTTCCTTGGTAATAAATAGTTACAATAATATAAATAAAGTAACATAATCTACGCGTTAAAACACCGATTCTTCCACATAATCTATAACATGAAATCAGCTGTTTTATAAAAGCGAATTTTAATCCAAATTGTACGAACTAACTATATTGCATAATTTGCCTCTTTTGCGATAGGTTTTTCTCTCATATAAAACTAAAACAATTCATTTTAAAAATAATTGACGAATTAATATTTGAAAAAAACTTTATTAACATCAAGTATCATCCACTACAGGTTTTAAAAAATCTATTTCAACTTGAATGGATGAATAAAAAGTATGTTATTAACTACTGAAAATGTGAACAAGTTATATACATATAAGGGGAATGTGAACTGAGATGAAATTGAAAAATACCCATAGTATACCCAAGTACTTAGGTATTCATATAATTGTGTAAACATTACTAAATCTTCACAAATCTACGATACTTGACTGAATACTTTTTGTTTAAGAACTACACAGATACAAATTACAACAACCATTTTAATTGTTGCCGTTTTTTATTCTCAATGAGGCCAAATTACTAAAGCTATGTGTACGGCTAGTCCTAATAGGATTATAGATATCTTTGTTATAACAAACGTTTCATCGAACGTAATAATATAATAGAATTTGCATTATACAGAATTCTAATAATATTTCTAATAGTTTTCACTAACCATCATGAGAATCGTACAGATATATGATCCTTCTCCAACCGTAATACTTGACAGTATCAATAATGGCTTGGTGGTAGTCGGGCCTCATGCTGACAGCAAAATCTAGAAATCCGGAAGAGGGAAGCAATACCTAAACAAAAACGTCAATATTGTGTAATCTTCTGTTGTAAATAGTCCTCAAGTATTTAATATTCTCTAAGTATAACAAGACTAAAGTAATTTCAACATTGATATAAAAGAGCAAAATACGACAAGTGTTTTTATATTGCGTTTACTTACTTTTTCCGGAAACCAAGGCGTGACAAAAGGCATCTGGAACGTATTGCTGTACGAATGCAGGGTGTCAAAGGAGTCCGGACTTACCGCCCCTAGCATGGAGAACACCCCCCGCGAAAACTGATTGCAAACTGGAACACAAACACAAAATAGGGATATAAATTCTGTAAAATGTCAATTGATTGCAGATTTATGTTTATTAAAGTTTCATTTAGGTGTGAACTGAAAATATTTTTTTAAAAATTCCAGACACAATTTTATGTATCTTCATTTATTTTACGTTTTGTGAAAATATGATTAACAATAGTTACAGTGTATTGGAAATTCTAAACAATGAGTAGTACGACAAATAAATGCTGGTTTTACAGGGCTTATGCTTTCGACAAGGGACTTAAGTGTGCAATTAGTTATGCTGAATCCCATTGCATTGACGTCATACATATACAACAATTGCGTATTTCTCTTGGGGATTATGTGTGGCACACTTGTCTGATTTTAGGGTTTTAGTCTAAATTGCTTTTTAAGTGGTTTAGGTTTGGGAATTGGTTTAAACTAATTAAATTTGTTTAAAATAATTAGCTGTTTATTAATTTATGTTAAACTACTAATTATCAATTGCAGGAATTAACAACTGATTTCAAGATTTGTTTTAAGTTCAAGTGAAAAATATATGATAAACTCCTGTTATTTTTTTTATGTGTGTAATGTGAAACAAATCCATTCCTTGATTATTCTAAACCATTTTACTC
>JBAIZL010000004.1:36073662-36086162 GCA_036971475.1 Prosapia bicincta | reverse complement strand
AAGTTGTAAGCAGACATTTTACGTTGTGGGAGATGGTTAGAGGGGTTTGGTATTGTATTAATGGTTTGTGTGGGTTTCCTATAAATTGGGTATTCAATGTTACAAGGTATTTCTGGCTATTGTTAGGTCTAGATAGTTTATTTTATTGTTTGTTTCTTCCTCCATGGTGAATTTTATGTTAGGATCTAAGTTGTTGACTTCATTTAGGATGATATTATTCTTTATTGCTTTATTTTGTGAGATGTATAATCCATCGTCAACATATGGTATTCAATGTCCGTTGGGGTCGTGTGTCTTTATGGTTTGTGTGATTAATTCGTCAAGGTTTTGGAGGTAAATTTCTGATATTATACTTGAGAGGGGTGATTCCATTGCCAAGCCATCCATTTGTTTATATATCTTATTATTAAATATGAAATAGTTTTGGTCTAGTATGGTCTTTAGGCATTTTGTGATTTGGTTCGTGTATTTGGAGTTGGTTTTAAGGTCAGTTAATTTGTTTTTTATTATTTGGATGGTTTCGTTTATTGATATATTAGAGTACATGTTTGGGATAAAAATTTGTTGTTTTCGGTTATGTTTATTGTTTTTAGTATTTCGGTTAATTTAATTGAGTTTTTAATGGTGTATTTATTTTCCAGTTTAAGTTCGTGTTTTAGATTGTTGGCGATTATTTGTGATATTTAATAGGCAGGGGAATTATTACATTTTGTAACATTATTTTAGGTAATGTTTCATATTAAGACATATTCAGAAAACAAATCCTTTAGAATTAAGTGATTACAATTAAGTTACGTTACATAAATTGCGCAACTCTAGTTGTATCAGTTGATAATTTGGATGATGTATTCACTTATTAAACAATTATTTATGGCAGAGAAGTAAATTAAAGTATTATAAATAAAAAAGAATTAAAAGTTCAATATATTAATGTAATTTGAAGTTAATAATAATTTTGTACAGAAAGTTTTTTCGTAATAAAGGGTCAAATTTGAACTTGAAAGAACTTGTTTGTAAAAACAATTGTGTATTGGTAAGGGTTTTTTGGCTGAATAAATTGTCATTGTTTTTCGCTAATTGTATGATTTCGTTGTGGTATTTTTTAGTGGGGGTCTTTGTTTCATTGTAAGCAATTGTTGGATTTTATGAATTGTTTTGTTTTTTCTTGTTATATTATGTTTTTGATATGATTACAGTAGCGTTGCTTTTGTCCGCTTTTGTTGCAATCATTTCATTTTTGAATAGTTTTTGTTTAAATTTGTTAATTTGGTTTATTTGTATTTTATTTTCAATTTGATTTTCTTTTTTGATTTTTTTTGTTGATGACTTTGTTGATATCGTGTGATGCTGTTTTTCTAATGTTATCTTGATTTTCGTAATTTATAAGATTTATTGCCAGTTCTGTTTCCACTATGAGGTTTTCTATTGTGCTTTGTTATTTTGGTTTAATGTTGGTTTTTGTGCTATTTTCGAGTATCTTTACTTCTTCTTTGGTGATACTCGTTTTTGTGAGGTTTATAAAACTTGGGTGGAATTGATGGAGCGTTGTGATATTGTCTATGTTATTTTGTTTTTCTATTAGTTTAAAGTAAATTTCTTGTATTTGTCTTAAATTTTGATATATTTATAATGTCATTGGTTTGGTTTAAGCATGTTAGCTAATTCTAAGTGGGTGTTTAAGAGTGTATTAGTTAATTTGTTTTTCTTTGTGTATAGAAATTCCATTTCTTTTTTTACCCATAAAGTTTCTGCTTTTTGCAGTTTTTGTGCAGAACGTATTTGGTTTTTTTATTATTATTTTGGCATATTTTGGTGTTATTTTGTTTTAATGCATTGTTTATTAAAATATATATTATGGTTAATATTTATGGTTTGTTTCCTGAGTTTTTCAAATTTAATTAATATTTTGGTTGTTTGTTTACCTTGTAGGGCGATATCAATATTTGTAGCTTTGCAACACTGTTTTCTTGTATTCACTTATCACTTTCACTATATGTACTTAAACAAAAATATATGAAAATATATTAATGACATGTAATTAAAACATGTGAGCATGCAAGATTACACCCCTGGTTCACAAAGTATTTCAAGTAACTAAGCAATTATAACATACGTGACTATTTCCAGGACAGAACAAAACAACAATTAATATTGCAAAGGACCAAACACAAGTAGCCACGTAGATTCGTTTCTTGGTAACTGCTGTTGCTAATTGGGAGAGAACTCGCGAATGGTGACCTTCTTCATTATATCGGCCTCCTTTTTCCTCGGATAATCGCACGCTAAAGACCGTTTTCCCAAATTATCTACTTTTACAATATAATTAAATAAAGTAATGTCTTAATGGCTTTACCAAGGACCGAATTTTAATCCTGAAATAGTTAACTATATTCTTGTTTACTTATTCCCATAAATGTATGAATGGAACACGTAGCAAAATGTATTATTTCTCAAACCCTTCTATTATTTCATAATATCCGTATACAAACTTTGTTAAAGTTTTTAATCGTTAAAAAAATACTCTTTATTCGTCCACTTAAGTTAATATACATTTTGTTTAATATTAGTGCATGGAACTTGATGTTAATACAGTTTTTTTTTCAAGGATTAGTTCATTAATTAACTTAAATAGTGAAATGATTTTAGATTTATATGGGAGAAAAAAATTTCACAAAAGGCGCAAAGTATGCAATTTAGTTATTTCGTCCGACTTTGGCTAAAAATAAGTGATAACATATGATTTCATGAAACACCTGATTATATGTTTATGTTGTAGAACAGCTCTTTTAAAGCATAGGCTATGTTACTTTATTTATATAATTATAATTACGCAATAAAAATTATCTAAAATAAAATTGGTACTGGTTGTCCTTAGTAGAAATTTACTCTGAAAAATGTTTGTTTATATAACTTGCTATTAATTATACCTCTAAAAAGAAAGAAATTAAATTATAGGAAATGAACTTATTTACTCAATAAATCTTTCGGTTCAAATCAAGAATTTTAGCAAGTAGATGCGAGAACATTACTTCAGGCGGAATTATGGCAATGCTGTATATTTGTTAGTAACTATCAAGTGAGAGCCTATAACAACATAGGCCGGACTCTAATTAAATGCTTCAGCCAAGGGCGCGGCTGCCACTGTGGCCTGTTTTCTCTAACGGTCACTTTTGAATAATTTTGCAAAATTATTATTTTCTTACTCCTCACATTTATTTTTATATTTCTTAGTACTACGGTTACTGTAAATCATTGATCTTGCTTTAGAGTTTCATTGAAAAACACTTTAATGTTAATTTGTAAAACTTAATATATATAGTCTAATCTTTACAGTTTTGCTTTAAAAATGTCTAAATATGTAATTTATCATTGATAAATATTTTAAATATAAAATTCCAGACAGTTACAAAACGGAAATCATGTATACGCTGCTTCAGAGACCCAATTTGGTTTATAGTTATACTTGTGTCTAATGGACACTTTTCTATTGAGTATACGTTATAATATATTGTGTTATTAGCATATATAGTGAGGACAATTCAAAACGGTAAATATTAAAAGAGTGCCCTCAAAATCTCATTAGAAACTAGTCTAATAATGCTAGTCTAACATGCAGAATAGTTTGGACGACGTCAATATTATCATCGAAACTAGATTGCGTGTATTCATAAACTAGTGTGTAGTGATTTTTAGTGAACTCTTAATATTGACACTTGTAAATATATTGTATCTTGCAAATTACATCTTGGTTCTAGCTCTGTCCAAAATTTGTATTCCTAGGCTCGCCCTTATCTAAGCCTTGGAGCTTTTATATTCTATTGAGATAAAATTTCATTCACCCCATAAAAATGAACAAATAAATTGTTCATTCACCCCATTCTACTCCATAAATATTTTCACAACCACGTGCTTCGAAAATAAAGCTCTGAATGTTCAAAATATTATATTAAAACATCCATTACTTAAATCTAATATGTTTTATTGTTCAATAATGTAATTAATGCTCAACTTTACTTAAAAATCTAAAACTGTATCGTTACTATTTCTATTGTGAAAACTACATCCACACTAAATTTTTAAAATAAATATGTGTTTTTAAACATTTACATAAACTTTTAGATTACATTTTATAGAGTGTCATGAAGTAATAAGCGACGCCATTTTAGATGCAATAGAATAGTTGCCATGGTAATTGCACCCAAATTTCTATGTCCAGAGCTAGTTTCGGTTTCTATCATGGCATTTATTTAACTCGTCTAATTTAAAAATAATTATCATCTGCAAAATATTTTCGAATAACAGCTTTATTCAACATACCTACATACAGAATGCACGAATAGTTTCCTTACTGTATAATTAACCTAATATATATATATTAGAAAATCTATATATAAAATTTTATAAATATGTATATATTTATATATATATATAAATATATATATATATATATATATATATATATATATATATAAAATACGTTTTCTTCTATAATAATCAAAACTATTAAGGTAATTCAAATACAAGAATTATTTATTAATTTTTAGAATAAAAATAATTAAATAATATATATATATATATGTTTGTGTGTGTGTGTGTGTGTGTGTGTGTGTGTGTTTGATGAATATATAATATTCGGAGTACATCCGTTGATTTTGCAGTGCATAAAATCGTCGGACGTTTCGCTACAATCACATCTACCATTGACCAAATGAAATTTTTACACAAGATTCAACACTCTCCAAGTATTGTTGTCTACTTTTCGCATAAGCAATATAACCGCGACCGCTGAGAAATTAGTTTTAACCGTCAGCTGTCTACAAGCAACCGTACATCTGCCGCAAACGAAGGGAACACGAAGCAGTTTCTGTTCGCTTCAAAAACTTAACAAGTTCTGCAGTGATTGAGCTGAACTTTTGACACGACATACACTCAAAGATTGTTTTCACTCATTTTTCGTGTCATTAACGTATCCGCTTCCGCGATAAAACAGCTTTTTTCTTGTTGAGTATCAGCATCCGTAGGCGCACTTTATTTGGAAATACCAGCACAAACCCGTGCAGCGACTGCCTCACTATATGTGGATTTCCAAATCACATCAAAAAATGATTTTAATCAAGCATTCCAAAATTAACGCGTGAACATATATGATCACATAATGAAAGTGATAACTGACGGTGTTGGGGAGAGGTTCTTCATTTTCTTCTATCAGAGTGTTTAAAAAAGGAAAATTGTCTGTGATCTGTCTTTGGCCTATATAAAAACATTAATAGCTAGTAACAGACATTAAATAAAAATATTGGTTAAGAAGTAACTAACAACCACATGGACTAATCAAAATATAAAAGAATAACCAACATATCCAAAATTAAAATGTGTAATTTATTTTACAAAATAAATGGTATAGCCTAACTACAAAATAACCAAACCAGATAGGAGAACCATTAAACCTCCAAATTTTGTATATAGAAAATTAAAGAAGCCTTTTCAACGAATAACTCTGCCAGAACAAACAAATACTTGAACAAATATAAATATAATAAACGTATATTGTGTATCCACGTTCGAAACGTAAAAAATATAAATAAACAAACTAATTCTAACAACTACTAGTTACTAACGAGTACATCTCAGGAAAAATATTAAAATTTTCAAATACACACTAATATAGGCAGACGCTAATGAAGTCACCTTGTTTAAAACAAACAAAATAAATTAATGTCCAAAATAAAAATAAAAAACGTTGAAAGTCAATAAACATTTAACTTTCCTTTGACAAGTAATTGTGCTGACTAAAAAAACAATTGTTAATGCGTAACACTATAAATATATGGGAAGTTATCATGGTATGATAATAAAATAGTAACAACATGTTGCGTTTTGTAGTTTATATAGTGATATATAAATTAATGAATGCTATGAACAACACTCGACCATATAACTTTTATTTCATTCCTGTATTTAAATCTTGTGATGCTCATTAGATTCTTAAATTTTGCATTCATTATTTATCTTACATAAATAAATTCTTTTTATACCAACTTAAAGCTGTATATTTCACTAACTGTACCCTGCCACGCTTTGCTGTGGTACATTGTGGTTGCATGGATGAGAAATGAGGAACAAAATCAAGCATACGTTTCATAGAAATTTAGTTTTTGAATACTTCAGAGGTTAAGGAAATACAGAGCTAAGGTTATGTCATTTTTTGATCGGACCATTTCCTGAATGAATCTAATCAGAAGTGTTTTTCCAAGTCTCCTGGTGCTTGAATGAGGAGCCCCCCAAAACCCCAAAATATTAACTTTTATTTCATTCTTGTATTTAAATTTTGAGCTATTCATTAGATTCTTGAAATTTTCATTCATTATAATATCGTGTATGAATAAATTCTTTTTATACCAATTTAAAGCTGTATATTTCACTAGCTGTATCCTGCCACGCTTTGCTGTGGTATATTGCGGTTGCATGGATGAGAAATAAGGAAAAACCCAACATACGTTTCATGTAAGTTTAATTTTTGAATACTTCAGAGACTATGCCTTCAGCGTTTCCAGAATCAATGTAATCAGTAGTGTTTTTCCAATTTCTCCTGGCGCTTGTTTAAAAAAGCAAAATTGTCTGTGATCTGTCATTAGCATATATAAAAAAAATGTTATTTCTTACTTGCTTACAGTTTTAGTGTGTATTTTTATAATTCTATTTTTTTCTTTATATTTTTCCAATTCTCTAGTTTTACAGTTGTATATCTATACTATTATTAGTATCAGTGCACCATAGAACACTGTCCCAGTTTTATAAGTATTTTTTTTTTTTTTTTTTTTTTTTTTTTTTTTTTTTTGTATTAAAACTGGTCATTTCTGACCAACCATTAATTTACATTTGATAATTAGATTTTAGCTTTTATTACAAAGAATCCATTGATTTCTATTGTATCTTGTTTGATGTTGGAAGCCAACCGGCGTGAGGAAGAGTATTGTTGTCACTCTTGTCGTTCAACGAGTTGAAAAGGTTTTGTCCTTTTGAGTCGTCTTGTCAGGTGGTTGTTGTCGAGAAGTCTCAGTGCCTCAGGATTTTCGTGTTGAGTGAGCCGATTTACGTGTTTGATGGCGTTCTGTTTTATGACTTCCTCGACCATGGGTACACCAAGATCGCAATGCAAGTCACTGTTACGCACATACCAAGGAGCGTTGGCGATGTTTCTTAGTACTTTGTTCTGGAAGCGTTGTATCCCTTGTATGTGACATTTGCTGGCACAGCCCCAAAGCTGTATACCATACGTCCAAACCGGTTTGAGGATTTGGTTATATACCAATAGCTTGTTGTATATTGATACCCGTGAATTTCGACCGAGTAGCCAATACATTTGCCTGTAGCGAGTCTGGAGTTCTGTGAGTTTTATTTTGACATGCTCGACCCATTTGGCTTTTGCATCAAGATTCATGCCGAGATATTTAGCTGAATCATGATATGGAATAACACTTCCATTCATTTCGAGCCTCTGAGGGTTTGGGATCCTCTTGTTTATAAAGTTCACATGGCCTGCCTTCTGGTCGTTGAGTTTGATGCGCCATATCTTGGTCCAAGCCTCAACTGAATCGTTTGATCTTTGTAAGCGTGTTGTCGATTCTTGAACGGTTTTCGCTGTCGCTGCGTTTGCTGTGTCGTCTGCGAAAGTGGCCGTGATGACGTTGGCTGTTTGCGGAAGATCACTGGTGTACAGCAAGTACAGGATTGGTCCCAATACGCTGCCTTGTGGGACTCCAGCTTGTATTTCCTTGAAGTCAGAATACGTAGATTCGTGGTTTACTCGAAACAGTCTGTTCGATATGTACGATTTCAGTAGATTCACAAACTGGGCTGGCAGAAACATGTTGAGTTTGTGAATCAAGCCTTCATGCCAAACTTTATCGAAGGCTTGTGAAACATCCAGGAAGACAATCGAGCAGACCTCCTCACCTTCCAGTGCTTTTTCAATGATGTCAATTAGTCGATGCACCTGTTCCACCGTAGAGTGTCCTCGCCTTAATCCAAATTGATGGTCGGGCAGTAAGTTCTTTTTCACGATGATAGGTTTAAGCCTGTTGAGAAGCAGCTTTTCAAAGAGTTTTGACATTATGGGTAGAAGTGATATCGGCCTGTACGACTTGACCTCTGTTGCTGTTTTGCCGGGTTTCAGGATCATGATCATCTCCGCCACTTTCCATGTTGCAGGGACGAGCATAAGTATAAGGGACGCATTAATTAATAATAAAAACATTTTTAGTCCTTTTGTTGTCAGTTTTTTCAGCACTAGTCCTGTGATTAAATCGTATCCTGGTGCTTTCTTCGGGTTCAAGTTGTATTTTAGTTCTCGTTTAAGCTCTTTTAATGTCACCTTTTTAATAATTTTAGACTGATTATTAGTGTTTAGGTGAAGTTCTTCTTCATTCGTGGCTTCATTCGGCTTGAAGATGTTTTCAAGATGATCTCCAAACGTGTTACCTTTTTCTTGGTCCGATCTTGCCCATTCATTGTTCTCTTTCAGGATGGGTGGTACATGATGGATTTTCCTTTTCAGTCTTCTCGTTGTTTTCCAGAGGGAATAGTTAGTGTTTTTGTCTGCAGACAGATTCTCGAGGAAGGAGTTTGCAGAGTCTTCTCTCAGTTGGTGGATCAATCTTTTGATTTGTTGGGATTCTCTATTGAGATGATTTTTAACGACGGGATCTCTTGTACGCTGCCATTTTTGCCTGGTTCTTCTTTTGTTCTTTACTAGGTTTCTTACTTCCATAGGGTAGTTGTATCCAGGTGTTTTATGAGTAATTGTTCTAGTGTTATCCCACACTGCTTGTTGAATAAGACTGGTAAATTTTGTCACCGCCTCGTCAAGATGATCTCCAGTAGACAGGTCAATGTCGAGGGTAATTCCCTGATCTAGTTGTAATTTAAAACTTTCCCAATCCGTAGTTTTATTGCATAAAGTCGGTTTCGCTAGCTTTTTGATGATAGTTTCGCTCAATGTCATGATGATCGATGAGTGATCCGAGTCCAAGTCATAGCTGTCCTCCAAGGTAATGAAATTTGCCGCAAATTTTCTGGTTATGAAAAAATCCAGAACGTCTGGGGTCTTGTTTCTGTCTGTAGGCCAGTAGGTCGGTTTCCCAGTTGAATGTACTTTACATCCAGTTTTTTCTATTGCATTTTTAAGTTCTCTCCCTTTTGTATTATCCAATCGGGAACCCCATAGGGAATGTTTGGCGTTAAAATCGCCTCCAAGGACGAATCTCTCTCCTAGATGTCGGATTATCATTGTGTAATCGTCTTCTTTTAGGTTATGTTTCGGGGGGAAGTAGACTGCTCCCACTTTGAAGTTTTGTTTCATTGACGAAATGCTTAACACTGTCAGCTGAGCTTCCTCTTTTCGAATGTTGAGATCCTCATTGTACTTCAGGTTGTTTTTGATGAAGATTGCACTTCCTCCATGTGCCCGATTGTCTGGGTGAGTGGTATGGTGGGTATTATATCCATTTATTTTAATGTATTGTTGGTTAGAGAGATGAGTCTCTGAGATGAAACAGATGTCAATTTTATTTTCATAAAGGTAGAGTGAGAATTCTTCTTTGCTGTTTAGAATGCCGTTTGAATTCCAGGTACCAATACGTATGTTTGTATGATCCATACTTATTTTTTGGATTTGTTTTTATTGGCTGGAATCTTACTCCCGTGGGCATTTAATTTGTTTGATAGCGTTCTGTTTGATCTCTCTAAGGTCTCAAACTTCTGCATCATGCTTTTCATCATACTCAGCACCTCATTGCTGTTGGTGTTTTGATTAGTAGTGATGTTTTGCTCATTTGTACTTTGTCTGTTGCTGCTCAGTGCTTGGGCATAAGTCAGGTTTTTGGCAGTTCTTGGGTCTGTCAGTTTCTGTTTCCTTGCCGCGTTTCCTGCTGTTTCAGAGTTTTATAAGTATGAAAGTTTTATAAGTATGAAAGTATTCTATGCAGCTGTTTATGTGAGGGAGGTTTATCTCAACGGGGTGGAATTTAATGCTCTTGCATTGGTTATTTTTTCTGTTTTCTGGTGGTTGTTTTTGTTTGCTGATAAGTTTTTGCCATTGATAATTTTCGACTATGTTGCCACTTCCTTTAACTAATGCTAGCATTGTTGCAATATAATTTGTGTAGTTAATTAAAACTACAAAAGACATACATAAACTCACAAATTAGTTACGTATTCACCCAAACTTATTTCAACTACAAAGAATCACCATCAGTTAGTATTGATACTACAAACTCTAGCTGCACGTTATATAAAAGAATAATTTGTGAGTTTATGTACGTCTTTTATTTGTTGATAAAATACCCTCACAAGGCAGCCTCAAAGAATATTTGTTAACTAAAACTATATTCATTAATTTGTTTTAATATCAAAACAAATATGTTGTATTTATAAGGAAATATAGATTTTTAAAATCAGCTATCAGAAAAAATTATTTAATCTTATTTTTCTCTTTCAATTACCATGGCATATGCTGATTAAAATTGCTATAAATTATATTTCTATATACTTTCTAAACACACAATCCACGTTGGTTTTTATCATAGTCGGAACATGTGCATATTTATTTTAAGGTGACACAACTGTATCTGTTTAGGCATAGTTTACATGGAAACAGTTTATTATCTTTGATAAGTAGCAAAAACGTGTTTTACAATTGTTTATAGATACGACATTTTTTATTTCGTTGTGACGTAGCGCTGCGCGGGTCGTTATGTGCAACGATAAGCAGAGCTCGCGCTATCTAGCAAATGGTTTGGAACGATTCTAGGAGGTAGCGAAAAGTCTAAAAGCGGTATTGCTTATGTAAACATTCAGGAAAATATCGCACCTTTACAGGAGTTTATAACTATGATAAATATAGTAGCTGATTTGGGTAGACTTGAGAAACAAATGCTTATACTCGATCCAATAGTTCCATTTTTTTACAAAATCAGATAATGATTGTATACATAGCTTATGTAATTTCATAATTTTAGGTATAATTCTTACATTATTACAATTTCAAATGATAGTATAATGAAATTTCAATAAGATTCCCGGGGCTCCTGGTAAGATACCCATTGTAAGAACAAACCAAAGAGAAATTAATGTTTATAAAATACACTTGTAAGAGAACAAGTGGACTCGCATAAAAACAAAGATCAGTGAATAAGGTAATTATTGAATTACTTTAGTAATTACAAAAACAAAAATAGACTGCAACATAATACCTGTAGTGAAAGCAATACTTCAATAATTTCGTTTAAACAAATTAGATAAATCTAAATAAATTAAATAAAACTGTTTATGAAGTACAAAATCTGTTACAACCACAGCCCGCATGCCATGGGTATGGTATTGTCTTATGCTCTGGACTCTGCTGTATTTTATAATGTATTGATCTAAAACATTACACTTTATTTTGTAATTCAATAGTTTAAACATTATTTTATAAAGTGATAGGTCATACTACTTTTAAAGCTACAAATATACTAATACCTACTTCTAAAGAATATAATTTTAAGATTTGGAGTGACTATGTAGTCATTGTTATCGGTTGTTTTTAGAGTAAATTCTTGTTTTATATTTTAGTTAAACTTCCTTCGTTAAAACTGACGCAAAGATAGTGTAACTCCTAGCTGGGTGTAGTTAGGTTTAAGAGTATACATTGAGTGTAAACCTTAGATGCACACAGATTACAACATAACCTCAAAGTAAACAATGGTGTAGCCAGCTGTCTAGAAGGTTTCGGCCAGTTGAGCAAACATAAATCTCTCTAACGTTGAAATTCCCTGTCCATTTAAAAACACATGTACCTGTTATCATATGATACAGGTAGGCTAAAACGGTTCGACATATATTTATATGTTACTATTTATATATTACTATCTGCTTAAGTGAGTACGGCTGTTTTACGACATAAACTCGGATCGTGGCAACGTCGCTTAGCTTCCGCCTTAATTTGACCGCCCCCCTGAAACGGCGTCTTCATTTAGACAAAATGTAAGTGTTACTATAGGCATTATGACTTATTTATGGTTAAGTGTAAACTAGAAGCTCAAGTTGAAGATGTAAATAAATAACAATAAAATCATTATTTTCGAACAACATATTTTCATTTTATTTATACAAAAATATCATTTTGTTAAAAAGAAAAGAAGCAGGATACAACATAGAAGCAATATCTAAAAACACTAAAAAATTACAATATTAACATAGCATACAAATATACAGGAATCATAATCAATAAAACTAACCGGAAAAATATGTCCCACACTTAATAACGGAATTTATAAAGTTGAATGCCCAGACTGTAACAAGGTATGCATTTGCTAAACAAAACAGAAACTAAAAAACAGATATAAAAAGCACCTTAAAGTATACTTAAACCAAACACAATTCGAACTTATCCACACACGACATCAAAATTAACCATACATTTCCCACTTTAGATAACATACATCTAATCAAATTAGTAC
>JBAIZL010000004.1:36061162-36068662 GCA_036971475.1 Prosapia bicincta | reverse complement strand
ATATTCCTGATGATGTTGGTACTTTTAGCCAACGATAAGTTTTGAATTGTAAATTCAATTATAATTCTTGTATTTGTATTTTGACTTAGTTCTTTATTAATACACAAGAATACATATTGTGATATATATATATATATATATATATATATATATATATATATATATATATATATATATCGCAATATGTTTAATATTCCTGATGATGTTGGTCTGTTAGCCAACGAAAAGCTTTGAATTGTAAATTAAATTATAATTCTTGTATTTGTATTTTACCTAAGTTCTTTATATATATATATATATATATATATATATATATATATATATATGTGTGTGTGTGTGTGTGTGTGTGTGTGTGTGTGTGTGTGTGTGTGTGTGTGTGTGTGTGTGTGTGTGTGTGTGTGTGTGTGTGTGTGTGTGTGTGTGTGTGTGTGTGTGTGTGTGTGTGTGTGTGTGTGTGTGTGTGTGAGTGTGTGTGTGTGTGTGTATGTGTGTGTGTGTGTGTGTAGTGAGTGTGTGTGTGTGTGTGTTTCGTCCATAATTTAGGTCTATATTGAACATTACAAAGCTTTAGGAGTTTCATGTGCAGATGATGACAAAGGCCTTTCTAAAGAGTGTCGCCATTTATAATACCCAAGGCCGTACCTGGATGTGTAACAGGACCGGTTACTTCCATAACAAAGGATTCAAAGATTCTATAGTCTAATGTCCTAATATTTCCTTCAGTAGTTTCTCTTGTGACAATCGTTACTTAAAAGCTGCGATACTAAAAACCGATGTTTGAATTATATTTCAATATTATTGTTCTACATTTTTAACGACACCTAATCTAGTATCTTAACGCTAAACCTATTTTATTGTTTCTAGGCATTCACAGATCACGCTTATAATGTTTCGGTCTTGATTAACATTCTATAAACATTTACATAAAGCGTTCACAATGTTTAAGAAACATTTTCATAGAGTTTAAATTATTCATCGTACTCCTTTGTATAAAACAGTAATCACATAAGTAGAAATACCGTGTATTTAGTAATTGAAGAGAGGTGAAATCTACTTTACCTTCCTCTACACTGAAACAAATGAGAAGAGAAGTTAGGCGCTGGAATTTAAGTTGCATAATTCGATTTGACATTTGAAGTCACTTAATGCAATCCGGGCAACGTTAACAGTCTGCTAACTTAATTAGAAACTCCATCTATACTGAGGAAATCAGTTTAAGTTTAATGTATCAAAGGGGGTACGTTCACTTCAGGTTGGGATCACGTAAATCTTGCAACACTGCTTGGGTTAAATAAATACAACTTGGTGCATTCTATCGCGACCAGGGATTGGTAAGCAGAAATACAATTTTGCTTTATACTCTGATCAGTACGTTTTATTTACAATAAAATTGCTTACACCCTTACGGAAGCCCTAGAGTGCTATATAAACAAGTAATATGAAAACAAATAAGTCAATTCCTACTTGGGTCAACAAAAGAAAATTCTATTTTATTTCCTTTTTAATAAATAATTAATTAATATAAATAAAATACCATAACCTATGCGTTAAAACAGTTGTTCTAATACGTAACCTATAACATAAGATCAGCTGCTTTAAAAAATCATATGAGTATTTGAAATATTTTAAACCAAATGGTTGGTGTACCTATATTGCATACCTTGCCCATTTGTGAATAATTTTCCTCCCATACAAAACTAAAATTAATTAATTAAATTTAATAAATTAATAAATAATTTAAAAAAAACTTTATCAACCTCAATTGTCATCCACTAAAAGTTCAAAAAATATATTTGAACTTGAATTGATAAATACAAAGTATTTTATTATTGATTGAAAGTTTTAATAGATATATATATATAAAAGAAGAGTGAACTAATAGAATTGAATGAAAAATACCTGTTGTTTTGTCTTTGATATATTTTACTAGTTTACTCGAAAGCTAGAAATGTTTCAGTGCCATAACCTAATAATTTTATTGTCCACGCCCAAAACACGTAAGGAATGTAGTGATAAACATTCTCGCCAGAGGAACTAAACATGTCGTCACCCGCTTCTCGCTATATAAGCGTCTCCTGACGTGTTACAAGGAGAGTGAGCTACTGACATTTTTGTTAGGTTTTTAGGTTATTTTATATAAAAGACATCTAGTTTCAAACCACACTAAAATCTAGAAATAGAAGTGATCAACAAGCGTCACACAAATAACCACACATTTCTCAAAACGTGTTGATAAGAAAATAATACAAATTAAAAAAAACCTTTTGGCTGTACTTTGTGGTGAAATTTAAAGGTTGCGGGTTTTCTGTTCACGTACTTGAGACGGAAACCCCCATTTCGTTGTGGTTTATGTTTGATGAAATTAAAGTTGTATATTGTGTAGAAATTAAACAAGTAGAAATATTGAAAAACCTTGTTCATGGATAATCTTTAAAAATGCATTTAAAATCGATTTTCTGGATAATAATTATACTATATTCAAAACGTGTGTTTGTGTGTGTGTGTGTGTGTGTGTGTGTGTATGTATATATGTATGTGTGTGTCTGTGTGTGTACGTGCGTGTGCAGGGCATGTGCCCGCGCTCGTGTGTGTGTGTGTACGTGCGTGTGTGTGTGTGTGTGTGACAGAGTCGAATGCGGATAGTACTCTTATTTTATCATATTTTACATTTAAGAAACCAATGATCTTCGCTCGACATAAACATTATTATAGTTCATACTATTAAGTGCTTCATTATAATACCATGTTGAATGTCGCCATGTAAATAGAGCTAGTATTGTAACTAACCCTTATTAAATATCCCGACATGATAAGATCTGGCTGATAGCGGCCACATTGTTATTAATTACACGAGAGCTAATCAGATAGTGGTTTACGCCAGTTTAATAAACAGCGCTGCTATTGTTAGTTGCTTAGGCTTATGTAACACTACATTTGTATACAATATTTGCTAATTATTTTTTTTCATTTATTTTAAAATGAATAAATATTTCTATAACTAATAGTCATAAATTAATAATCTTATATTGATATTCTATAATATTAATATATTTGTGCGCGTGTGTATGTTTGTGTGTGTGTGAGTCTATGTATGCATGTTTCTGCGTTTTTCTATGTACACTAGTGTAAGTGTGTGTGGGTATGTGAGTGTTGTCTGTGTGTGTGTGTGTTTGTGTGTGTGTGTGTGTGTGTGTTTGTGTGTGTGTGTGTGTTTGTGTGTGTGTGTGTGTGTGTGTGTGTTTGTGTGTGTGTGTGTGTGTGTGTGTGTGTGTGTCTGTGTCTGTGTCTGTGCCTGTGTCTGTGTTTTGCTTAAAGCAAAACACCTCAATAGATACCAAATAGACAACACCTCTAAAACAAAAACAAAAACGCAAACAAAATGTATCTTGTATCTTGACCAAATACTTAACTAATTGGTTTTTATAGGACTCTAAGAATCTAATTTACTAGAAAATCTTGGCTTAGGATTTGAGCTTTGGGTTTAGATCGAATTCCCAACTTAAATTATCAAATTTGCCGGACTCATCTAGTAAGAATCAGGTTATGTATCTTCGACAGAGAAGAAGAAAATGTAAGAGGGAGCAGAAAAATATATATTCGATGTCAGTAGATATCACGGAAGCTGAAGGAGTTAGAAAATGAGATACAACTCCAATGACTTGAATAGGTAGTAATAAATAACATATACTTACTGAGATGTATATAAAATTATACAAAATAAGTTCTTTTAAAAGTATACTAATTGGTCACAAAGGTATCTAGCAAATTTTGGCATTGCAGTTCTTCTGTGTGTGTAAGCAATTAAATATATGAATAGGTCTGTATATTTCTAAAAATTAAACGACATAATTACCAAGATTTTTAATGAAAACAATCAAAGAAAATACCTACAAACCCTTCCTGTTAAAATATTCAACGTACAATTTCTGGGGTTGCCTTTTTACCAATTTTCACTCTACACAAATATATATATATAAAATTATGGATACAAACATCAGCCTACCTATAATACAAAGTTAATCATAAATCTACACGAATAATATCAACATAACAGTTAAAACAAGTAATATAAAAATATTTCTGTAAGTAAGTTTTTACTGAGGTTAACAAAGTTTAAAACATTTAATTTTAGTTGCCCTAGAGCACTATTTACGGTATTGTGTGGTACCCATGGCAACAGTTTGTACAATGGAGGTTTCAAAGACAACCAGATTGGAGAGGAAAAATTCGTATATATCTTTGAAAAATACAAATTTCTAATTAGTGGAAAGTAGGCGCAGGGCTAGGTGCGCTAGGCTCTGAACATGAAGATTCTCAGTTCGAATCCGGTTGGAGCCTAGAAATTTTATGATTTACTTACTGAATAAATATTTGAAAAAACTGTACTAACATTGATTGTCATCCAAAATTATTTGAACTGTTATAACACATATTTTATTAACGATTGAAAATTTGTTCAAGACATATATCAGGAGCGTGTGAGCTAATAGAAGGAATTAAATAAATAAAATTTAAAACAAATTGGAATCACAAACTTACATTACTAAATACATCATAACATCCACTGACCCAACGTTTTCGTTTGTATTTGTTTTGTATTACAATATTTCACACTTCTGGAAATGTAATTTGACAAGTGACCCTTTATTATATATCACAGTTGGTACCCCTCACGAAACGTCCCCTCTAAACTGTTGCTATAGACGTCAACATTTCGATAACGTAACGTTTTGTAACATTTCCCCACAACTTTTTATTATTCTGTTCAATTTTCCGGATCTAATTAATTGTATACATAAACGAAAACATACAAGGAAAACAGAACAATAAAACAAGGGTGTACAAATTTTACAGTATATTTAAATCTGACATAAAATAACAATAAACTGAAAGAGTCTTCAAGTCGTAACAAAACCCGTTTCTGTCTTTATGTTTCTTCCTTATAATGAGAAAACATAGGGATCAAGGCTGCCATACACAGATTTAATCTTTAATATCATTTTTATGGGTCATACGTTGAAAAACCAAGAAAAACTCTGAATATTCCTTATTGTGATAGATGCTTAAAAAAATATAAAAATAATAAAATAGGCTTTATTATATCAGAACATCTATAAGATTATATGTGTTTCATTAAATAATAAAACTATAAATTTAAAATGTACTAACACCCGCTATGGAGGCTTCTCAGTAAACAAGAATGAAATTTGTGGCCCAGAGCTCATATTTAAACACGTCCACTTGTGTTCTTTTCTAAAAATGATCATGTTTTTAGATTGTGTGCTATTTTTTATTAATTGTTAAAATTAAAATGTTGTCAATCTCTTTTAGTGGACGTCTTTTTTATTATACTTGTGTGTTACTACACAGAGTAGGGTGGAGAAGAAGAAGTGCTGTCACTCAAACCACATCCTCACAAACAAGGTATTTGTAAGAATATATCAATGCTTATTTTATAAAATAAGAATAATCTAACCGCCAGGGTTCCTGCATGAGGGTTCTGTTGCGAGGTTTTCCTGGAAGGGTTTCTTTCTTGCCAAATTTTTCTCATCCCGCTCTTAGCACGACACTTAACGTAACATTTCACTATCTCTTATTTTTCCATGAGAAAAAGCTCATTAGCTTGGTACATTGACAACCTATCCCGTTTCCTTCGCGCGCAGAAGGGGTTCTAACCGCATGCGCATGTGAGACGTAAACAGCACGCCAGAGGTTGGCTCTCATGATGGGTGGGCGGTTTCTGGGAGCCTAGATCTGGGTTGAAAAAATAATAAGAAAAAAAATGCAATGTAAAGAAAAATCCAACGCAAACCAAATCTGACCAACCAATAGTCAAAGTTACAACACTGCTCCACACCAAACAACCAAGCACAAATGTTTAATGTAAATGACCATCACAACAGCCTCTAAAGCTATTAGCCAACAACCAGCCACTGTCTTAATAAAGTCAAAACTTATTATAACAAACTGCTGTAAATGAGATGTCAGAAGCAGCATTCCTAGGAGCAAGAAGAACAGAGCTCCGTCGAACAAGCCAAGGAAGATAATGGTTTTTTTAGAACTGGTTAAAAAATAAGTTGGTCAGTTTTTTAGTAAGTTCTGATTTCTTCTCTTTTTACTGTGTTTCTCCAACAAAATATTTTACTACACTGCTAATTAAATATAGATCTAAATTAGAAATTTTCAAAAAATTATATAAAACGAGCGATAAAAATCTAAGAAGGCTGTAAAATAAAGAAACACTGGAAGAATGTATAGATACCAACAAAAGAGATGAAGAACGTAGAGACGAAAGAACCATTTGTAGTGCCAAC
Source organism: Prosapia bicincta (assembly GCA_036971475.1). NCBI lineage: Eukaryota > Metazoa > Arthropoda > Insecta > Hemiptera > Cercopidae > Prosapia > Prosapia bicincta. The sequence continues at coordinate 36,062,348 of JBAIZL010000004.1, read as the reverse complement.
CTTAACATACCAAAAAGTATACCACGGTGGTTCAGATGGGAACACGGTTTAGTGTTTTTGAAATTTACTGTACTTCTCTGGGTGAGAATTAATTTAAAGCTTACAATAAACGTTTTCCCACTGTTAAATTGAAACAACCACCGAAAATGTACCCCTTTTTAAACAGCTGAGAAATGGGATTCTGAATATCTGCTCTGGTTTACGAACAGACATTATATTTCTCAAATATTTCAGTGACGTTACGCTCGAGGGAAACACGTATAGGTCCATTGAAACGCAAACAAACCTTCTTGAAAAAATTCCATGACAAACAATAGACTGCGATGTAGGACTCTGTTGCACGAACTGTTAAATAGCCTCAACCTGAAGATGGCGTCACTCATGAATAACAGAGAGAAAGGAGAGAAACATAGACTTGATTTATAAAAAAAAAAATGTTGCAGCACTCGGTGGAAGGCCGACAGAAGTAAAATCTTTAATAGCCAAGGCTACAGAAGTTATGAATTGAGAACACATTTAATTTTGCGTAATGAGAAATTACCTAAACATTTGTTGTCCAACGTGCCTAAGAATATTTTCATTTAAATGTTTGGATAAAAATACATAACTTATTGTTATCATTATATCGAAATATTTGTATTAAGATTCATCAAAATATAAATAAATTAATTTAATTATTAACTGATCAAAATTATTTAACAATAAAAATAACGATTTTTCCTTAACAATGTTCAATAAATAATGTAACATAACCTACTTGTAAAACAGTTGTTCTACAACATAACCTATAATACAAAATCAGCTGTTGGATGAAATCATATGCCATCATTTAACTCAATGTAAGCTGACGGAAATACTTTCACGAAATTGTATGTTCATGTCCATCCAATAAGGTTTTGTAGGCGTTGCTATAAAAGGGTCACTTCAAATAATTTTATATGAGATTTGAAACTATTAGAATTCGCAAGTAGTAATAGATAGCTTCTTCGTTGACAAATAGGCCTATATATTCGTCTCTCTGTGCGTATGTAATTATCTATCTAACTGACAGTGAAACAAATAAATATGTTTGCGTTGAGACAAAGTAGGCTATCATTTCCTGAAATATATGTGAATGAATATAAATCTATGAGGTCAATTGCTCTTCTGAAATATTTTAAGTAACACCATAGATTTGTTATGATGT
>JBAIZL010000004.1:36018662-36056162 GCA_036971475.1 Prosapia bicincta | reverse complement strand
ACGCAATTCACGATTGACCGGTCAGTACTGTTTCACTGAACACAAGGGTTGAGGGCGAGGCTTGCTGCAGTCAATGACTTGGAACAGAGTCAATAACAAAGCCATAAAAGTTTCAAATCCTAACACAAAACTTACACCGTAAAATTAAAGGCTATTGCGGTATATAGAGGGAGTGAGTGAGTTCCTTTGTTTTGGCCGTTTAATTTGCAGTTATATATAAAAACCTAAAGTAGTACAAGATTTTTAAAATTAGGACATGTCATTAATGTTGAGTTAATGTATTTATTAATACTATCTTCGAAGTATGCTAAATATTTTTACGTGCGGTTCTGGCTTTATAAATGTTAAGATTATGATTGATATTTAAAGTTAGAAAAAAGCTATTGTTTATAATATAAATGAATGGAAATAAAATGTTTATGTAAGATATAAACACCATTTGATTACAGGATAACCAGAAGGTCTGAAAATCTATCACTATAGTCAAATAACATTCAAGTTACTTATTAAAAATTAGGATTTGTTGAATATATTCCGTATATTTCGATTATAGTTTGTACCTGAATTAGAAAGTCATTCAGGTAGTTTTCTTTATAAACTAAATAATTTGTAAAAGCTATTTTAGTAATGGAAGGTTAAACTTCAGGTTAAAGCCTGTCTCCCGTAGGTCACCATAGTTTCCCAAGACATACAAGGAATGAACTACAAAGGACGCGGAAATTATACAAGGCAAAGAAAATTTATCGACAGATCTAAGTCGTATATTAAGAAGTATAGCAATCTCTATTAAATCTTGTCATAAAAACCACAGGTCCCTTATTTGGTAAACAGGCGACGAATCTTCAACCTTTTTTTTAAATCAGCTGAATGACCGTTCTAGAATTTATAGCCCAGGAAGTAAACAATATCTTTTAAACTGGATATTTATTTAAATAGGTAAACTATGAATGGTATAGACATCGCAATTGTCGGCGAAGAAACACTCCACAGCTGACTTTGTAAGCATTATAAAGTTGAAGTGTTCTTTAACATAAAGATGTTATTATCTAGGTTTAGTAATAAATGTATAAAAACCTCTCAACCACACACTTTCTTTATTTTACAATTATGTAGCTTTCAGTTACCAAGAAACCATCCTCAGAGTCTTTGTATGTTATCCCTCTGAGGATGGTTACTTGGTAACTGAAAAGTACAAAGAAAAACAAAGAAAGTTTGTGGTTAGAATTTTTTGTGTATTTATTATTAAATTCAACCACAGTGTATTTCTAATAAATAGTATCAATGTTTAGGTTATGGTTTCACGTTAAATTTAAATATCTTATCGAACAATATCATGTATATATATATATATATATATATATATATATATATATATATATATATATATATTTATATATATTTATATATATATATACATATTTATATATATATATATATATATATATATATATATATATTATATATATATATATATATATATATATATATATATATATATATATACATAAAAATCGCAATATGTATTCTTGTGTATTAATAAAGAACATAAGTCAAAATACAAATACAAGAATCATAATTGAATTTACAATTCAAAGCTTTTCGTTGGCTAACAGTACCAACATCATCAGGAATATTAATCAATATTGTGATGAGGAATTGTTTAATATTCCTGATGATGTTGGTACTGTTAGCCAACGAAAAGCTTTGAATTGTAAATTCAATTATAATTCTTGTAATTGTATTTTGACTTATGTTATTTATATATATATATATATATATATATATATATATATATATATACATATCACTTTCACTATATGTACTTGAACAAAAATCTTACTTTGTATTCATGCGAGTCAACAGTTGATGCTCGACAATGAAGATACTATCAATCTTTGAAAGTTAACTCGCATAAATACCAAGTAAGATTCTTGTTTAAGTACATATAGTGAAAGTGATAAGTGAACACAAGGAAACTTGGAAGAAACTCTTTCGCTTGTTTTATATATATATATATATATATATATATATATATATATATATATATATATATATATATATATATATGCTGATACGTATATGCTGAAATTGTTACTATCTTGAGTACATTTGTTCATTCTGCAGTCCATAAATTCGCAGTTCCGACGTTTCGCTAGAATCTCATCCAGCATTGACGAGGTGAACCCAACAACAGTAGCAGAGCGAGACTACTCTTCTACTGCGAATTTATGGACTGCAGAATGAATGGATGTACTCCAGATAGTAACTATTCATCATATATATATATATATATATATATATATATATATATATATATAAATATATATATATATATATATATAGTTAAATAACAGTTTCGTAAACAAGAATTTGTATTTTATTTTTCTTTACACATTGAAGCTTTTCGCCTATTGGTAGTGTCATCATTATCAACACTTGCTAAGTACCTTATAGTCCTATAACTACATCTAGATTCTACAATGTGTAAAAAAAATACAAATTCTTCTTCGTGAAAGTGTTATTTAACCATATATATTTTAAAACAACATAAGTTATTCAAATACAAGAATATATAATAATTTATATCCAAATTAATAAATATCCAAAAGGATATAAATTATTAAATATTCTTGTATTTGAATAACATATGTTGTTTTAAATTATTAAATAAGAAAACGTATTATATATATATATATATATATATATATATATATATATATATGCATGTACATAAATATTTATTATTTATTGATATCCCTCGGCGCTAATATTACGCCCTGATGTCATAACAACTTAGAGACCCATAGTTGAGTTATCCATAGGCAATATGACCTAAATATATAGCTGCCAAAACGTAAAGTAGTTGACTCATATGTAAAGTAACCCAAAGGCAAAGTTGACGGCAGTAATAAGTTTACCAGCAGCTATCACCTGAGGGTGACCATCAACCCAATACTACCCCAGCCCAGTGGCGCACCCAGAATCTCGTTAAGGGGAGGGCAAACACATTAACAACAGGGGAGGGTTGCAGCTCGATTGTAATATTTTCCCCCAAATCAGTCAAGTTACTTCAATGCATACTTTGTTTTACTTTAGAAGACAAACTCAACAACTGTGTATTTTTTAAAGAATATTTCCGAGCTTTTATTTTTGACGTATTTAAATGCTATTCACATTTAAATTTCATAAATAATCGATACTCCTAATACTTGAGGCACAAATTAAACTAGAAAATGTATTAATAACGCTCATTTGTTGATCAGTCTTGTTAGTTAAATTTTATACGGCGCATGCGCACTATACCTTTTCCAATGAAAGATGAGGGGCTTAATGTTTTTCTTTTTATAGATATTGCCAGGAAGCCTATCCACCTTGCCTCCTCTTAGGCTTGAATAATACACACTATTTTTTACAGGCTTATTACAGGTATCCGAATATAGACTCACTAACCTAATTATATAACATATATTCATATATTTTGTCATGTAATATGTTGCTAATTTTAGAGTATAAATTTTATGTTACAAAGTATTTTATTGATTACTTGCTAAAATCTTTGATTGGATACAATATTATCCAAAATAACTACACTTGTGTTATTTGATTGCAGAGAATAAGTTTACTTTATCGTTGTACTTACTTAGTCTGGACAACTTAAACGCATCTGCTGTGTTGATAACATCAACGTATGCTTGGAGCTCGAAGCGCCTGGCGCTCACATTCTGGTTGTGGGTGAGCATAGCGAACCTGAACGCCGACTGCACTTCGTCGGTGCCTTGCTCGAATATTGCTCCTGCAACATAAACGGTAAAATTTCCTTCTATTAGTACACACTCTCCCTACATATATCTTGATCAAATTCTCAATCGCTAGTCTAATATTTTTATTCATCTACACAAGTTCAAATACACTTTTTAAATCTTGTAGTGGAACACACTTGATGTTAATACAGTTTATTCAAATATTAATCATTTTAGTTTTACATGGGAGAAAAGCTTTTCACAAAAGGGGCAAGGTATGCAATAGAGTTATTCTTCTCATTCGGTTTAAACTGAGTTATAAAACAAGACTTCATAAAACAGCTGATTTTACGTTATAGGTTATGTGATAGGACATCTGCTTTAACATGTATATTATGTTACTTTAATAACAATAATTGTAAATATTTTATAAAAAGTAACTAAAATATATTTTTACTTTCTTGACGAAAGTAGGATTTGACTTTGCGCAACCGATTTAATGAACCACTATACTGAAATCTTTAACTTAAAATAAGTTTTGAGTTAAATTCATTTAGTTTTGCAGTTAAAGAGAATTTCATATTTTTTATACATTTTCACGTCGCATCCAAGCTTTGTTACGACCAACATTGTGCCTTTTGTAAAAAAAGGATATTCAAATAAATAATAAACGCGATTTGAAACCGGACCAAAGAATATGAAATAATTTTGTCTAGGCATATAGAACTTTATAAATTCATACAGATCCACAACCTCATACAGATTCATTAAATGTATTGTTATTAAATATTTGTTTTATTATTACGAAAATAATTCTAAAACAAAAACAAAAAACATCGGACGCCTCCAATAGATTGTACTAAATCGGTAAAAATCACATAACATTTGTAAAGTACATAATTTATGTGAATCAGGTTTTGTTTTTAATTTTACAAGTATTCTCAAATTTATTAATAAATGTTGAGGTCAATCTGTATGGGAATATAATTCTGCATGGAAATATAAATTTGCATGGAAATATGAATCTGCATGGGCATATGAATCTGTATGAGAATATGAATCTGTATGGGGATATGAATCTGCATGTGCATATGAATCTGTATGAGAATATGAACGTGCATTGGGAATATGAGTCAGCATGAGCATGTGAATCTGTATGAGAATCTGAATTTGCATTGGAATATGAATCTGCATGAAATATGAATCTGCATGTGAGTATGAATCTGTATGGGCATATGAATCTTCATGTGGATATGAATCTGTATGATAATATGAATCTGCATGTGCGTATGAATCTGCATGTGGATATGAATCTGTATGATAATATGAGGCTGCATGTGCATATTAATCTGCATGTGCATATGAATCTGCATGGAAATATGAATCTGAATGAAGATATGAATGTGAATGAGAGTATGAATATGCATTGGATTATGAATATGCATTTGCATATGAATCCGTGTGAAAATATGAATTTGCTTGGGGATATGAATCTGCTTTGGGATATGAATCTTCAAGGAATAAGAATCTGTATGGTGATATGAATTTGCATGGGAAAATGAATCTGCATGGGAACATGAAACTGCATGGGAATAATAACATGCATGGAATATAAAGTTTATTAGCTTGTAACTACATAGTACTAGTAAAATTATTTTCATTTATTAGTCCGTTTTAAACACGATGTAGATTTTTATTTAATTATTTATAGGACACCCATCCAGTTGAAAACCATTTCTCGTTCGTCAGGATATGTTCAAGGGACCTTGAACGCATGTTTAAATATATGTTTCTGGTAGAGTGACTTCCACAGGACAACAAGAGACGTAGGGGAACCACGTTTAGAAGACAACGTAAGTAAATGAATAAGGCATTTTTGCAAGTAATTGAGAAGGGCCCAGTGCCGTTTAAATATTGCAGCAAGTCCCAGAGTTAAAGTTCAATTACAAGCACTCACGTTCGCCTGGACATAAAGGCGGGCCCAGCTTCTCGGCTGATTGCTTCAATCTACTAAAGCAGTCCTTTGTAGCGACTTTCAGCCCTGATCTAAGTGATTGACTGGAGTCGGTGTCAGCAGACATTCCTGAAAATGGTTCAACAACATTGTGAGTCATATCAAAATACTGATATTTAATTTGGACGTTTCAACTTGTCCAACATAATTGTATCGTACGATCAATGATTAAAATATGTGTTTGTTGTTTTGAAAAACAATGCTCTTTCTCTCTCTCTCTCTCTCTCTCTTTCTCTTTATATATATTGTAATCCTTGGAGGAGTTTCTTTTTTTTTTGTTATATATATATACAATTAAATGACACATTCATAAACAAAAATTTTTATTTTAGTTTTCTTCATACATTAAAGCTTTTCGCTGATTGGCAGTATCAGCATTATCAAAATTTTCTAATTACCTTATAGTTCTATGACTACATCTGGACTCGACAGTCCTGATGTATGTTTAATTTCTTCAATGTATGAAGAGATCTAAAATAAAAATTCTTGTTTATGAAAGTGTCATTTAATTGTATGTATAGAGAGAGAGAGAGAGAGAGAGAGAGTCGGTTTTATAGCTTATGCCGACACTGTGCCATTCCTAAATTTTGCCTCTATGCTTTTCCATTGCAGTAGTGTTCCACCGTTAAGCTACTTTCATTTATGGATTTATTGACGGTTTCTCTCCGTGTAAGTCTGAATCTTCCTTCCTTTTTCTCTCCGGTGTCGTCCATTCCAAAGCCTCTCTCAGTAATCTTTCCTCCTTCAACTCTGGTAATCCTTACGTGTCCGAACCATATCAATTGTCTCCTCTGAATCTTCTCCACTACTGTCTCCTTTTCTCTATCATGTGTCTAAAGGCATATCTACTCCTATGTTCTCGTTTAGAGGTTTGGAATGATCTCCTAAGTGCGTCCATTTCTACTGCGTTAATCTTGCTCTTGTGTTCTTGATCCGTATATAAAAATACTTTACACTATGATGTTACATATTTGTTTTTTCTGTACAATGGTATTTGCAGAATTAAAATATGTACTTTAAGATATGTGCAAGTCTTGTTAAAGTATTTTTCAATTGGGGTCATTGGATACGTTGACTTGGTAAACGAGGGGTATGTCGACATTCTTATAGTGTTTCTACGATATTAAAATTGACCCTCATTCATGTCTATTTTTAGTTCAAGGTGGTAGGAACGTAAGTCTACCCAGTAAAATTATAATCATTCTGTCCTGCTTTTCGGGTTTTTTTCCTATATCACTATGGTTAGTTTGTTTCTTTTTTTCAATGCTTTAAAAAAAGAAAATATATACATTTATTATTTACTTATACCTTACACAATATTTGCACAAATATTTATATTTGTTATTATAGCCCCACCGGAAGAGCGCCACTGTTGGCGTTTATGATAAACGAGGATAAGTTTATTCTAATTTTCTCGAACCCTCTTACTCCTTATCACGGCCTCCGTGCGTCGCTATGGTGATGAATGGGATCCCAACGACAACTTTGACTTTTTACTTGTCATTTCCGTTTCTCAAAGAATAAATTCTTTCTTGCCTGTTTAACGTTACAATAATTTATTATTTTTATGACATATTGTTAAATTTAAAATTTAATTTTAATTTTCCTATTAACGTAGATTTTTATTGAATTACATTTTCCGACTAAAATATATCTTTTAAAATTATAGTATTGATTTGTCACTGATTTACGTAAAACAACAAAATATCAAATTTATAGTATAGTTAGGTGCATTTAGAAAAGCCTCCGAATAATACAGGCTTAGTTATATTAATTTCTAATACATTATAAATTACCAGAGCGTAAGCTATTCCAGAACGCCATCTGCGTTATTGTTTCATGCGAAGAATATTCGAAAATGATCGGCCTACTAACAGTTCCGATTGCAAATTGTCTCCGACTCTCCAAACTGTGTAAAGCCTCAGGGTTCTTAAGAAAAGCCGCCGTTTTGTTTTTATGTTCAGAAGATAAACATTTGCGTGAATAAATTTTTGTTTGTTTATTCATCAATATATTATTATTTATTATGGCTTTATAACTGTAAAGTAAAGGAAAATATATTAGTGACTTTTTTTGAGAGGAGGGGGAACTTTGAGTGACAGACAGTGCACTATATTCTTGTCTTTTATGTTTCAATTGTAACACCCTGTGCTTAGCAAAACATTATTCTCATGGGCGTCTAGTTTATTGAATAAATATTTATTACAAGCCCATGTATCAGCAAATACACAAATGCATCGTGATGTTTATTAATTTTATTTCAATTCCTTCTATTATTTAACACTATGTATATATATATATATATATATATATATATATATATATATATATATATATATGTATATATTTATTTATTTATTTATATATATATATATATATATATATATATATATATATATATATATATATATATAATAAAGAACTAAGTCAAAATACAAATACAAGAATTATAATTGAATTTACAATTCAAAGCTTTTCGTTGGCTAACAGTACCAACATCATCAGGAATATTAAACAATTAAAATTAACATATGTGCAAATTAGATTAAATAAATAGCTACTCCAAATCAATTACAATGTTGTTAATTTTATATATATATATATATATATATATATATATATATATATATATATATATATGTATATATATATATATATATATATATATATATATATATTGCTGCCCTAACATTACAAAACACTGAATTAATTATCAAATTTGATTTTACTTGTATTTGTTCATTTATCAACTCATTATTAGTATTATATTTATGTATTTCTAGAGCTTCATAAATATTCATTGTCAGGCCGTTGTTAATTTCTTTTACAAGTATCATATTATCTATGTTAGGAAATATGTGATTGTTATTAATACAATGACTAGCAAAATATGATTTATTAATTTCTGGCTTTTTATATGCATTAAAATGCTCTTTATATCTATCTTTAAGTTTTTTCTTAATTTGTCCTATATGTTAATTTTAATTGTTAAATATTCCTGATGATGTTGGTACTGTTAGCCAACGAAAAGCTTTAAATTTTAAATTCAATTATAATTCTTATATTTGTATTTTGACTTAGTTCTTTATTAATACACAAGAATACATATTGCGATTTTATATATCTATCTATATATATAGGGGTTGGAAACTAAAACACAAACCTAAACTGGAAAATAAATGCACCATCACAACACCCCGTTCAGCTGGTGCTAGAATATTTGAATGTTAACTCCCATATATACAAAGTAAGATTCTTGTTTAGATACATATAGTGAAAGTGAATACAAGAAAATATTGTTGCAAAGTTGAAAATATATGTGTATATATATAGTAATACTTCACGTTATCCATTATCTTTCCGTTTCACTGACTTATTGTTAATTGTAAACAATTATTCCAACATTATGTGCAATTATTTTTACCTTAGGTCAAGTGACCGTAAGGTGCCAAATCACATAAGGTAAAACTAGCTGCACTTAGTGGTTCAATACTTGTTTACAATTAACAATAATAGCCATATATATATATATATATATATATATATATATATATATATATATATATATGTGTGTGTGTGTGTGTTTGTGTACATATATATTGTAGCTATATCAATAAATAGGTGACAAAATTGTAATAAATATCTTTCTTTTATTTTACATAGATTGGTCAGAACTACATTCCATACAACCTCCCATTCAGGATCGCTGTACAAAACCGATGTAATCCGGGTTTAGTGTGTCACTGGCACGGATTGGCAGTTAAATATCTGATGATTACACCTGTTTGTATTCAGAGTAAACAAATCTCAGTGTAACCTTTCAATCTTTACTTTTGAGCGGCTTTAAATATTTTTATTTTTCATTTAAAACAAAATAATCTTCTATTGTAAGAATATATCGTTTTCATAGGTATTTTGTTGTTAATCAAATGAAATTATACAATGGCTCAGAGGTATTATAATTTAAATACGTTCAACCAACCTGGAAGTTGTAGGGAAATAGAAAACGGAAAAAAGTGGACAAGAGTGGATCAACGTTCTGCTCTTCTGGCTTACGTGACCAGTATTCACTCAAAAGGTGGGGCCCGATCACCCTCGAAGTATATTCTGGGGATAAAATATATGTTAATTTTAACGTTACAAAATAACATTGAAATGCAACACTGTCATGGCACAGAGTAAAACTGTATTATCACTAACAAATGTAACGTGAATAGCTATTGTATCAAATATTATCGGCCCCAAGCACCTTTACGGTAAATGGTCAATGCTACACAAAGTGCCAGTTTATTTTGTTCTTGTATGAACAATTCTACCTGTTATTATAAACCTATTGTAGAGATATAAACAGTATAGAAGCCCAAGAGGTAATGTATAATATTATTGTTAAAATAAAACCTACAATTTCTATTAATTATTATTCCACAAACATTTAACTAAACATTCGCAATGAAATAATAATGGATCCTTTTAATAAAAAGTACTAATTTTTCAAAGTTATTTATATTCCTGAGTGCATAAACAAACCCAAAGTGCGCAATTTTAACAAATTAAGTAAAGAGACCACTTGGTTTACTTTTAAAATATATGTGTGTACAATATTTTTGAAAATATATGTACGCAATAACTTAAAATATATGTGTACAATAAATTTGAAAATTTACTGAAAATTATGTGTGCAATAAATTTGAAAATTTGCTGAAAATATATGTGTACAATAATTTTCAAAATTTACTGAAAATATATGTGTGCAATAATTTTAAAAATTTACTAAAAATGTATGTGTACAATAATTTTGAAAATTTACTGAAAATATATGTGTACAATAACTTTTGGTTTTTACTGAAAATATATGTCCACTATAACTTTAAAATTTTACAGAAAATATAAGCATACAATAAGATTGAAACTCTACAGTAATAACTTCTTTTCTGTTGAGTGTGTCATTAAAGTAATGTGTGATTAGATCGGACTTGAGAGGGGTTCATCTGGCAGCCATGGGGACAAATCAATACACGGCCGCACAGCTTCTGCCGGGCGCAGCATCCAGACACAGCTAAATAATTTTACAACAATTTCTTATTCTAATCGTCTACTATTACACATCCCTTTTTTAATTAAAACTATGTATAAGTATTTCTAATTGTATATTTTCTATTAAACCGCCATACTTTTCTTCTCAAATAAAAAATCTATTTGATTCCGTCTGTCATTGGAGAACCTAATATAAAATTATTGATATATCGTCCTTGAGTAAAATAATTAATTACATTGATTTGTACCATCTCGTTAATTAAATTATACAACAGTACAAACAAATTGTGACGTTTAGATATTTACTAATTTATAATAATAATTACAGCTTATAATCGGTAGTGTGACGTAGGCCTAATAAATAAAATGGTTTTCACGCCAAAGTCTTACAACTTAAATAAGAAAAACTAATTGCTCGTTATCTGAAAAGAGAATCAAAAGCAAGGGTCTCGGGAAATCCTTTTCTTCTGCGAGTAACGCGGATTTGCCATCGGAGTTACAACTACATAGATAAACGGCTTAAGGCATGATGGATCCTATACGGTGTGATTTATTTCAAGCAATTACAGTTTCATTTACAACATGCAATTAACTGTTAGATTATAAAAATACTCTTTACAATTTGTTAATTTATTCACCTACTTAACTTCAAATACATTTTTTTAAACATGTAGTGGATGACACTTTTATGTTAGTACAGTTGTTTCAAATATTAATTAAAACTAATTGATTATTTTAGTTTTATATGGGAGAAAACCTTTCACAAAAGGGGTAACGTATGCAATATAGTTACTCCGTCCCATTTGGCATAAAATAAGCCATAACATATGATTTCACAAAACAGCTGATTTCATGTTATAGGTTATGTGGTAGAACAGCTGTTTTAACGCACGTTATGTTAATTTATTTATATCTTTGTAATTATTTAATGAAAAATAACTAATATAAAATGTCTTTTTGTTGATCTAGGTAGGGATTGATTTTAATTTTTTTTTAATAATTCATTGTTTCCATATGTACACAATATTAATAATTTAATATTTGCTTATTTCTGCATCGATGTTATAAAAATGAAATGTTTTAAAATAGGCAACCTTCTTCAAAATATTCTTTTAGTAAAAGCGTTAAGAAATAAATTTAATATATAAAGTTATTATTCAATATAATCAACTTTGTAGAAGGCAAGGTCAACAAATTCATTAGGATTATTTTTTTTCTTATACGGCACTGCTTTTATTTGAAACTTTGTATTGCAACAACTGTCGGGACGTATGCCTGGAAACAAGATGTAGATAAATGGAATTCCTTAGAAATTCCTCTTCTGGAAAGGAAGAATAAATAATATAATGCAACATTTCATGAATATTTCAGACTATTATCAGAGCGCCAAAAATGCTACGAAGCGTTACAAAATTACAGAAATATCTTCTTAATAAAAATGTTTGTATTTGTTTTGATATGTGCTGGAAAATTAAACTTGGTTTCTTATGGCAACATCAATTTCTTATATTTTATCAATTCGACACGATTTCATGAAAATCCCTAATCTGTAATCCCAAAAACCTCTATTCGTATTTACAGATGTCCTTCATGACAATGAATTAAACAGCTTGAAGCAACTGTGGCGTAAGTTTTTAATTAAAATAAATAAATCTTCAAACACAAATAAACACATGCTTGTACATTTCGTTATACAGCATTTTCGTTAAAATTAAATTAATAAAAGTTTAACACAAAAATAATAATAATTTCAGGCCCAATACGATCCTCCAGCGTGGATACCGTAAGGTAGATAAAACGCAATTTCTCACGGTCACGGAGCATGGTTTTGAATCTTTCACCTTATACATTCTTAAAATGCCTTTAATTGGTTTAAGGTTCATCATGGCGTCCCGTTGACTATCTTTGTCATAAAATATTTTTAGAAACAAAAATTTATTTTCAAAAAGCCCGATTTTTACGTTAAATGTAGCTAAAATAACAAATATTTATGCAACATGCTGCATTGTAACCATAAATTATTTAGCATGTTACATATTAATTATTAAAAAAAAAAAACAGTTTAAGGTCAATTTTTAAGTTCAGAGACAAATTAGTTGATGCTAAATAATCCAGTAAGTAGTTTTTGCATGGATACAAAGCCTGCAGCTGCCTGCTCCCGCAGGCGTAACTAGAGATTAGGAATCGGGAAAAGGTTAAGCAGATTAAGGCTAAGACTTTGGCTACACACAATTTAATAAGATTGAAATTAATTTTTTAATAACTTGTTCTTTTCGAGATGATGTTATTTTTCATAATTGTATTCATCGTTTACACAATAAACTTTGGCCGGAATGATTATAAATGCAGATAGAAATGATACCTATTATTTGCTATTTGTTCTTGTTATTATTATTTATTACCTATTATTTATTCAAAGATATATTATTATATTCAAATAATAGAGTAACCAATATAGTTTTATAAAATCTATTTATTAAATTGTCATGTGTATACTGTGTTTGACAGTTGACGATATAATACAAAACAATTAAGGAAAAATCATATTTACACCGATGGTAAATGTTATAGATTTTATAAATTTCTATATCTTGTTATTATTATTTCAATATTGTGTTTCAGTATTTTATCAATAGTGCTGTGTAAGGTGTTTTTTTATAATTAATTTTATAATTTTTACATTAATATTTATAAATACAATAATAATGGTAACACTGTGATGAAATCAAGGTTTTACTACGTGAAAGTAACATTATAAAATAGAACTGAGAACTTAGTTCCTTAGAACCTAATAGAATAAACAGTTCTTTTTATTTGACGATTTAAAAATATCTGTTGATAACGAAGTATAAATACGAAAAGTGTGAATATAATATAACTTGTATAGTACAATAAAAATATTCTTAAAACCCCAATATCACAATAATAATTGATATTACAAATTACCTAAGATTAAACCCTTGTGTACATCACCATTAGAGAGTCCAATTACAAAATTTAAATCTAGAATAAAATAAGTCTTAGACCCGTCAGTCTAATCTGTATTCTAGATTGTAATTTTGTATAACCCTCTAATGATGATGATATCGTTATCGAAATGTACCCAAGGGTTTTTCTTTGGTAACTCGTAATCCTACTTGTTTTTTTTTTTATTATTTTTGTGGTATTGGGATTTTTTCCAATATTTGTGTATTGTACCTCTGTACTCCTGATATTGTACCTCTGTACTCCTGATATTATGCCTCTGTACTCCTGATATTGTACCTCTGTACTCCTGATATTGTACCTCTGTACTCCTGATATTTTATTACTTTGTTTACTTTTTTAAAAAATTTTGTAAGTTCATTCATTAAAAACATTGTTAAAGTTTTATGCACTTTCCAATAGTATTAAAATCTTTAAACTAATTGCATACTTCCAATCGACAATATTAGACCTTCATTAATAAGGACTTAGGTATTTTGTAATGATGTTTTTCCTGTGTCTTAACCTGAACTGTCATCTTTAGATTTTATTAAGGTAACTGTAGAATTACCGTATTCTTGTTATACTTGACAGAGTTGGTGTCTTGTGATAAAGTATGACGCCAGATAATGTATCGAGCTCGTAATGTTACGCGCGCATCAAACTGTACGCTCATTAGGTATATATGAGCCGGAAGCGTTAATTTGTAACTCGACGCTCGGCTGTTACGAGAGATTAATTTAAATACGCAACAAACCCGTGAAACCCCCAAAATAATGTTGCACTAATGCCTAATAAATACAGAGTAGGTGAATTACGCAATGCTGTATGTAGCTTTATGCAATCAGCTGTTTGCTTCACACTGAGCAACTTACAGGGATATAAAATCTTGAGAGGTCATGAATTGTACCCATTCTTGACTCGTTCCGTGCCGGCGTCTCTACGCTATTTCCAGGAGCTAAAAGGCGTGTTTGTACATATGTTTCTTCATTTTTTCCATGTAGCAAGGTGAGTATTTAATGTCAGGAGTGTAGTTTTAGGAATTATAAATAAATAAAACAACAAAAACTCAGGCAGTCCTGTAGTAAATTCATTTAAAGATGATTGCTTTGCAATCGAACTGTACATCAGGAAATAATTAAAACGTCTGTGTGGTTAAAGAGGTTTAATCTACTTATAATTACAGAGTATACTCCAATTCCTCTACATTATTATAGTTAAAGGAAGACAAAATTATTGCAACATCAATAAGGTAACGAAATAGGGGTTCTTTAGTGCGGAGCATATGGAAGGGTCGTGACATTGCTGTGTAGGGTAGCGTGCGTTACATATATCTAGATCAAGCTGCCCATTCAGCAAAAAGGGATGAAGAAAGAAATTGGAGGAAGAGACAAGAGCAGAAATGGGATGTGAACCGGTGGTATTGGGTGTGGCTACCTAGTCTCAGTGTCACAGTTTGTCATGAAGTATATCAACCTAGAATCTTAAATGATACATATTTAATTAAAAATAGTGTGTGTTTAGACAAAAAAAAAGGTTTTGTCATTTAATTTGTACATTAGAAGTTAAGAAAACATTTTATTTTAAATTTTAGTTTAACCTCTTCTGAAATTGTATTATTAAATTAAATGTTACCAAATAATGTGTTTATATATATATATATATATATATATATATATATATATATATATATATATATGACTATTGTTAGGTTTTTCATAATTTTTGAAGTCGCTTCCATCATTTAGAGGTCTGATATGGATGACATTTCTAGCTACAAACCGTTAGCTACAAGCTTCAACAGGCAATATATTTTTTTAAGTCAATTCCTACTTAAATCAACAAAGAAAAATTTCGTTTTAGTGTTTTTTATTTTATAGTTACAATTATATATATATATATATATATATATATATATATATATATATATATATATATATGACTATTGTTAGGTTATTTATAATTTCTGAAGTCGCTTCCATCATTTAGTGGTCTGATATGGATGAAATTTCTAGCTACAAATCGTTAGCTACAAGCTTTAACAGGCAATATATTTTTTTAAGTCAATTCCTACTTAAATCAACAAAGAAAAATTTCGTTTAGTGTTTTGTATTTTATAGTTACAAATATATATATATATATGACTATTGTTAGGTTTTTCATAATTTTTGAAGTCGCTTCCAACATTTAGCGGTCTTTAGTGTTTTGTATTTTATAGTTACTATTATATATATATATATATATATATATATATATATATATATATATATATATATATATGACTATTGTTAGGTTTTTCATAATTTTTGAAGTCGCTTCCATCATTTAGCGGTCTGATATGGATGACATTTCTAGCTACAAATCGTTAGCTAAAAGCTTTAACAGGCAATATAATTTTTTAAGTCAATTCCTACTTAAATCAACAAAGAAAAATTTCGTTTTAGTGTTTTGTATTTTATAGTTACAATTATATATATATATATATATATATATATATATATATATATATATATATATATATATATATATATATATATATATATGACTATTGTTTGGTTTTTCATAATTTTTGAAGTCGCTTTCATCATTTAGCGGTCTGATATGGATGAAATTTCTAGCTACAAATCGTTAGCTACAAGCTTTAACAGGCAATATATTTGTTTAAGTCAATTCCTACTTAAATCAACAAAGAAAAATTTCGTTTTAGTGTTTTGTATTTTATAGTTACAATTATATATATATATATATATATATATATATATATATATATATATATATATATGACTATTGTTAGGTTTTTCATAATTTCTGTGTCGTTTCCATCATTTAGCGATATGATATGGATGAAATTTCTACCTACAAATCGTTAGCTAAAAGCTTTAACAGGCAATATATTTTTTGAAGTCAATTCCTACTTAAATCAACAAAGAAAAGTTTCGTTTTAGTGTTTTGTATTTTATAGTTACAATTATATATATATATACATATATATATGACTATTGTTAGGTTTTTCATAATTTTTGAAGTCGCTTCCAACATTTAGCGGTCTGATATGGATGAAATTTCTAGCTACAAATCGTTAGCTACAAGCTTTAACAGGCAATATATTTTTTTAAGTCAATTCCTACTTAAATCAAGAAAGAAAAATTTCGTTTAGTGTTTTGTATTTTATAGTTACAATTATATATATATATATATATATATATATATATGACTATTGTTAGGTTTTTCATAATTTTTGAAGTCGCTTCCATCATTTAGCGGTCTGATATGGATGAAATTTCTAGCTACAAATCGTTAGCTACAAGTTTTAACAGGCAATATATTTTTTTAAGTCAATTCCTACTTAAATCAACAAAGAAAAATTTCGTTTTAGTGTTTTGTATTTTATAGTTACAATTATATATATATATGACTATTGTTAGGTTTTTCATAATTTTTGAAGTCGCTTCCATCAATTAGCGGTCTGATATGGATGAAATTACTAGCTACAAATCGTTAGCTACAAGCTTTAAAAGGCAATATAATTTTTTAAGTCAATTCCTACTTAAATCAACAAAGAAAAATTTCGTTTTAGTGTTTTGTATTTTATAGTTACAATTATATATATATATATATATATATATATATATATATATATATATATATATATGACTATTGTTAGGTTTTTCATAATTTTTGAAGTCGCTTCCATCATTTATCGGTCTGATATGGATGAAATTTCTAGCTACAAATCGTTAGCTACAAGCTTTAACAGGCAATATATTTTTTTAAGTCAATTCCTACTTAAATCAACAAAGAAAAATTTCGTTTTAGTGTTTTGTATTTTATAGTTACAGTTATATATATATATATATATATATATATATATATATATATATATATATATATATATGACTATTGTTAGGTTTTTCATAATTTCTGAAGTCGCTTCCATCATTTAGCGGTCTGATATGGATGAAATTTCTAGCTACAAATCGTTAGCTACAAGCTTTAACAGGCAATATATTTTTTTAAGTCAATTCCTAATTAAATCAACAAAGAAAAATTTCGTTTTAGTGTTTTGTATTTTATAGTTACAATTATATATATATATATATATATGACTATTGTTAGGTTTTTCATAATTTCTGAAGTCGCTTCCATCATTTAGCGGTCTGATATGGATGAAATTTCTAGCTACAAATCGTTAGCTACAAGCTTTAACAGGCAATATATTTTTTTAAGTCAATTCCTACTTAAATCAACAAAGAAAAATTTCGTTTTAGTGTTTTGTATTTTATAGTTACAATTATATATATATATATATATATATATATATATATATATATATATATATATATATATATATATGACTATTGTTAGGTTTTTCATAATTTTTGAAGTCGCTTCCATCATTTAGCGGTCTGATATGGATGAAATTTGTAGCTACAAATCGTTAGCTACAAGCTTTAACAGGCAATATATTTTTTTAAGTCAATTCCTACTTAAATGAACAAAGAAAAATTTCGTTTTAGTGTTTTGTATTTTATAGTTACAATTATAT
This sequence comes from Prosapia bicincta, assembly GCA_036971475.1. Classification (NCBI taxonomy): domain Eukaryota; kingdom Metazoa; phylum Arthropoda; class Insecta; order Hemiptera; family Cercopidae; genus Prosapia; species Prosapia bicincta. The sequence goes on along the minus strand of JBAIZL010000004.1, from coordinate 36,037,864 downwards.
ATATATGACTATTGTTAGGTTTTTCATAATTTTTGAAGTCGCTTCCATCATTTAGCGGTCTGATATGGATGAAAGTTCTAGCTACAAATCGTTAGCTACAAGCTTTAACAGGCAATATATTTTTTTTTGTCAATTCCTACTTAAATCAACAAAGAAAAATTTCGTTTTAGTGTTTTGTATTTTATAGTTACAATTATATATATATATATGACTATTATTAGGTTTTTCATAATTTTTGAAGTCGCTTCCATCATTTAGCGGTCTGATATGGATGAAATTTCTAGCTACAAATCGTTAGCTACAAGTTTTAACAGGCAATATATTTTTTTAAGTCAATTCCTACTTAAATCAACAAAGAAAAATTTCGTTTTAGTGTTTTGTATTTTATAGTTACAATTATATATATATATAAATATATATATATATATATATATATATATATATATATATATATATATATATATGACTATTGTTAGGTTTTTCATAATTTCTGAAGTCGCTTCCATCATTTAGCGGTCTGATATGGATGAAATTTCCAGCTACAAATCGTTAGCTACAAGTTTTAACAGGCAATATATTTTTTTAAGTCAATTCCTTCTTAAATCAACAAAGAAAAATTTCGTTTTAGTGTTTTGTATTTTATAGTTACAATTATATATATATATATATATATATATATATATATATGACTATTGTTAGGTTTTTCATAATTTCTGAAGTCGCTTCCATCATTTAGCGGTCTGATATGGATGAAATTTCTAGCTACAAATCGTTAGCTAAAAGCTTTAACAGGCAATATATTTTTTTAAGTCAATTCCTACTTAAATCAACAAAGAAAAGTTTCGTTTTAGTGTTTTGTATTTTATAGTTACAATTATATATATATATATATATATATATATATATATATATATATATGACTATTGTTAGGTTTTTCATAATTTTTGAAGTCGCTTCCAACATTTAGCGGTCTGATATGGATGAAATTTCTAGCTACAAATCGTTAGCTACAAGCTTTAACCGGCAATATATTTTTTTAAGTCAATTCCTACTTAAATCAACAAAGAAAAATTTCGTTTAGTGTTTTGTATTTTATAGTTACAATTATATATATATATGACTATTGTTAGGTTTTTCATAATTTTTGAAGTCCCTTCCAACATTTAGCTGTCTTCAGTGTTTTGTATTTTATAGTTACAATTATATATATATATATATATAAATATATATATATATATGACTATTGTTAGGTTTTTCATAATTTTTGAAGTCGCTTCCATCATTTAGCGGTCTGATATGGATGACATTTCTAGCTACAAATCGTTAGCTAAAAGCTTTAACAGGCAATATAATTTTTTAAGTCAATTCCTACTTAAATCAACAAAGAAAAATTTCGTTTTAGTGTTTTGTATTTTATAGTTACAATTATATATATATATATATATATATATATATATATATATATATATATATGACTATTGTTAGGTTTTTCATAATTTCTGAAGTCGCTTCCATCATTTAGCGGTCTGATATGGATGAAATTTCTAGCTACAACTCGTTAGCTACAAGCTTTAACAGGCAATATATTTTTTAAAGTCAATTCCTACTTAAATCAACAAAGAAAAATTTCGTTTTAGTGTTTTGTATTTTATAGTTACAATTATATATATATATGACTATTGTTAGGTTTTTCATAATTTTTGAAGTCGCTTCCATCATTTAGCGGTCTGATATGGATGAAATTACTAGCTACAAATCGTTAGCTACAAGCTTTAACAGGCAATATAATTTTTTAAGTCAATTCCTACTTAAATCAACAAAGAAAAATTTCGTTTTAGTGTTTTGCATTTTATAGTTACAATTATATATATATATATATATATATATATATATATATATATATATGACTATTGTTAGGTTTTTCATAATTTCTGAAGTCGCTCCCATCATTTAGCGGTCTGATATGGATGAAATTTCCAGCTACAAATCGTTAGCTACAAGTTTTAACAGGCAATATATTTTTTTAAGTCAATTCCTACTTAAATCAACAAAGAAAAATTTCGTTTTAGTGTTTTGTATTTTATAGTTACAAATATATATATATATATATATATATATATATATATATATGACTATTGTTAGGTTTTTCATAATTTCTGAAGTCGCTTCCATCATTTAGCGGTCTGATATGGATGAAATTTCTAGCTACAAATCGTTAGCTAAAAGCTTTAACAGGCAATATATTTTTTTAAGTCAATTCCTACTTAAATCAACAAAGAAAAGTTTCGTTTTAGTGTTTTGTATTTTATAGTTACAATTATATATATATATATATATGACTATTGTTAGGTTTGTCATAATTTTTGAAGTCGCTTCCAACATTTAGCGGTCTGATATGGATGAAATGTCTAGCTACAAATCGTTAGCTACAAGCTTTAACCGGCAATATATTTTTTTAAGTCAATTCCTACTTAAATCAACAAAGAAAAATTTCGTTTAGTGTTTTGTATTTTATAGTTACAATTATATATATATATGACTATTGTTAGGTTTTTCATAATTTTTGAAGTCGCTTCCAACATTTAGCTGTCTTTAGTGTTTTGTATTTTATAGTTACAATTATATATATATGACTATTGTTAGGTTTTTCATAATTTTTGAAGTCGCTTCCATCATTTAGCGGTCTGATATGGATGACATTTCTAGCTACAAATCGTTAGCTAAAAGCTTTAACAGGCAATATAATTTTTTAAGTCAATTCCTACTTAAATCAACAAAGAAAAATTTCGTTTTAGTGTTTTGTATTTTATAGTTAAAATTATATATATACATATATATATATATATATATATATATATATATATATATATATATATGACTATTGTTAGGTTTTTCATAATTTTTGAAGTCGCTTCCATCATTTGTCGGTCTGATATGGATGAAATTTCTAGCTACAAATCGTTAGCTACAAGCTTTAACAGGCAATATATTTTTTTAAGTCAATTCCTACTTAAATCAACAAAGAAAAATTTTGTTTTAGTGTTTTGTATTTTATAGTTACAATTATATATATATATATATATATATATATATATATATATATATATGACTATTGTTAGGTTTTTCATAATTTCTGAAGTCGCTTCCATCATTTAGCGGTCTGATATGGATGAAATTTCTAGCTACAAATCGTTAGCTACAAGCTTTAACAGGCAATATATTTTTTTAAGTCAATTCCTACTTAAATCAACAAAGAAAAATTTCGTTTTAGTGTTTTGTATTTTATAGTTACAATTATATATATATATATATATGACTATTGTTAGGTTTTTCATAATTTCTGAAGTCGCTTCCATCATTTAGCGGTCTGATATGGATGAAATTTCTAGCTACAAATCGTTAGCTGCAAGCTTTAACAGGCAATATATTTTTTTAAGTCAATTCCTAATTAAATCAACAAAGAAAAATTTCGTTTTAGTGTTTTGTATTTTATAGTTACAATTATATATATATATATATATATATATATATATATATGACTATTGTTAGGTTTTTCATAATTTTTTAATTCGCTTCCATCATTTAGCGGTCTGATATGGATGAAATTTCTAGCTACAAATCGTTAGCTACAAGCTTTAACAGGCAATATATTTTTTTAAGTCAATTCCTACTTAAATCAACAAAGAAAAATTTCGTTTTAGTGTTTTGTATTTTATAGTTACAATTATATATATATATATATATATATATATATATATATATATATATATATATGACTATTGTTAGGTTTTTCATAATTTCTGAAGTCGCTTCCATCATTTAGCGGTCTGATATGGATGAAATTTCTAGCTACAAATCGTTAGCTACAAGCTTTAACAGGCAATATATTTTTTTAAGTCAATTCCTACTTAAATCAACAAAGAAAAATTTCGTTTTAGTGTTTTGTATTTTATAGTTACAATTATATATATATATATATATATATATATATATATATATATATATATGACTATTGTTAGGTTTTTCATAATTTCTGAAGTCGCTTCCATCATTTAGCGGTCTGATATGGATGAAATTTCTAGCTACAAATCGTTAGCTACAAGCTTTAACAGGCAATATATTTTTTTAAGTCAATTCCTACTTAAATCAACAAAGAAAAATTTCGTTTTAGTGTTTTGTATTTTATAGTTACAATTATATATATATATATATATATATATATATATATATATGACTATTGTTAGGTTTTTCATAATTTTTGAAGTCGCTTCCATCATTTAGCGGTCTGATATGGATGAAATTTGTAGCTACAAATCGTTAGCTACAAGCTTTAACAGGCAATATATTTTTTTAAGTCAATTCCTACTTAAATCAACAAAGAAAAATTTCGTTTTAGTGTTTTGTATTTTATAGTTACAATTATATATATATGACTATTGTTAGGTTTTTCATAATTTTTGAAGTCGCTTCCATCATTTAGCGGTCTGATATGGATGAAAGTTCTAGCTAGAAATCGTTAGCTACAAGCTTTAACAGGCAATATATTTTTTTAAGTCAATTCCTACTTAAATCAACAAAGAAAAATTTCGTTTTAGTGTTTTGTATTTTATAGTTACAATTATATATATATATATGACTATTATTAGGTTTTTCATAATTTTTGAAGTCGCTTCCATCATTTAGCGGTCTGATATGGATGAAATTTCTAGCTACAAATCGTTAGCTAAAAGCTTTAACAGGCAATATATTTTTTTAAGTCAATTCCTACTTAAATCAACAAAGAAAAGTTTCGTTTTAGTGTTTTGTATTTTATAGTTACAATTATATATATATATATATATATATATATGACTATTGTTAGGTTTTTCATAATTTTTGAAGTCGCTTCCAACATTTAGCGGTCTGATATGGATGAAATTTCTAGCTACAAATCGTTAGCTACAAGCTTTAACCGGCAATATATTTTTTTAAGTCAATTCCTACTTAAATCAACAAAGAAAAATTTCGTTTAGTGTTTTGTATTTTATAGTTACAATTATATATATATATATGACTATTGTTAGGTTTTTCATAATTTTTGAAGTCGCTTCCAACATTTAGCTGTCTTTAGTGTTTTGTATTTTATAGTTACAATTATATATATATATATATATATATATATATATATATATATATATATATATATATATATATATGACTATTGTTAGGTTTTTCATAATTTTTGAAGTCGCTTCCATCATTTAGCCGTCTGATATGGATGACATTTCTAGCTACAAATCGTTAGCTAAAAGCTTTAACAGGCAATATAATTTTTTAAGTCAATTCCTACTTAAATCAACAAAGAAAAATTTCGTTTTAGTGTTTTGTATTTTATAGTTACAATTATATATATATATATATATATATATATATATATATATATATATATTTATATATATATATGACTATTTTAGTTTTTTCATAATTTCTGAAGTCGCTTCCATCATTTAGCGGTCTGATATGGATGAAATTTCTAGCTACAAATCGTTAGCTACAAGCTTTAACAGGCAATATATTTTTTTAAGTCAATTCCTAATTAAATCAACAAAGAAAAATTTCGTTTTAGTGTTTTGTATTTTATAGTTACAATTATATATATATATATATATATATATATATATATATATATGACTATTGTTAGGTTTTTCATAATTTCTGAAGTCGCTTCCATCATTTAGCGGTCTGATATGGATGAAATTTCTAGCTACAAATCGTTAGCTACAAGCTTTAACAGGCAATATATTTTTTTAAGTCAATTCCTACTTAAATCATCAAAGAAAAATTTCGTTTTAGTGTTTTGTATTTTATAGTTAGAATTATATATATATATATATATATATATATATATATATATATATATATATATATATATGACTATTGTTAGGTTTTTCATAATTTTTGAAGTCGCTTCCAACATTTAGCTGTCTTTAGTGTTTTGTATTTTATAGTTACAATTATATATATATATATATATATATATATATATATATATATGACTATTGTTAGGTTTTTCATAATTTTTGAAGTCGCTTCCATCATTTAGCGGTCTGATATGGATGACATTTCTAGCTACAAATCGTTAGCTAAAAGCTTTATCAGGCAATATAATTTTTTAAGTCAATTCCTACTTAAATCAACAAAGAAAAATTTCGTTTTAGTGTTTTGTATTTTATAGTTACAATTATATATATATATATATATATATATATATATGACTATTGTTAGGTTTTTCATAATTTTTGAAGTCGCTTTCATCATTTAGCGGTCTGATATGGATGAAATTTCTAGCTACAAATCGTTAGCTACAAGCTTTAACAGGCAATATATTTGTTTAAGTCAATTCCTACTTAAATCAACAAAGAAAAATTTCGTTTTAGTGTTTTGTATTTTATAGTTACAATTATATATATATATATATATATATATATATATATATGACTATTGTTAGGTTTTTCATAATTTTTGAAGTCGCTTTCATCATTTAGCGGTCTGATATGGATGAAATTTCTAGCTACAAATCGTTAGCTACAAGCTTTAACAGGCAATATATTTTTTTAAATCAATTCCTACTTAAATCAACAAAGAAAAATTTCGTTTTAGTGTTTTGTAGTTTATAGTTACAATTAAATATATATATATATATATATATATATATATATATATATATATATATATATATATGACTATTGTTAGGTTTTTCATAATTTTTGAAGTCGCTTCCATCATTTAGCCGTCTGATATGGATGACATTTCTAGCTACAAATCGTTAGCTAAAAGCTTTAACAGGCAATATATTTTTTTAAGTCAATTCCTAATTAAATCAACAAAGAAAAATTTCGTTTTAGTGTTTTGTATTTTATAGTTACAATTATATATATATATATGACTATTGTTAGGTTTTTCATAATTTTTGAAGTCGCTTCCAACATTTAGCTGTCTTTAGTGTTTTGTATTTTATAGTTACAATTATATATATATATATATATATATATATATATATATATATATATATATATATATATATGACTATTGTTAGGTTTTTCATAATTTTTGAAGTCGCTTCCATCATTTAGCCGTCTGATATGGATGACATTTCTAGCTACAAATCGTTAGCTAAAAGCTTTAACAGGCAATATAATTTTTTAAGTCAATTCCTACTTAAATCAACAAAGAAAAATTTCGTTTTAGTGTTTTGTATTTTATAGTTACAATTATATATATATATATATATATATATATATATATATATATATTTATATATATATGACTATTTTAGGTTTTTCATAATTTCTGAAGTCGCTTCCATCATTTAGCGGTCTGATATGGATGAAATTTCTAGCTACAAATCGTTAGCTACAACCTTTAACAGGCAATATATTTTTTTAAGTCAATTCCTAATTAAATCAACAAAGAAAAATTTCGTTTTAGTGTTTTGTATTTTATAGTTACAATTATATATATATATATATATATATATATATGACTATTGTTAGGTTTTTCATAATTTCTGAAGTCGCTTCCATCATTTAGCGGTCTGATATGGATGAAATTTCTAGCTACAAATCGTTAGCTACAAGCTTTAACAGGCAATATATTTTTTTAAGTCAATTCCTACTTAAATCAACAAAGAAAAATTTCGTTTTAGTGTTTTGTATTTTATAGTTAGAATTATATATATATATATATATATATATATATATATATATATATATATATATATATATATGACTATTGTTAGGTTTTTCATAATTTTTGAAGTCGCTTCCAACATTTAGCTGTCTTTAGTGTTTTGTATTTTATAGTTACAATTATATATATATATATATATATATATATATATATATATGACTATTGTTAGGTTTTTCATAATTTTTGAAGTCGCTTCCATCATTTAGCGGTCTGATATGGATGACATTTCTAGCTACAAATCGTTAGCTAAAAGCTTTATCAGGCAATATAATTTTTTAAGTCAATTCCTACTTAAATCAACAAAGAAAAATTTCGTTTTAGTGTTTTGTATTTTATAGTTACAATTATATATATATATATATATATATATATATATATATATATATATATATATATATATATGACTATTGTTAGGTTTTTCATAATTTTTGAAGTCGCTTTCATCATTTAGCGGTCTGATATGGATGAAATTTCTAGCTACAAATCGTTAGCTACAAGCTTTAACAGGCAATATATTTGTTTAAGTCAATTCCTACTTAAATCAACAAAGAAAAATTTCGTTTTAGTGTTTTGTATTTTATAGTTACAATTATATATATATATATATATATATATATATATATATATATATATATATATATATATATGACTATTGTTAGGTTTTTCATAATTTTTGAAGTCGCTTTCATCATTTAGCGGTCTGATATGGATGAAATTTCTAGCTACAAATCGTTAGCTACAAGCTTTAACAGGCAATATATTTTTTTAAATCAATTCCTACTTAAATCAACAAAGAAAAATTTCGTTTTAGTGTTTTGTATTTTATAGTTACAATTATATATATATATATATATATATATATATATATATATGACTATTGTTAGGTTTTTCATAATTTTTGAAGTCGCTTCCATCATTTAGCGGTCTGATATGGATGACATTTCTAGCTACAAATCGTTAGCTAAAAGCTTTATCAGGCAATATAATTTTTTAAGTCAATTCCTACTTAAATCAACAAAGAAAAATTTCGTTTTAGTGTTTTGTATTTTTAGTTACAATTATATATATATATATATATATATATATATATATATATATATATATATATATATATATATATGACTATTGTTAGGTTTTTCATAATTTTTGAAGTCGCTTTCATCATTTAGCGGTCTGATATGGATGAAATTTCTAGCTACAAATCGTTAGCTACAAGCTTTAACAGGCAATATATTTGTTTAAGTCAATTCCTACTTAAATCAACAAAGAAAAATTTCGTTTTAGTGTTTTGTATTTTATAGTTACAATTATATATATATATATATATATATATATATATATATGACTATTGTTAGGTTTTTCATAATTTTTGAAGTCGCTTTCATCATTTAGCGGTCTGATATGGATGAAATTTCTAGCTACAAATCGTTAGCTACAAGCTTTAACAGGCAATATATTTTTTTAAATCAATTCCTACTTAAATCAACAAAGAAAAATTTCGTTTTAGTGTTTTGTAGTTTATAGTTACAATTAAATATATATATATATATATATATATATATATATATATATATATATATATATATATATGACTATTGTTAGGTTTTTCATAATTTTTGAAGTCGCTTCCATCATTTAGCCGTCTGATATGGATGACATTTCTAGCTACAAATCGTTAGCTAAAAGCTTTAACAGGCAATATATTTTTTTAAGTCAATTCCTAATTAAATCAACAAAGAAAAATTTCGTTTTAGTGTTTTGTATTTTATAGTTACAATTATATATATATATATATGACTATTGTTAGGTTTTTCATAATTTTTGAAGTCGCTTCCAACATTTAGCTGTCTTTAGTGTTTTGTATTTTATAGTTACAATTATATATATATATATATATATATATATATATATATATATATATATATATATATGACTATTGTTAGGTTTTTCATAATTTTTGAAGTCGCTTCCATCATTTAGCCGTCTGATATGGATGACATTTCTAGCTACAAATCGTTAGCTAAAAGCTTTAACAGGCAATATAATTTTTTAAGTCAATTCCTACTTAAATCAACAAAGAAAAATTTCGTTTTAGTGTTTTGTATTTTATAGTTACAAATATATATATATATATATATATATATATATATATATATATATATATATATATATATTTATATATATATATGACTATTTTAGGTTTTTCATAATTTCTGAAGTCGCTTCCATCATTTAGCGGTCTGATATGGATGAAATTTCTAGCTACAAATCGTTAGCTACAAGCTTTAACAGGCAATATATTTTTTTAAGTCAATTCCTACTTAAATCAACAAAGAAAAATTTCGTTTTAGTGTTTTGTATTTTATAGTTAGAATTATATATATATATATATATATATATATATATATATATATATATATATATGACTATTGTTAGGTTTTTCATAATTTTTGAAGTCGCTTCCAACATTTAGCTGTCTTTAGTGTTTTGTATTTTATAGTTACAATTATATATATATATATATATATATATATATATATATATATGACTATTGTTAGGTTTTTCATAATTTTTGAAGTCGCTTCCATCATTTAGCGGTCTGATATGGATGACATTTCTAGCTACAAATCGTTAGCTAAAAGCTTTATCAGGCAATATAATTTTTTAAGTCAATTCCTACTTAAATCAACAAAGAAAAATTTCGTTTTAGTGTTTTGTATTTTATAGTTACAATTATATATATATATATATATATATATATATATATATATATATATATATATATATATATGACTATTGTTAGGTTTTTCATAATTTTTGAAGTCGCTTTCATCATTTAGCGGTCTGATATGGATGAAATTTCTAGCTACAAATCGTTAGCTACAAGCTTTAACAGGCAATATATTTGTTTAAGTCAATTCCTACTTAAATCAACAAAGAAAAATTTCGTTTTAGTGTTTTGTATTTTATAGTTACAATTATATATATATATATATATATATATATATATATATATATATATATATATATATATGACTATTGTTAGGTTTTTCATAATTTTTGAAGTCGCTTTCATCATTTAGCGGTCTGATATGGATGAAATTTCTAGCTACAAATCGTTAGCTACAAGCTTTAACAGGCAATATATTTTTTTAAATCAATTCCTACTTAAATCAACAAAGAAAAATTTCGTTTTAGTGTTTTGTAGTTTATAGTTACAATTAAATATATATATATATATATATATATATATATATATATATATATATATATATATGACTATTGTTAGGTTTTTCATAATTTCTGAAGTCGCTTCCATCATTTAGCGGTCTGATATGGATGAAATTTCTAGCTACAAATCGTTAGCTACAAGCTTTAACAGGCAATATATTTTTTTAAGTCAATTCCTAATTAAATCAACAAAGAAAAATTTCGTTTTAGTGTTTTGTATTTTATAGTTACAATTATATATATATATATATGACTATTGTTAGGTTTTTCATAATTTTTGAAGTCGCTTCCATCATTTAGCGGTCTGATATGGATGAAATTTCTAGCTACAAATCGTTAGCTACAAGCTTTAACAGGCAATATATTTTTTTAAGTCAATTCCTACTTAAATCAACAAAGAAAAATTTCGTTTTAGTGTTTTGTATTTTATAGTTACAATTATATATATATATATATATATATATATATATATATATGACTATTGTTAGGTTTTTCATAATTTCTGAAGTCGCTTCCATCATTTAGCGGTCTGATATGGATGAAAGTTCTAGCTACAAATCGTTAGCTACAAGCTTTAACGGGCAATATATTTTTTTAAGTCAATTCCTACTTAAATCAACAAAGAAAAATTTCGTTTTAGTGTTTTGTATTTTATAGTTACAATTATATATATATATATATATATATATATATATATATATATATATATATATATATATATATATGACTATTGTTAGGTTTTTCATAATTTTTGAAGTCGCTTCCATCATTTAGCCGTCTGATATGGATGACATTTCTAGCTACAAATCGTTAGCTAAAAGCTTTAACAGGCAATATATTTTTTTAAGTCAATTCCTAATTAAATCAACAAAGAAAAATTTCGTTTTAGTGTTTTGTATTTTATAGTTACAATTATATATATATATATGACTATTGTTAGGTTTTTCATAATTTTTGAAGTCGCTTCCAACATTTAGCTGTCTTTAGTGTTTTGTATTTTATAGTTACAATTATATATATATATATATATATATATATATATATATATATATATATATATATATATATGACTATTGTTAGGTTTTTCATAATTTTTGAAGTCGCTTCCATCATTTAGCCGTCTGATATGGATGACATTTCTAGCTACAAATCGTTAGCTAAAAGCTTTAACAGGCAATATAATTTTTTAAGTCAATTCCTACTTAAATCAACAAAGAAAAATTTCGTTTTAGTGTTTTGTATTTTATAGTTACAATTATATATATATATATATATATATATATATATATATATATATATATATATATATATATTTATATATATATATGACTATTTTAGGTTTTTCATAATTTCTGAAGTCGCTTCCATCATTTAGCGGTCTGATATGGATGAAATTTCTAGCTACAAATCGTTAGCTACAAGCTTTAACAGGCAATATATTTTTTTAAGTCAATTCCTACTTAAATCAACAAAGAAAAATTTCGTTTTAGTGTTTTGTATTTTATAGTTAGAATTATATATATATATATATATATATATATATATATATATATATATATATATATATATATATATATATATATATATATATATGACTATTGTTAGGTTTTTCATAATTTTTGAAGTCGCTTCCAACATTTAGCTGTCTTTAGTGTTTTGTATTTTATAGTTACAATTATATATATATATATATATATATATATATATATATATATATATATATGACTATTGTTAGGTTTTTCATAATTTTTGAAGTCGCTTCCATCATTTAGCGGTCTGATATGGATGACATTTCTAGCTACAAATCGTTAGCTAAAAGCTTTATCAGGCAATATAATTTTTTAAGTCAATTCCTACTTAAATCAACAAAGAAAAATTTCGTTTTAGTGTTTTGTATTTTATAGTTACAATTATATATATATATATATATATATATATATATATATATATATATATATATATATATATATATATATATGACTATTGTTAGGTTTTTCATAATTTTTGAAGTCGCTTTCATCATTTAGCGGTCTGATATGGATGAAATTTCTAGCTACAAATCGTTAGCTACAAGCTTTAACAGGCAATATATTTGTTTAAGTCAATTCCTACTTAAATCAACAAAGAAAAATTTCGTTTTAGTGTTTTGTATTTTATAGTTACAATTATATATATATATATATATATATGTATATATATATATATATATATATATATATGACTATTGTTAGGTTTTTCATAATTTTTGAAGTCGCTTTCATCATTTAGCGGTCTGATATGGATGAAATTTCTAGCTACAAATCGTTAGCTACAAGCTTTAACAGGCAATATATTTTTTTAAATCAATTCCTACTTAAATCAACAAAGAAAAATTTCGTTTTAGTGTTTTGTAGTTTATAGTTACAATTAAATATATATATATATATATATATATATATATATATATATATATATATGACTATTGTTAGGTTTTTCATAATTTCTGAAGTCGCTTCCATCATTTAGCGGTCTGATATGGATGAAATTTCTAGCTACAAATCGTTAGCTACAAGCTTTAACAGGCAATATATTTTTTTAAGTCAATTCCTAATTAAATCAACAAAGAAAAATTTCGTTTTAGTGTTTTGTATTTTATAGTTACAATTATATATATATATATATGACTATTGTTAGGTTTTTCATAATTTTTGAAGTCGCTTCCATCATTTAGCGGTCTGATATGGATGAAATTTCTAGCTACAAATCGTTAGCTACAAGCTTTAACAGGCAATATATTTTTTTAAGTCAATTCCTACTTAAATCAACAAAGAAAAATTTCGTTTTAGTGTTTTGTATTTTATAGTTACAATTATATATATATATATATATATATATATATATATATATATATATATATATGACTATTGTTAGGTTTTTCATAATTTCTGAAGTCGCTTCCATCATTTAGCGGTCTGATATGGATGAAAGTTCTAGCTACAAATCGTTAGCTACAAGCTTTAACGGGCAATATATTTTTTTAAGTCAATTCCTACTTAAATCAACAAAGAAAAATTTCGTTTTAGTGTTTTGTATTTTATAGTTACAATTATATATATATATATATATATATATATATATATATATATATATATATATATATATATATATATATATATATGACTATTGTTAGGTTTTTCATAATTTTTGAAGTCGCTTCCATCATTTAGCGGTCTGATATGGATGAAATTTCTAGCTACAAATCGTTAGCCACAAGTTTTAACAGGCAATATATTTTTTTAAGTCAATTCCTACTTAAATCAACAAAGAAAAATTTCGTTTTAGTGTTTTGTATTTTATAGTTACAATTATATATATATATATATATATATGACTATTGTTAGGTTTTTCATAATTTTTGAAGTCGCTTCCATCATTTAGCGGTCTGATATGGATGACATTTCTAGCTACAAATCGTTAGCTACATGCTTTAACAGGCAATATAATTTTTTAAGTCAATTCCTACTTAAATCAACAAAGAAAAATTTCGTTTTAGTGTTTTGTATTTTATAGTTACAATTATATATATATATATATATATATATATATATATATATATATATATATATATATATATATATATATATATATATATATATATATATATATATATATATATATATATATAGATATATATATATATATATATATAGATATATATATATATACTTATAAGTATAACTTATAAGTATATATATATATATATATATATATATATATATATACCTATATATATATATATATATATATATATATATATATAAGTATAACAATATTAAATGGAAAAATAGAAAGCAAATTTCATTCCAATTTTCCATTTTTCTTTCTATGTATGGTGTTTGGACTATTATTTTTGTTTGTTACTATTTATACGATTTCTTTTTTCCTCGCTTGCATTGTGTTGTAGTTTCTTTTCGCTTTTCTTTCACATTGTCCGTTTGTGAACCCAGGTTCGATACCGTTAATCCAGTTTTTTTTTATTTTACTGTTTTCAATCCTACAGCATTATTTATATTGTTTGGCAACCATGACAACAGTTTAAGGTTGTGCAATGGAGGTTTCGACGAGAACCAAATTTTCGTTTAAGAAAATCAACCGGAATCACACTCTAAACTATCTTGCTGACAGAGTTTTAGAGACATTTTCTTGGTTTTGGGCCGTATGCTGTAGTCCCCATTCCATAGACTGATATTTCGTCTCAAAATCCACATGCTTCGTACATGTTTCGTCACCTGGTACGATAAAATGTGGAAGTTCATTACCATGTTATCTTGAAGGAAAGTCAGAGACGCAGCGTGATCTTCTGTAAGGATCTTTGTAGCCCTCCTTGAAGAAGCCAAGCTTCTCCAGAATTGTTCATGAATTAAATGTCGTGAAATTTGTGAAGCATTCAGTAATCATAAAACAGTGACTAGAATTTATTCATTAATTTAACTAATGAGTGTTCTCTAGTAACCAGAGTATACCAAACCTGTGGTCCTCGTCGTCAACATTGTCGTCGGCCATGTTTAAAATCAACACGGCATTGCCTCACTCTGCTTTCACTCTTTATTACCCTTAAAAAACATCACATATTTGGATTTCAATTGGCTTAATGTTTTTTGCCAACAAATACCTAATCACTGAACTCACTTCACAAGTGGCACGATTTACATTGTACCACAGGTTTAATTTAGTCACAAGCGACACTCCTATCGATACCACAGCTCGATGGATTTTGTATGAAGGAATATTCTGACACCTAAATGAAGTCGCTAGACTCAAACATCTATTGCTTTATGGATTCGGCTCGGACGTCCAATTATAATATATGTTAAAAGTTTTCAATTTATTTCTGAAAAACACATTTTGTATTTTACCTATATAGATGCAACCCACTTACCACAATAGAAAAATCTTTATTTTACTATAATTGCTCTATGTACATTTCGATTACATGGTAATCATCTTCAAAAGTATCTTCAGTTTAGATTTCTATTACTGAAGATTTTTATATTTCTGAAGATGATTACCATGTAATCGAAATGTACATAAAGTAATTGTAATACAATAAAGATTTTCCTATTGTAATTATAACGTTTTATTATTTATAAAAAACGTTATGCACAGTGCTCAAAAAGTTTATTAATTTCATATTATTACGAACAGAAAAGTATTAATTGTTATTTAACATACTTATCTATTTCTAGTGTTGTGAAATTGAGTAGTTATTTTAGGTCTTCACGTATTAGAGGTTTTTCTACTTGCTTTAATTTATTAAAATATGATGTATTGTAGATTATTGTTATGGCTTTTTTTATTAACATAATTTTTTAAATAAGGATTCCATGCAATATTAATCCCTTTATAGGTATGTATAAACTTGATTTCAAGTTGTATTTTAAGGTTCCTTGTTACATTAACCTCAATTTGACAGAAGCATCTCTCACTAGGGATCTCTTAATAACAGCTAACGTTATTAAAAATACTTAAAAATTCGGATTTTGTTTTAGTGAGACAAAACTCCTATAGTTATAATTATTACTAAATCTGATTTTCTATAATAAATTTGTCGAATAAAAATCATTGTTATTAAACTTTCCCGTTAAAATAACTGACATTTTCTGATAAGCTACAGCTTAGCCTGGGGATTAGAACCCAAGCTAGATCTATTGTCCTTGCCTTCAGGTACTTAGCAAGAATTTCTTCAATGTTCATTGTTTAGTGATAAATGAATGGGTTATCCAAAGATGATGAGGAGTTATAGATTAATGGACTGGGTAGGACAAGGCTGGTCATTAACTAAACGCCGTCAGTAAAAATCCATTCTTACTGATTAAAATATTCTAATTGCTCAACCCTTTAAAACAAATAATCGTTATGTGCAATGAAGATAACCAGCCTCAATATTGTTAATACTAGTAAAGTTAACAAATACTACTAAAAGGTAGTTTTAATAACGAAGAAGAAACGTTACGCAAAATAAATACAATAAATTTAATATATTCTACAATTTATTTAATTCATACGTTTTCCTTTTATAGTCTTTTTGTTTATCAATGAAAGCAGAATATATAATCTTGTCTTTGCATTATTATTGTTATTTAATTACCCTCTTTATTACCCTTAAGCTTTATTGTTAGTCTGTACTGTGCGGAGGGATATATGCTCCTAGATTGACCATACTTACAAAGTATTGTTTAGAACAATAGTTAATCCTATCCACTTTTGTTTCATCGGAAATTTGTATTACTTTGCGAATTCAATTGAATTTCTTCCTCCAAATAAGATAAATTTGTGCATTTACAGTAATATATGTAATAAGTAATACTGAGGTAATAATGAGTCAATCTACTGGTATCTGTAATGAGCTTATTAATAATAAATTTGTATTTTAGATATCCTTAACCTTAATACAACTGTTTATAAACGATTATATTATTCAAAGAATATAGGAAAATGTATAATATGTGAATTTGATTATAATTTGTGTGTTGTTTATTATTTTTATTTTAATTCTACTGTGATTGCTATATTTGTTTTTATATGTTTATTTGGACCTAATGTAAGTAAATTATACATAGATATAAACATTTGTGTTAAGTAAACAAAACAGTCAAGTTTTGTTAATACAATCATTTCATACAAATTCAACATAATAACTGTTCGTAAAAGTTATAATTTTAAAATACTTGATTAAAATTATAAGTTATTATATAATACGTGTTTCAAAATACTCCCTCTTATATATCAGTTTTCAAATTTTATAATCATGGTAACGCTATGGAACTGCTGAAATTTACCTTTGCATAGAGAAACCCTTAATGTGTTTTCATTAACTATTCAAGTTTCAATATTACATAAAGGAATATAATTTTTATATAAAGTATCAGTTTTCCTTTGTTGTATGGTTCAGTTATTCTTCTTAGAAAACATTTATTCTAGAGTTTAATGGGTTTTGTAAATAGCGTTCGTGTATCCGAGTTACGTTCTGGAAAGCAATGTTCCGTAAAGCAAGTTCTTAGTGTCTGGAAATCTATTTAAAAGCAAGTCAATAAATAGTATTTCCGTTAATGGAAGCTCATCCAACACAGCCTTGTGTGGAGGAATCACGATCTTAACTCTGACTCAACAAAGTAAAGCTAAGTTTTCTGGGACAAATAACAAAGCACCACTACTACAAATTAGAAGTTCGTCAGAGCAAAAGACTGAAAAATAATTTATTGTATCCATATTATGATCATTACTGAAACTACAATTATAATTACAACAAAAAAATATTTTTTTAATAGTTTTCAATTCGACTTGTTACGATCTTTTAACTTACCTAATACAGTCCAGTCCCGGTAATCCTCATTCCAGTAGTCCGTAACTCCCGCTAATCCGAAACTATTTTCGAAAATATCAAAACGAGAAATAAATATATAATAGATGGCTATAAGAGAGGTTCGAAGAAGAAGAAAGGACATTGTATTGTTTACTCTGCAATGACCTCAGTGTACCGATCCCTCTTGATTACTCAGCCTACAGCAGTTCAGTTTCAACATTTAAGACAAGCAGACGGTAGACTCGTTTTGCCATCGCAGTGTGTTAAACTGTAATTTTTATGATGGCGTTTTCTTTTCCTAAACGAAAACATAAAACACTTTCGTTGTCGGATAAGGGCGACATTTTAAAAC
This sequence comes from Prosapia bicincta, assembly GCA_036971475.1. Classification (NCBI taxonomy): domain Eukaryota; kingdom Metazoa; phylum Arthropoda; class Insecta; order Hemiptera; family Cercopidae; genus Prosapia; species Prosapia bicincta. The sequence continues at coordinate 36,019,211 of JBAIZL010000004.1, read as the reverse complement.
GACTTGATGGCTGGGTGCTTAGTAAAAAATTGGCGGAAGATTTCGGGATCGAAAATTCAATAATTAGTGACGTAAAAAAACAAAGACAAAATATAGTCGTTTGTTTCTTCTATTGATCAAGGTAGCAGGGCGCGAAAAAAAGTAAAAGTTTGTGTATTTAAGGAATGAAAAAACCGTATTTACGTCGTAGCGTAGTACGCGTAAACTCTGGTACACCGAAATATCCAGTAGTCCGAAATGGTCGTACATCTATCATTACCGATTCCGGAATTGGACTGTACTTCAAAATATAGCACATTGTTAGATAAGAAATAAAACAATGTGCGTTTATCTGTACTGGAAAAAGGCACTATAATATTTTCTGTTATGTTTCAGTTTGTAAGTTATTATAAAATAAAGCTACACTTCTATCCACAAAGTAGGAATTGAAATTTACTTTTGTTTAGGATTTTTATTTTACAGTGAACAGATTTACCAGACCGAATATTCTATAGAATATGTGTGAATTTTATTGTGAATTTTATGCACACTCTGTGTGTCTTCATACGA
>JBAIZL010000004.1:35991162-36013662 GCA_036971475.1 Prosapia bicincta | reverse complement strand
AATAAGTGATTGAGCCACTTGGTGTTATAAATTATATTTTTCAAATACCAGTTTCTAGATTCATAATATGTATAATATATTTAATTAATAAAACGACCTTACTAGTAGATATCTAGTATCTATAACACAAATTCAATAACTGAACAATTAAAATTGGTTAACTTCATAATCAAAGACATTTAATATTATAAAACGAGTGGAATTAGTATATAAATTTCTTTGTTCAATTTTTGTTTATATTTCGAACTCATAATAATAAATTCTTGATTTGTATTTTTCCAACAAATTGTTTTTCCTGAAACATACAACATATTAATCCAATTAAAATGCACTAAACTTTGCGGGTTAACTATTAATCATTTAACATATAACTACAATATTCAACATCTATCATCATAATAAAGTGTGTTACATAATATGCGAAACTCTGCTGCATTTCTAAAATTGAATAATTAAGTTCAGTATGTTTTGTAAATTTGTAATTTTAAATTTATTACTACTTTTATGATATGGAATGAAAGTTTCATTTTTGTTTTGCCAATTATAAGCAAGAATAGACCAACTATAGATAATTTTTAGCCACTTTGTATAAATAAACAAAACTTTATGATTATATTTAGTTACTTAGAGCTTAGCTACTGAGAACTATTCACAAAGGTAAAAATAAAGCACACAGGTATTGAGTCCACTACTTTGACTATTACCTTTGTTTATGATTATAATTTTAAAGAAGTTTCAGTGGCGCATTTAGATACCAAACGAAAACAATTATATTTTAGCCATTATTTTGTTAATTCATTTTTTCTCCCTTTCCTTTCCTAACACAAATGCAGCGCTCCGGTTTAATTTCCCACGACACTTTCCCACGCAAAGGGGCTCTATTTTAACACTTTATGGCCTCTTGTGGTTTCATTCAGTCTTAAACACTGATAAATAAATAGAGAATGATAGTAATAAAGTTCACGTTTAATCAACTGTGTTATAAAATAATATTTACCTTAACAAAAGAAAAGCTGAGAGTTTACAAAAATCTTGTTATAGTTCATAAAGTAACAATTTTACTGTTGAATAATATTTAAAATTGCAAGTTTTATGTGTAGATTTGTTAATATATGTATTAAATTTACAGTACTTTAAAGCTTCTATTTTCTATATTGTGTTTTTTTTTCAAAAACAAATCATTGATATATGTATTTAGATTATATAATAATGCATCACTGTAAGAAATTACTTAAGTATTTTACAACTGGGTGTTAATAAAAACAGGCAATAGATAGGGTTAAAGGGAAATAAATAACGGAGAAGTTTGGATAACAAGGTTGGATATTAGAAAATAGGTCCCTTGCCTGTTATATTCTTGCAAGAAATTAAATTGAGGGGCAATTTGTTAGAAGATTCTAACAATGTTTATAAATAACATTTATTATTTGGGTTCTGGAGAAATAGTTTCAGTGAATTGTTGCATTACTAATTAGTATAAGGAAATAAATAAAAACCTTTAACCTCGGGATTGAGAAAACTGAATAACTTATGTAAAACAACCAAAAAATAAATGGAAATACCTTGCTGTGTGGCACAAACAAACATAAATTGAGCCGATATCACAGTCTATTGCTTGTTCAATATACGTTTATAAGATTGAGATGGTCGGTAACATTATTACATAAATGAAATGGGCTAAGTTTTGTTTGCATTTGATTAAGGTAAGGTTGGAATAATGTGGATGCAAAGAAGATTGTGTTTGTTTGGGAAACTTGGCATTTATCGTATCTGTGTACGAGCGCACGCGTGTGTGTATGTGCGAGCGCGCGCGCGCGTATGTGTGTGTGTCTCCAAAACGGCCAAAACAGTCTCAAAAATAGAGATTTTTCCGCCAGGCAAAATCTTTTTAAAATGTTATTTTAAGAGTTTAAAAATAAAACAGCTACTATGGACTGTTCACGTAGACTGCTAGCGGCAAGCCACGTTCACTATCTGGTTGAGTAAACAAGGGCGGACCAAAGGATCGATTTTGTTAACGAAACATGGCAAATAGGAAAGAATTAATTTTTTCTTCTTACATATTAAACTAAAATTAAACTACCTTTTGTTCTAAACCAAAAGTAACATTTATTTAAACCTTATGTACATTTCGATTGCCCAGCAATCATCTTCAGAGGTATTTAAAAAATACAACTATTTATAACTGTATGAAGCAACTGTGGCGTAATGTTTATTTTTAAATAAATAAAACCTCTAAACCACAAGTAACATTTATTTAAACCTTATGTACATTTCGATTGTTTATAACTGTATGAAGCAACTGTGGCGTAATGTTTATTTTTAAATAAATAAAACCTCTAAACCACAAGTAACATTTATTTAAACCTTATGTACATTTCGATTGTTTATAACTGTATGAAGCAACTGTGGCGTAATGTTTATTTTTAAATAAATAAAACCTCTAAACCACAAGTAACATTTATTTAAACCTTATGTACATTTCGATTGTACAATCGAAATGTACATAAGGTTTAAATAAATGTTACTTGTGGTTTAGAGGTTTTATTTATTTAAAAATAAACATTACGCCACAGTTGCTTCATACAGTTATACCTTTTGTTATTTATAATAAACAAAACTCTAAAAAATTTCAGAAACCAATAAAAGCAAAATATTGTAAAATAAATTTTATTACACATTTATTAACAAAGTTATTTCATAAAAATTGTAATTAATAAATCGTTTAGTAAATGCTCCAAAAACTATAAAAGTGTCAAATGCGGGAGAAAATAGTTTCGAGTGCTGATAAAGCATAATTTACTAACGACGTGGCGTTAAACTACCATTCAAGTTGGTAACATAATCTTAAACTATGAAAAAGACCTTGGTGTTAAGAAATATGAAAATGTTACACCATAAGTAACAAAGCATCAGCTAAAAAAGGAGCACAAATGTTCGAAAGCAAGTCCGATAGGAGACTCTGTTTGCAAATCAAGACAAGGTTTTGATAAACTAGGAAGCTGCGTTGCGGAGGTACTGGGGACTGCCTGATCGTGAGAGACTCAAATCAGCTCTCGTGACGGACGGACGTTCTATCCGGAGATCCAGAAGAAGGTTCAGGGAGGCTGTTCCGTGGCTAAGCAGAATATCAAGCCCAAGATATATGGTCTGTCTTCGTAAGACCGCAATGTCGAATCTTAAACTTTTTCACTATGTAAAAAAAATATAAGAAGTATTAAAGGCTGCCCTAATCCGATCAGTTGCGATTGCTACAAGATTGCTAAATTATGCGCTAGAAGAGGAGCGGTCCTAGTGACGGATTTTAGAGTAAGTGTGAATTTTAATACCATATTAACCATTTATTAAATTTAGGAATTTTTTTAAAATCATAGATTCAAATTTCCTTAAATAAAAATATAATCAGTTGTTGAAAAGTAATGATTAAAAAATATCTAAGCAAATTACCCTTTTTTAAATAACAATATAAGTGGTGGTCATGAAACAAAAATTTATTCAAATATAAAGTGGAAGTTCTAAAATCACAAGATAAAGCTACATCAAGTTATAACAAGTTAACGTTTAACAAAGTCAAAGCACTATATATTCATAATGTATAGTAACATATTTGATTTTAAGTCAATATAAGTAAAAGAATAAGAAATTCAGAAAGAAAATCAATAATAAATGATTTAGTACTTGATTTATAACTTATTTTATGTCCATATATCATATATTCATCATCTAGGATCAAAGAACTGTAAAGATGTAAATCAAGTAAAATGGTTTTGTAATCCTTCAGATTTATGTTTGGGGGCACAATTATAAATTAAACTGGAAGGTACTAGGAAGTAATCTTGCCTGTTACTTCTACAAATAATTAAATGGACATAAAATAAAATAAATTGGTATAAATTATTTTTCTGTTGTGTTTAAAAACTTATGTAAATTTATATGTGTAATTTTAACACTAAAAAACCACAATGTTCTCACAATGACTACAAATGGTAGAAAGGTTTAAATAATAGTGTTATCCAATTGATTGATGAACTTTATGCAAAGATTACATGAACATTTCTGAACTTTATAAAGCATTCAAGTGTATTTCGTGTTTAAACAACTGCTTATTAATATTAAAATAAATAGCAAAAATTCAATGGAATTTAAGTAAGAAATGTATCATATTTTAGAAAAGCAAAATTTAGTTTATATTTTAATCTTCATATCATTAAATTAAGCTAGAACAAAAATTGTTTAAAATCATTATAACTATCCTGTGGTAAATCAACTAAATAAAATTTCTGAAATTTTTCCAACCAGCAACGAGAGTAAAAGTAAATAATTCAATTAGGCTGGAAAAAAACTTTAAGAAAAACTCTTGCAATAAAAAAGAGATAGATAAATTTTACAGTTAAACAAAAATTTTAAATGTGTTTGAAATCACATAAGTGAGTGGTACACTTTGGTTGGTTTTTTAAATAAAAACCAGGGATTTATCCACTGGAAATCACGTTCAACACACCACAGGTACCAGGATATGGTAAGTCGGGTGGGATCATATCTTGACCGCAGTTGAACTGGCGCGTTTCGGCCCTACTGTGTCCATCATCACCTCCCCAAAAGGGTATTGAAACACACGGCACTACATTTAAGCGGTCTATCTCCCTCTTGCACCTGCATTTTTACCATTTACTTTTCGGTTTGAAACACGGTCAGCATTGTACCAACCGGAGCGCACTTGCACACGACCTGAGTATGTGTGTGTGTGTGTGTGTGTGTGTGTGTGTGTGTGTGTGTGTGTGTGTGTGTGTGTGTGTGTGTGTGTGTGTGTGTGTGTGTGTGTGTGCGCGCGCGTGTGTGTGTGCGTGTATGTGTGTGTGTGTGTGTGAGTGTGTGTGTGTGTGTGTGTGTGTGTGTGTGTGTGTGTGTGTGTGTGTGTGTGTGTGTGTGTGTGTGTGTGTGTGTGTGTGTATGTGTGTGTGTGTGTTTTCAATCGCAGTGTTAGTTTATGTGATGAGAACATTTATTCATTAGAAGGACAAATAGTTGATTCGATTGGAAACGTTAACAGTAAATATAAATCTAAACAATTCCCTATGCACTGTATATATAATATACCCAAACTATTAACCATATGAAAAGGCATACCCTTCTATTATTTAAAATATCTTTGGTTCTTTGTTGTCATTTGTTAAAGTATGTAGACACCTACATGACACCTATATAAGCCAACAAAATGTTAATTTTATACAGTGAGGTTTGATTTAAGTAAACCTTTGTTGGATAATTTCTATTTATTTTTAGATTGCTTCGTGTAAGGAATGACGAAACAATGTTTTGAGACGTAGTTACTCTGTAATCTTAGATTCTAGTACATTTGTATGAACAGTTTAAACATTTTGATCCAACAATGCTACGTATGCATTACTAAGTAAACTGTGCAAAGACTTATCGATAAATTGTTGTCGCCTTCTACAACGTTCCACAGACAAGGGGTTGCCGATTTCTACTAAAGGCTAAGAACTATACAACGTATTCCATGAAATGCACTTATATTAATGAGCCAAATGTAGACTTCATGTGCAGACTCAGTAGGTAAATATAAGAAGGAACAAAATGCACACCATAGTAACAATATACTTTATTTTTAATCATGTTAAAAGCACATTAAATTCGCCAGTAAAATCTCGATTCGTTCCTTTCATTATGTTCACATAATTAATCACAGTTTTCATATCTTTCTTTTCTTGAGCTTTGTCGTGTATAATAATACAAAGCAATAATTTTTGTGTAACAAGCAGTTAATTTCTACAGTCGTCTAACTACGTCCACTACGTCGTCTAAGGGATACTGTCAAACTTGTAACGCTTTTTTTTTAATTTATGTAAAACAGAAAATTTTGTTTTTATTTCCCTTTATCGATAATTAACTATCTTATAACACTATTTTTGCTTATCTCAGAACGAGCACAACTTGACAAGCCACCGGATCGTTCGGGCGAAATTTAAACCACGTCTAACATATACTTTTTGTATAATTTAAGTAATAAAATCTATTTATTTGCGTCTGTTAAACGATAGAAGGCATGTTAACTATAACAACTCAAGTAAAGAAATTTAAAATACTACAATACTGATAAACAAATTGACTTAATTGTTTTAAAAGAAACCCACAGAATCAAGTCATAAACTGCTTATATAGATTAACTTTCAAAACAATCTATAAAGTTTAAATCTTTATAAATTGTAAAGATTATGTAAATATTCTTTTGTAAATATTATGCACTATACTATAATATATGCTGTAGTATTATATAATTTCATTTAAAATACATTACAGCTCACTAAGTGTTACTTTTTTATTGGTATTTCAGAGTGCAGGTTTGGCGCCATATTACAAGTTTGCTACCATATTGCAATGATTTCAAGTACCCAAGTCATGTCTTGGAGTAAATTGATACAAATTGACATTCCAACTGGGCAACTCGACTGCAGCACAGTTTCTCACAACCTTAATTAGTGTAATATTGCGTTTTGTTAAATTTAATTACCGTAAGAAGATATAAACTATTTACATTTTTTTGTGGAGGGTTAATTGGATCCAAAACCACCAGTGAAAGGTCCTTCTGATCATCCACTGAGGAGACGATCTTTTCCTTCTGAACTAATTTATTTATATTAAAACCATTACTTAACAATAATTATACAAAAGCATAGACATCTAATAAAGTAGGCATTGTAAAAATACATTTCATTTACGCATGACATAGTTACAACAAACTATGTATAAACTGTTTTTTTAAACCTAGCATTTATTCAACCAAGGTCAACCACGGAAAACCAAGTGATAACTCTAGGTAATTGTTTTAATTTAATTATTTGTAAATTAATTACAATTCTTCATTTCTCGTACATCATTATTCATTTCTCTTCATATGTACATCATCAACGGCCCGGGGATTGCTACTATTTAAAATTATTTTTAAAGGTATCCCAAATTATAATTTAAGGAACTGTGTCCATAATTACCCCCCTACAGGTGTCGGGGCACAGGTTTACTCCCAACCAGAGAGGTGCACTACAGTAAGAAGTAATGTTTATAAATACCTGTAATTATAGCAACAAATGTTAACCGTATTTACTAAATAATTTAGTACATTTAATTAATTATATTAGAAAACGACGCCTTCAGCACAAAATATTAATAATATAGAAAGAATAAATAACGTTGAAGAATAAAATGAACGACATCCCGCCGAGAAAAAGAATAGAATATCAGGATAAATAGAGACCGGAACATAAACGTTCTGGATTTTCACAGCAGTTTCCTCTGTTATTAAGACTATTTGCAGGGCATATGCTGCGTTATATTATGTAATATAACCAACCTCATTCAATACAATACTTCACGGTTTAGTTTAAGCGACGTTCTGTTTCTAGCGGAGTTTCATTTAGGTCCACTATTACTTGAACAGCAAACTGTTCCCTCGGGATTTCCAATATACTTGGATTGACTGAACGTAGCGAGCAAGTATTACGTGAAACCGTGATAAGGGAGCGATTGAGGGTAGAAATGGGCACCTTGAAGAGTTCTAGTTGAACATTGAGGCCCGAACGACACTCAAAGGTTACAAAGGTCTTGGTAATACTGATAATGATAGTTGACGAAAAGCTTGAGTCTTGTTGGTTAATATTATTCTTACTATGATATATTTATAGCAATAAATATAAAAGAATCCGTGTGTTTGGTTAATTGAAATGCGCGTATTTGGTTAGTTAAAGTCCGTGTATTACGATTATTTGAATGTCGCGTATTTGGTTAGTTGACAGCTGCGTATGTTGGTTAGATGAAGTTTGGTCATTTGAAGTAGCCCCATATACATATATACGAGTATATACATACATACATATCATTCAAATTTTCAATCATTAGTCAAACACTTTTTATTCATCCCTTCAGGTTCTAATATATTATTTTAACTTGTAGAGGAAAGCATTTGATGTTAATACAGTGCTTTCATATATTAATTCAATAATTAAGTTTGATAAATTAATTTTAGTTTTATATAAGAGAAAAGGTTTTCACAAAAGGGGCAAGGTATGCAATTTTCTGTAATGTTTCTTTATTTTTTATAAGTTATATTGCGAAAAAATATATTTATTAACCAATATTAATCTGTATTTTAAAATAGGTAACACAAACACAAGTTCAATGTACACGAAAACTTGCAAACTTCATCAAGTTTCAGTCGAATATCTTTGCGAATGTGTTTTTAAAACTCGAATGATTACTGTTTACTTATAAAACTACGATTAAAGTCGTGTATAAATGGTAAGCAAAAAAAGTATTTTATTCTTAAAATTAAACACTTATTAATATTTAAAACTGTGTTGTAGAGACAGGCCTAAGAAATCTGAAAAATGTGTTCAGTTGTGTTTCCATTACATGTAGCACAGTAATGACATTTTACGGCAGTTGGAAAGCAACCGCGCACAACTCACAGTTACGCAATAATACGCTAAAAGCATTAAAGCCAATAGTGAATATGTTAATGCCTTTAAACAAACCTTTAAACGACCGGACTGGGCCATTTAGTATACTAATACAACAATTTAAATTTAATAGAATTCGTTATGAGAGAAAAACTTTAAAAAAAAAAAGGCAACGTAACCAATATAGTTTAAAATATGGTTTAAAATAAGTGATAACATATGATTTCATATAAATAATGGTTTTATGTTATATGTTATATGGTATAACAGCTGTTTTAACACATAGGTTATGTCATAATTTATATTAATTGTAATTATTTAATAAAAAGTAACTAAAATTAAATTTTTTCTCTGTTGAACTAAGTGGTAATTGACTTTAATACTTTTTGTTTGTATTACTTGTTTTTAGTTGCATTGAAAATATTACATCGCGAATACTATTAATGCAATATTAACAACTTATATCACAACAGAATAAAATTAAATTTTTTCTCTGTTGAACTAAGTGGGAATTGACTTTAATACTTTTTGTTTGTATTATTTGTTTTTAGTTACATTGAAAATATTACATCGCGAATACTATTAATGCAATATTAACAACTTATATCACAACAGAATAAAATTAAATTTTTTCTCTGTTGAACTAAGTGGGAATTGACTTTAATACTTTTTGTTTGTATTATTTGTTTTTAGTTACATTGAAAATATTACATCGCGAATACTATTAATGCAATATTAACAACTTATATCACAACAGAATAAAATTAAATTTTTTCTCTGTTGAACTAAGTGGTAATTGACTTTAATACTTTTTGTTTGTATTACTTGTTTTTAGTTACATTGAAAATATTACATCGCGAATACTATTAATGCAATATTAACAACTTATATCACAATAGAATAAAATTAAATTTTTCTCTGTTGAACTAAGTGGTAATTGACTTTAATACTTTTTGTTTGTATTACTTGTTTTTAGTTACATTGAAAATATTACATCGCGAATACTATTAATGCAATATTAACAACTTATATCACAACAGAATAAAATTAAATTTTTTCTCTGTTGAACTAAGTGGTAATTGACTTTAATACTTTTTGTTTGTATTACTTGTTTTTAGTTACATTGAAAATATTACATCGCGAATACTATTAATGCAATATTAACAACTTATATCACAACAGAATAAAATTAAATTTTTTCTCTGTTGAACTAAGTGGTAATTGACTTTAATACTTTTTGTTTGTATTACTTGTTTTTAGTTACATTGAAAATATTACATCGCGAATACTATTAATGCAATATTAACAACTTATATCACAATAGAATAAAATTAAATTTTTTCTCTGTTGAACTAAGTGGGAATTGACTTTAATACTTTTTGTTTGTATTACTTGTTTTTAGTTACATTGAAAATATTACATCGCGAATACTATTAATGCAATATTAACAACTTATATCACAACAGAATAAAATTAAATTTTTTCTCTGTTGAACTAAGTGGTAATTGACTTTAATACTTTTTGTTTGTATTACTTGTTTTTAGTTACATTGAAAATATTACATCGCGAATACTATTAATGCAATATTAACAACTTATATCACAATAGAATAAAATTAAATTTTTTCTCTGTTGAACTAAGTGGGAATTGACTTTAATACTTTTTGTTTGTATTACTTGTTTTTAGTTACATTGAAAATATTACATCGCGAATACTATTAATGCAATATTAACAACTTATATCACAACAGAATAAAATTAAATTTTTTCTCTGTTGAACTAAGTGGGAATTGACTTTAATACTTTTTGTTTGTATTATTTGTTTTTAGTTACATTGAAAATATTACATCGCGAATACTATTAATGCAATATTAACAACTTATATCACAATAGAATAAAATTAAATTTTTTCTCTGTTGAACTAAGTGGGAATTGACTTTAATACTTTTTGTTTGTATTATTTGTTTTTAGTTACATTGAAAATATTACATCGCGAATACTATTAATGCAATATTAACAACTTATATCACAATAGAATAAAATTAAATTTTTTCTCTGTTGAACTAAGTGGGAATTGACTTTAATACCTTTTGTTTGTATTACTTGTTTTTAGTTACATTGAAAATATTACATCGCGAATACTATTAATGCAATATTAACAACTTATATCACAATAGAATAAAATTAAATTTTTTCTCTGTTGAACTAAGTGGGAATTGACTTTAATACTTTTTGTTTGTATTACTTGTTTTTAGTTACATTGAAAATATTACATCGCGAATACTATTAATGCAATATTAACAACTTATATCACAACAGAATAAAATTAAATTTTTTCTCTGTTGAACTAAGTGGGAATTGACTTTAATACTTTTTGTTTGTATTATTTGTTTTTAGTTACATTGAAAATATTACATCGCGAATACTATTAATGCAATATTAACAACTTATATCACAATAGAATAAAATTAAATTTTTTCTCTGTTGAACTAAGTGGGAATTGACTTTAATACTTTTTGTTTGTATTATTTGTTTTTAGTTACATTGAAAATATTACATCGCGAATACTATTAATGCAATATTAACAACTTATATCACAATAGAATAAAATTAAATTTTTTCTCTGTTGAACTAAGTGGGAAATGACTTTAATACTTTTTGTTTGTATTACTTGTTTTTAGTTACATTGAAAATATTACATCGCGAATACTATTAATGCAATATTAACAACTTATATCACAATAGAATAAAATTAAATTTTTTCTCTGTTGAACTAAGTGGGAAATGACTTTAATACTTTTTGTTTGTATTACTTGTTTTTAGTTACATTGAAAATATTACATCGCGAATACTATTAATGCAATATTAACAACTTATATCACAATAGAATAAAATTAAATTGAAACTTTAGGCAAACAATATCTTGGCCTGAAAGTAAGAGACTTGGATGCTTTTAAAAATCTTTAAAACTATTTTGTAAATTTTATTTCAAGTGTAAACACCTCACCATTTAAATAATGGAGTAACAGTGCACAGTGTCCTAGCAAGTCTTAATTATTATCCGTTTCTGAATTTTCTACCAATCGTAAAATGTATAAAGGGACCAAATATCAGACTGCCTAAAATAGTCATATCTAACTCTTCGAACATGACTTCACATTCAAGTACTCACTGATCGATATTTAAAAATTTATCCAAGAGTAATTTATTTCGTAGCAATAAATCTTTTAGGACGAAGAGGTCTTTAAATGTCTAAAAGCATAAAAGGGAATATCAAAAAGGTGGGAGTAAAATGGGCTTCCGTGACTCACCTACACAGTTTTAGTATCGGATGTACAGCCATTAACCGAAATAAAATTTATTGCAACGTTTCCAAATAGATTTCTAGACTCTGAGAGCAGGTTTTCACGGAACATTGCTTGGGAATTTAACGATAATGAAAAGTTACTTTAAAAGTCTAATTCCATGCACCGTACATTTAAGGCACCAAACATAAATATTTAGAACTATATGCTTCTCTCTAGGTAATTAATTCTATTTATAATGTGCACATTTTACTAAGTTGCAACATATTGTGAAGTGAATAAATATATTCCTGCTTAGTTCGATCTCTAATAAATTGAATATCGTCACCAACACTAGTCATTTTAATCACAGTTGAGTTTAAAAGACTAAATTATTGAAATTAGTAAGGGTTTCAGTATTATTTTTTTAACATTTCCCATCGTTTTCTACCTAATATCCTCCAAATACATTTCCTCAGTTTAAAATTTTATTTTCCATTTCACAATGTGTATAAATTTATTCGTTTTGTTTTTTAATCATTTCTTTCTCCTCCGACAAATTCAATTTTGAATCTTCTTTTAATGTAACTCCATAACTTGCATTTCATTATTATTTTTCTTCATTATTTTTATAAAAAATAAAAATATCAGTTTTATATTTTACATCGAGCAGGAGTTCTCAACTTTTTAGATTCTATGACCCCTTTTCAAGCTGAGTGTTATGTCGACTTCCAACAATCATTAAAAACATCAATATTAAGAAAGACTTGCAACTTATTACACGTTAGTTTTTGCGACTTTAAACTCATGTTTCTCATTAATAGAATACAAAACGTATAATATGAGTGTATCCTTATTTTCAATAAAGGCCTACAAGAATTACTGATTACGTATATAAAAATGCGTATATAAAAATGCGTATATGAAATTGCGTATATAAAAATGCGTATATCAAATTGCGTATATAAAAATTCGTATATAAAAATGCATATATAAAATTGTGTATATAAAAATTCGTATATGAAAATGCGTATATAAAAATGCGTATATAAAATTGCGTATATAAAAATTCGTATATAAAAATGCGTATATAAAATTGCGTATATAAAAATGCGTATATAAAATTGCGTATATAAAAATTCGTATATAAAAATGCGTATATAAAAATTCGTATATAAAAATGCGTATATAAAAAAGCGTATACAAAATTGCATATATAAAAATTCGTATATAAAAATGCCTATATAAAAATGCGTATATAAAAATGCGTATATAAAATTGCGTATATAAAAATGCGTATATAAAAATGCATATATAAAAACGCGTATATAAAAATGCGTATATAAAAATGCGTATATAAAATTGCGAATATAAAATTGCGTATATAAAATTGCGTATATAAAAATGCGTATATAAAAATGCGTATATAAAAATGCATATATAAAAATGCGTATATAAAATTGCGTATATAAAAATTCGTATATAAAAATGCGTATATAAAAATGCGTATATAAAATTACGTATATAAAAATTCGTATATAAAAATGCGTATACAAAAATGCGTATATAAAAATGCGTATATAAAAATGCGTATATAAAAATGCCTATATAAAAATGCGTATATAAAATTGCTTATATAAAAATTCGTATATAAAAATGCGTATATGATATTGCGTATATAAAAATGCGTATATAAAAATGCGTGTATCAAATTGCGTATATAAAAATTCGTATATAAAAATGCGTATATAATATTGTGTATATAAAAATTCGTATATGAAAATTCGTATATAAAAATGCGTATATGAAATTGCGTATATAAAAATGCGTATATAAAATTGCGTATATAAAAATTCGTATATAAAAATGCGTATATAAAAATTCGTATATAAAAATGAGTATATAAAAATGCGTATATAAAAATGCGTATACAAAATTGCGTATATAAAAATTCGTATATAAAAATGTCTATATAAAATTGCGTATATAAAAATGCGTATATAAAAATGCATATATAAAAATGCGTATATAAAAATGCGTATATAAAAATGCGTATATAAAATTGCGTATATAAAAATTCGTATATAAAAATGCGTATATAAAATTGCGTATATAAAAATTCGTATATAAAAATGCGTATATAAAAATGCGTATATAAAAATGAGTATATAAAATTGCGTATATAAAAATGCGTATACAAAATTGCGTATATAAAAATTCGTATATAAAAATGCCTATATAAAAATGCGTATATAAAAATGCGTATATAAAATTGCGTATATAAAAATGCGTAAATAAAAATGCATATATAAAAATGCGTATATAAAAATGCGTATATAAAAATGCGTATATAAAATTGCGTATATAAAAATGCGTATATAAAAATGCATATATAAAAATGCGTATATAAAAATGCGTATATAAAATTGCGTATATAAAATTGCGTATATAAAATTGCGTATATAAAAATTCGTATATAAAAATGCGTATATAAAAATGCGTATATAAAATTGCGTATATAAAATTGCGTATATAAAAATTCGTATATAAAAATGTGTATATAAAAATGCGTATATAAAAATGAGTATATAAAAATGCGTATATAAAATTGCGTATATAAAATTGCGTATATAAAAATTCGTATATAAAAATGCGTATATAAAAATGCGTATATAAAAATGAGTATATAAAATTGCGTATATAAAAATGCGTATACAAAATTGCGTATATAAAAATTCGTATATAAAAATGCCTATATAAAAATGCGTATATAAAAATGCGTATATAAAATTGCGTATATAAAAATGCGTAAATAAAAATGCATATATAAAAATGCGTATATAAAAATGCGTATATAAAAATGCGTATATAAAATTGCGTATATAAAAATGCGTATATAAAAATTCGTATATAAAAATGCGTATATAAAAAAGCGTATACAAAATTGCATATATAAAAATTCGTATATAAAAATGCCTATATAAAAATGCGTATATAAAAATGTGTATATAAAATTGCGTATATAAAAATGCGTATATAAAAATGCATATATAAAAACGCGTATATAAAAATGCGTATATAAAAATGCGTATATAAAATTGCGTATATAAAAATGCGTATATAAAAATGCGTATATAAAAATGCATATATAAAAATGCGTATATAAAATTGCGTATATAAAATTACGTATATAAAAATGCGTATATAAAAATGCGTATACAAAAATGCGTATATAAAAATGCGTATATAAAAATGCGTATATAAAAATGCCTATATAAAAATGCGTATATAAAATTGCTTATATAAAAATTCGTATATAAAAATGAGTATATGAAATTGCGTATATAAAAATGCGTATATAAAAATGCGTGTATCAAATTGCGTATATAAAAATTCGTATATAAAAATGCGTATATAAAATTGTGTATATAAAAATTCGTATATGAAAATGCGTATATAAAAATGCGTATATAAAATTGCGTATATAAAAATTCGTATATAAAAATGCGTATATGAAATTGCGTATATAAAAATGCGTATATAAAATTGCGTATATAAAAATTCGTATATAAAAATGCGTATATAAAAATTCGTATATAAAAATGAGTATATAAAAATGCGTATATAAAAATGCGTATATAAAAATTCGTATATAAAAATGCGTATATAAAAATGCGTATATAAAATTGCGTATATAAAAATTCGTATATAAAAATGCGTATATAAAAATGCGTATATAAAAATTCGTATATAAAAATGCGTATATAAAAAAGCGTATACAAAATTGCATATATAAAAATTCGTATATAAAAATGCCTATATAAAAATGCGTATATAAAAATGCGTATATAAAATTGCGTATATAAAAATGCGTATATAAAAATGCATATATAAAAACGCGTATATAAAAATGCGTATATCAAAATGCGTATATAAAATTGCGAATATAAAATTGCGTATATAAAATTGCGTATATAAAAATGCGTATATAAAAATGCGTATATAAAAATGCATATATAAAAATGCGTATATAAAATTGCGTATATAATAATTCGTATATAAAAATGCGTATATAAAAATGCGTATATAAAAATGCGTATATAAAATTACGTATATAAAAATGCGTATATAAAAATGCGTATACAAAAATGCGTATATAAAAATGCGTATATAAAAATGCGTATATAAAAATGCCTATATAAAAATGCGTATATAAAATTGCTTATATAAAAATTCGTATATAAAAATGAGTATATGAAATTGCGTATATAAAAATGCGTATATAAAAATGCGTGTATCAAATTGCGTATATAAAAATTCGTATATAAAAATGCGTATATAAAATTGTGTATATAAAAATTCGTTAATGAAAATGCGTATATAAAAATGCGTATATAAAATTGCGTATATAAAAATTCGTATATAAAAATGCGTATATGAAATTGCGTATATAAAAATGCGTATATAAAATTGCGTATATAAAAATTCGTATATAAAAATGCGTATATAAAAATTCGTATATAAAAATGAGTATATAAAAATGCGTATATAAAAATGCGTATACAAAATTGCGTATATAAAAATTCGTATATAAAAATGTCTATATAAAATTGCGTATATAAAAATGCGTATATAAAAATGCATATATAAAAATGCGTATATAAAAATGCGTATATAAAAATGCGTATATAAAATTGCGTATATAAAAATTCGTATATAAAAATGCGTATATAAAAATGCGTATATAAAATTGCGTATATAAAAATTCGTATATAAAAATGCGTATATAAAAATGCGTATATAAAAATGAGTATATAAAATTGCGTATATAAAAATGCGTATACAAAATTGCGTATATAAAAATTCGTATATAAAAATGCCTATATAAAAATGCGTATATAAAAATGCGTATATAAAATTGCGTATATAAAAATGCGTAAATAAAAATGCATATATAAAAATGCGTATATAAAAATGCGTATATAAAAATGCGTATATAAAATTGCGTATATAAAAATGCGTATATAAAAATGCATATATAAAAATGCGTATATAAAAATGCGTATATAAAAATGCGTATATAAAATTGCGTATATAAAATTGCGTATATAAAAATTCGTATATAAAAATGCGTATATAAAAATGCGTATATAAAATTGCGTATATAAAATTGCGTATATAAAAATTCGTATATAAAAATGTGTATATAAAAATGCGTTTATAAAAATGAGTATATAAAAATGCGTATATAAAATTGCGTATATAAAATTGCGTATATAAAAATTCGTATATAAAAATGCGTATATAAAAATGCGTATATAAAAATGAGTATATAAAATTGCGTATATAAAAATGCGTATACAAAATTGCGTATATAAAAATTCGTATATAAAAATGCCTATATAAAAATGCGTATATAAAATTGCGTATATAAAAATGCGTAAATAAAAATGCATATATAACAATGCGTATATAAAAATGCGTATATAAAAATGCGTATATAAAATTGCGTATATAAAAATGCGTATATAAAAATCATATATAAAAATGCGTATATAAAAATGCGTATATAAAAATGCGTATATAAAATTGCGTATATAAAAATTCGTATATATATCAAAATGCTTATATAAAAATGCGTATATAAAATTGCGTGTTTAAAAATTCGTATATAAAAATGCGTATATAAAATTGCGTATATAAAAATTCGTATATAAAAATGCGTATATAAAAATGCGTATATAAAAAGGCGTATATAAAAATAAAGGTAGAAAAATAGATATTTCTTTAAGAAACAGTAGTAATATTGTTCTAACGATTGCTTATATATAATGGATTAAAATGCTGCCATACAAGAAGGTTATTTATCAAAGTATGTCTTGTTTGTTTAAGTACTTACAAGAATTGTCCTGGGAAATTAAGAGGAATCTGGTGTGGGAATAGATAATTACAGACTCCTTTGAGGTACTCAAATTTCCTCTCTACAAGAGATACTCACTTGAAACTCCCATCACAAAATAAACCATAGTTCTCCCAAACAAGTTACGTTATAAATCAAAATATGCAATTCAAACAAAAGTAAGTCTCAAGCAATTGTTGATCGTAAATCAGTATTTCTATATTATTTTATGTTCGTTCTTTTGTATTATAAATTCTGAAATTTTAAAATATTTCTATTTTAACCTTATCATAGTTTTTATTTTCAGGTAAATATAACAACATATATAATTATCAGACACTTTAAATGTAAATTTTAGCGATAAGAAATGTTTCCAGTGTCACTAGCAAAAACGTCATTATTTACTTAATTATTTACGATGTTGCATTAACAAGGTTATTTATAAAACAATATACTGGAATATTTTCATCAATGTCGTAAACCGATATTTTCAGGAGATTCAAACACTCTCAACAGCTAAAAATAAGACTCTTAGTGACTCTAAAATTGAATAACAAAACAGTAACTTTGAGTCAGTGTTGATTTAGATGTTTACATTGTAGAAACCTCCTGAGGATATGAAAGCTTGAAGAAAATTTTGTACAAAATATTGTAGTAGAAATGTTTATACATTAATATGTATAAAATAATAAATATTCTTGTATTTGAATAACCTATGTTGTTTTAATATATATATATATATATATATATATATATATATATATATATATATATATATATGTTACGTATTTAAAATTAATATAGACTCATTTCCTTTATTTAAACCCGCCGCCAAAGTCAGACAAAGCTCACCCGTGATAAGGGTGCCGTTTGAACCGGCAGAGCAAGTTAGACCTTTCGGGAGTGTAGACAGATACCCCTACTTTCTAGTATACTATTATACTTTCCAATCTCCGTACCTTAGGTACTAGAATACGTGAATGTAAATATTTTATTAATGTTTATACCGAATGTGATCAGTGCGGGGAATACGAACAAGTTTTCTGGCCAGAAGCTAACTACGCTCCTCTTAACAGCATCAACGAGTTAGTCGATTATGTTAATTCTACTGTATATTCGATAGAAAGTAAGATGTCATCAACAAGGCCTAAATGTGAAATAGTTACTCCTCAGTTACATATACGACTCCCTAAGCGTTATCTCAGGAGAACCGCTAAATTTAATTAAATCTCTCCCTATTTCTGACGCTAATTATAAAGTGGCATATGACTTATTAAAAGAAAGATATCACTCGCCGAGGCGGTTAGTTACTTTACACCTCAATCAAATTTTAGATTTGCCCTCTGTAAACAACACGCCTAAACAAATGAGAAATTTTGTAAATATATACTCAGAAAATATACAAGCTCTTAAAGGTCTTGACATCGATATCACTAGTAAAAATCCTTTGTTATCTGCTATGCTTTTACGAAAAATGGATAGTGAACTTAGGAACCGTTTTGAAAACTTCCGTTCATCAAGTGTTACTCAAGAGAGAGTTGACTCCACTACAATACCTGATGCAGCGGAAATTATTAAGTTTTTAAGTAAAGAATGTAATGAAGTTGAAGATGCCAATCTTCATTCTCCTTTCACCTCGAAACCCTCCTCGTCTGGATCACGCACCCCCTCTGGTTCCCAAAATAAATACTTTAAACAAAAAGTATCACTGATGTCCTACAATTATGGAGAAGGCTCCTCCATTAAAGTTAAACCTCATCCATGCTTTATATGCAATAAAATTGACCATAAGGTATATTCGTGTCCGAACTTCAAGAGTCAGGACGCCAAATCCCGTCTCAAAATTGTAAAGGAAAAGGGGCGTTGTACCTCATGCTTAGGTACTCACCATCTTAAGGACTGTAGGTCAAAGTTTAGTTGCTACAAATGCCACAAAAATCATCATACATTATTACATTTTGAAAATCACTCTACGATGCAACGGACCACACCTCAAACTTCGCGTCAAGACTCTCCGACACTTCAACAGGAAATACCCCCTTCTCCAATCACTATGACCTGTCAAGAAAAGCAGAATACGTCTCAAATCTCTAATACTGTTCTCTTAGGCACTCTACTTGTTAAGCTTACCTCGTCTAACGGTATTACTCATGTATTTCGTGCTCTTGTTGACTCTGGCAGTCAATCTTGTTTTCTCACCGAGCGTGCTGCTCAATTATTGTGTGCTCCTCGTACTAAGACCACTCATAGTGTGGTAGGATTGTCTCAGATACCCTTACGCTCAAAAGGTCTCACCTCAGTTGCTGTTGAAACTCTTGGGGGCAAGGTTATTTCAATTAATGAAAGATTTTTAATATTGGAAAAAATATGTGTTAACCTACCAAGCACACAAGTAGACTCTGAAGTTCTTTCCAAGGTTCGTCCTTATGTTTTGGCAGACCCTACGTTTCACTTGCCAGGAGGCATAGACGTTCTTCTTGGTGGTGCTTTATTTCCACTCATACTTACTCAAGAAGCTTATAACCTCGGACCTGGTTTACCCAGGCTAATAGGCACACACTTTGGCTTTTTAGTAATGGGTAACGCACCATGTCTATCTGGCAGTGAACTTCATAGTAACTCCAGCACTCAATTATCAACTACACTTCTAGTTGTCAACGACATTGACCTTCACGACTCACTACAAAGGTTTTGGCAACAGGAAGAACCCCCTGCTGTGTCTAAGCTTTCTCAAGAAGATACATTATGTGAAGATCACTTTCTCGCCACTCATACTCGGGACCAATCTGGCCGATATTGCGTCCGACTACCATTCAAGACTGAACATCCTCCTCTGGGTCAACCTCGTTTAAATGCAGAAAAAAGACTGCACTCTCTAGAGAAGAAATTTAGTGCTCAACCTCAATTTAAATCCCTATATACTGATTTTATGGCTGACTACTTAGCCTCTGGTCACATGATCTACGCTCATAATACTGATCTAACTGTACCTCATTACTTCCTTCCTCACCATGGTGTTTTAAAGGAGTCTAGCAGCACAACTCGTTTACGTACTGTATTTGATGCTAATTCTGAAACCTCTAATGGTATTTCTCTTAATAATATTTTATTAACAGGCAAAAAGATGCAAACGAATATTTGTGATTTATTACTAAATTTTCGGATTCATAACGTTGTTTTTTCTTGTGACATTCGTCAAATGTATAGACAGGTAAAAATGCACCCTGATGACCAGTGCTATCAGATGATCTTATGGCGTGAAAGTCCAGATCAGCCCTCTTTAATCTACAAGCTCACGACAGTGACTTACGGAGTGAATTGTTCACCGTATCTTGCCATTAGAACCTTACATCAGCTCGCTGCAGACGAAGGTGACTCCTATCCTGAAGCTGCAAATATTCTACGCACGCAGACGTTCGTAGATGACATCATCTCTGGAGCTGACTCTGAAGAAAAGGCTTTGAGCCTCCGTAAGCAACTCATCTCGCTCCTGGCTCGCGGAGGCTTTGAACTACGCAAATGGACATCTAACTCCAGTCAACTGCTGCAAGATCTACCTGATGCTCATTTAGAGACCCCTGTATTCCTTCAAGGCAGTAAACAACCACATTTTACTATATTAGGTCTTCACTGGTCACCCTCTACCGATACGTTTACCTATAATTTGAATTTTCCTCACAATTCCAGGACTAAACGTCAAATTCTCGGTATCATTGCCCAGATTTACGACCCTTGTGGCTTTCTCTCACCCATTGTTATGTGGGCCAAGCGTTTTATGCAACTACTCTGGATCAAAGGATTGAACTGGGATGAACCACTTCCATCTGAACAATTGAAATTATGGCGAACCTTTACAGACTCGGCTAATACTCTACGAGAAATTGTAATTCCTCGTGCATTACGAATAACAAACTCGAGAAACTTTGAGTTACACGGTTTCTCAGATGCTTCTGAGAACGGTTATGCCGCCGTCGTTTATTTGAGATGCCAACTTAGCGACGACTCTGTCTTAATTCGGCAAGTAATATCGAAGACTCGGGTAGCCCCTCTGAAAAGGCTCACGGTACCTCGATTAGAGCTAAGTGCAGCTCATTTACTCGCCCAACTAGTGGGATATGTTATCTCTTATTTTGAAAAAAGGGTGGAATTTTCTTCTGTATTTCTATGGTGTGATTCGACAGTAACACTGACATGGTTACAAACACCTCTTCATCGATTGAAGACGTTTGTTGCCAACCGGGTAGCCCAGATACAAGAATTAGTGCCTTCTCATTACTGGAGACACGTAGCGAGTGAAGATAATCCGGCTGATTGCGCGTCGCGTGGGTTACTTCCTAAAGATTTACCACAGCACTCATTATGGTGGTACGGCCCCCTTCGGGCTACAAAAATCTAATGATAACTGGCCAGTATCTCATTTTATACCTGCAAAACTTACTGACACAGGAGAAGAGAAACCCATTTCACCTATATCTCTCATATCAACTGCTCCTCATGAATGGGAGCTCCTCACTCAATTTTCTCACTTTAGCCGACTCCAGCGTGTGATGGCTTATATTTTGCGATTTACCCATAACGCTCGTCATTCAAGAAAGCTAGATGGTCCTCTCAACACTCTAGAAATGAGAGCTTCAAGACTGGCAATTTTCAAGATTGTTCAAGAATCAGCTTTCAGAGACTACATCGTTGCCATGAAGAAGGATTCAACTACCCTGCCTCGTCACAACTCCGCCGACTCTCTCCTTTTCTCGACAAGGATGATATCCTACGAGTGGGAGGACGTCTCAATGCTTTAAAACTTCCTACGGATGTGCAACATCCTGTGATTTTGCCCAAACGACATCATG
>JBAIZL010000004.1:35963662-35983662 GCA_036971475.1 Prosapia bicincta | reverse complement strand
ACTGTTAATGTATGTATATATATTGTTTTATTGTATATTAATTAAAAATAACTGCGGTATTCAAACACAAACATTACTTATTAATTTGTATTCAAGACCTTTGAATAATGACGTTCTATCCAGATGATGTTGTTACTGTTTATCAACGAAAACTTTAAATACAAATAATATTTGTGTTTGAATACTGCAGTTATTTTTAATTAACCATCAAGATCCCCTACGTAGAGCTTGACAATATATTTCACATTAACAAATTGCCTAATAGTTACACTATCAAAGTGGCGATCTCTGATTGGGAAAGCTGGTAAAGTGTAAAGAGACTTAGAGTTCCGTTACAAAGGTATATTGAGTGGCTGACGAGCTCTTAATTACCGTCCTGAAACTTGATTCCAGATTAAAGAAGTTTATTTTATTTGAAGACTTTGATGCTCAAATCCACCTCTCTAACAAAAAACCAGATTAGCGTTCTCTACAATTACACAGGCTGTTTTTCGTAAATAGAATACCCGCGGTATTGCAGCCAATATACGAGGATTACTTGCGAAGTATTCTTGCCTGCAAACTTCCTTGTGCAAAGTTAACGCGACACACTTTGTAGCTCGAACAACTTATGTAAGACCCATGTTTACACCGAACGCCTGAGGCTGCAACTGGAACCATGTAACATATTTAGTTTTATGTTTGACGTACAACGTGGCCCATAGCATCAAATCCATTCTGCAACAATGTACTGCGTGTATAATTACCGTTTTGTTTCCTCCTCATACCTCATAATGTTTTAATAGTAATAATATGGTTAGTATAGTTTGTGATGGTACTGACATAGTGGCGGATCTTCGCGACGCAACTACATAGTGCGAGTGGCCGACGCGAATACATGTAACCAGCTTCTCTCTTTGCTGCTTATGCTTTTACGTTTTCGGTGTTTCCGCAGCTTACCAATACCAAAACACCTCTCGAGTGAATTGTGTATTGCACACCAAGTGATTTAAAATAATGGGATCACAGAGAGTTCATTTGAAAATAACTTTTGGAATCAGACCGCACACGGGTTTTATATTATAAATTATAAAATATGTTTTCTTGTATAGTAGTTAAAACAACTGAGGAAATACAAGTAGAAGAATTATTTATGAATTTATTTATTCACAAATAAATTCCGTCGGCAAACAGTTCCAACATCATCAGGAACGAATAAAGCAAATTGTGTAACCAATGTTAGATTAGAGCGAGCATCATAGTTGCCATTTATTACAATATTGCCAAGTTTATCTTGTTTTCGTAACGTTATAGACACTAAATGTAGTATCCATTCTAAATATATAAATATAGTGTTGATAACGATTCAACAGAAGAATAAATACAAATGCAATCCAAATTTCATACTATATTCGGTGTCTATATTTTTACGGCAACAATATAAACTTGGCTATATATGCTGGTTCTAATCTAACATATGTTGTATGACTTGTATGTTGTATGATGATCGAACTGTTTGCAGACGAAAATCTTTGAATGAAAAAATTAATTAACAATTCTTGCATTTGTATATTAATAGTTGTTCGATGTATGTTTAATGCTTTGGAAATGGTAAAGAATATAACTGTAAAAAGTATCTGAGGGCAATTCGTACTTGTGAATGCATTCTGTCGCACAAAGTCTGTATCCAACTCCACTTCCCGGTGTTAAACCCTTTGTGAAAATAATTTCACTGTTGTTTCCAATAGTTATCAATACAGTTATTCCAAATAGTTACCAATAAATTTCCAAACACTCGTGGACATGGAGAATTCATGAACGGATAAAGAACATTGACCGGAACTTGAAGGGATAACATGGATCTTTGGCGCGCATCGTAATAATCTTCGACGTGATTCCGAAATAAAATGTTTTCAATTCCGGATGTTTAGATTGGAGTCGAAGTTCAGTAACGTAACACTCTAAGTTCTTCCGCCAGAATACTAATGATTGAACCAGTAGATAGTCTGTGGGCATAACGATGGGAGCCTTAGCGCGATGTTAGTTTGTCTCTTTACAAACAATGTACATATAACATACGGTCTTCCTTAGCTTCAGCATAAACCACCTTGGAGATCCACAATAGGCCGCGTCTAACAACAAATGTAAAGCTAAGCGTTGAACAATGTTTCCAAGTAAAACCTGACTCATTCGGTTTAAAAGGAACTTTTATAAGTTAAACTTGAATGTGATACTAGTAAAATGTCCTATTATACAGAGTGCACAAACATCTGGGTACACTAAACATGTACTGGTACCACTGGAATGTCCATACGGACATTCTTAGCTGTAAGACTGTAAGGCGAAGGGTAGTTTACGGTGTTAGCATGAATACAGGTACATGTGGCCGAATTACTATTGCTTGATACATGTGGAGCCAGCAATTACCAATGCAAAATATCGTTGATTAATTTAAGCTTTACAATTTCGTATGTCTGCCATTTTATTCGCTTTAAATACAGATAGTATTTTTTAACATACAAACACTTCTACAACGATACTAACACGCACAAACACACACTCACATCCGACGCCAACTCATACACATAAACACACCGACAACCACAAAAAATACAACTACAACATACAGTCACGCCGACACACATTCACACCGACACTCACACACAAACATACACACAACACACACACACGCACACACACACCAACACCCAAATACCGACACACACACACACCAACACCCAAATACCGACACACACACACCAACACCCAAACACCGACACACACACACATACACTCAGACACACGTTCACACCCACCCACAAACAAGCACACATTGATATACACATATAAAAATGCAAACCTTTAGACGATTTACAATACGAATGCCGTGTTTATATTACAACGTATGTATGTGTCAAAATAAAATTAGTCTATTTCCCTTATTATACTAATAATGGGTTCGATAAGATATTAACTGTAAAAGATAGAATAACTTAAATTTGGATTTAGTTAGACTTATAGAAAGATAAACAATTTGAATCTTTGCTTTGAAAAAGCCATCAGTTGCAGTGTACTTATCATATTATAGGTCTTAAACAATTTTCATCTAATAATACCTGAAGAAATAGTAAGATAGTTATAGTTACTAATATTATATCAAGGGGTTGAGATATATATTCCAATATAACATAACTTGTGTTTTAAATATTTATAATTTTAACTCTCTTAATTATACACGAAACATAATTTTCTTTATGTCAAGGATTAAACAATCTTATAGTTTACAAACTTATATTACTATTAAAACATTAACGTGTCACTAACGCGTTAGTTCTAGTTTTCGAATCTCTAACTATCGCCATCGTGAGAGCAGTAAAACGTATTTTAACCTTCGTTTTCCAAAAACTGACTCTCCGTAATAGGCGGTGAGGGGCAGATAAAGAACGGCAATGTAATCTGGTGTCGGGCGTTGCTGACCACTGTTGGCTGACGTCCAACATCCGAAATCCCTATTGGCTAGTTCCTCTTTGCACGAAAAACATGACTCAATTTCATTGTATCCCATGTAAGGCCGTTCCTTAAGCACAAGCTATAACAAGCTTTTTATTATTGTACGGAGTGACACAACCGCGGCTGACCATTTTGTACTTATTCATATCTTTATATATTCCTCCCTCCCTATTCTATTTTAGTGTATAGGTCTTTGTGTCCTTCAAATTAAGTGGTTTCTATACGTGGAAGGCAAAATAACGATGCTTGGGTCGTATTAGGCACACTCGGCAACGCCGGAAATACATGTCACCTTACATCCTGAAGATGATCAGCCAAAAGAAGAAACGACCTAAGAACTGAGAATAGGACCTTAACCTGTATTACCTGTTTAACTACAGGCACATCTGAACTGTCGAGCAGGTTCTACTGGTGGAATATATACCCAGACTTGATTTTATAAAACCAACTCTTTCAATATGCTAGCTCAAAAATTTATTGAATGTCTATGGGTGGATTCTTTATAACAATATCCCAATGTTACACACACACACACACACACACACACACACACACACACACACGCACGCACGCACACACACACGCACACACACACACACACAAACACACACATACACACGCACAGTCAATTAAAAACGTAACGAAGAAGCATCTCTGTCTATTTCCTGGATCTTGCTTGATAACTAATGGATGAAACCTTAAGATGACCCAAGAACTATCTATTTACACATACCCCCAAAATCTCTTTTATAATAAGTTTAGGATCAAAATATAATTAAGTATTTGAGTCTTGCAAGTTTGCTTGCATATTTCTATGAGCCATTGTGCTAAATGAGCTATTGCACGCCAACTATGCCAAGCAGTTGATTATGGCTCTCAGAAGAATGTGAAATTGAGGTTACGCCGTACGTCAAGTAGTGTTTGGAATGTGCTACTGAATGTATGATTTAAATTTAAACGATTTTCAGAGCAGATTCAAACAAGGCAAGGATCTTCGCTGCTTGGAGCAACATACCTCGGTGATGTGCTTCAAATTCCTCTAACCTCAACATATAAATCACTTTCTTTATTAAAGTCTGAACAAGTAATAAAAAAACGATTTATAGACAATTCCTGCGTAGGTCAACAAAGAAAATATTTTTTGGTTATTAAATAATTAAAAATATTATAAATAAAATTACATAACCCATGAGTGGAAACAGCTGTTCTACCATATAACCTATAACATAGGATCAGCTATATTATAAAATCATATGTTACAACCTATTTTAAGCCACATGGGACGAAATAACTATATTGACTATCTTGCCCCTTTCGTGAAGAGTTTTTCTTCCGTATAAAACTAAAAATAATTATTGAAATTAAATTAATAATTGAAAACACAGTATTTACAGCAAGTGTCATCCGTAACAAGTTTAAAAAAAAAATATTTGATCTTGAGTGGAAGGTATTTTATTAACGATTGAAAATTTGAATGTTTTATATATATATATATATATATATATATATATATATATATATATATATATATATATATATATTAAGAGTGTGTGAACTAATAAAAGGAAATGAAAAAAAAATAACTCATCTGCTATAGATACATTTTTGTACTACTTATTTTCATAAATCTATTAAATTTAAATTATTTTATTAGTATACTAAATGGCCCAGTCCGGTCGTTTAAAGGTCCGTTTAAAGGCATTAACATATTCACTATTGGCTATAACGCTTTTAGCGTATTATTGCGTAACTGTGAGTTGTGCGCGGTTGCTTTCCAACTGCCATAAAATGTAATCGTTACATGTAATGGAAATACAACTAAACTACTTTTTCATATTTCTTAGCCCTGTCTCTGCAACACAACTTTAAATATTATTAGGTGTTTAATTTTAAGAATAAAGTATTTTCTTGCTTCCCAATATATTACACGAATTTAATCGTAATTTTATAAGTAAGTAATAATCATTCGAATTAAAGTAGAATTAAAAACACTACGGCAGAAGATATTTCACTGCAATTTGATGACGTTTTCATGTTTTCGTGTACATTGAACTTATGTTTCTGTTAACTTTATAAAATACAAAATAATATATAATAGGAAATAATATTTTTTTTATAAATCGTAAGAAATAAAGATACGTTAAAACTTACATGAACAAAAAAGATGCTATAACTAAACATACCATATAGCATTTTATTATATTTTTTGATATACTTACAAAAATTACATCATTTATCTTAGCAATTTAGACAACCTAATAATGTCGGTTTTATAGCGTCCCCCATCGCTGCTCGATTTCTAAGCTTTCCCTCTATGCTTTCCTATTGTAGTTCCATCAAAAAGCTCCTTTCACTTATGGATTTATTGATGGTTTCTCCTTATGTCAGTCTGGGCCTTGGCTTTCTTCTTCTCACCATTCCATAGCAACTCTCGATAATCTTCCCTCCGACATCCTCTTTACGTGCCTGAATCATATCAGCTGTCTCCTTTGAATCTCCTCTACGACTGTCTCCTTCTTCTCTGTCATGACCCTAGTGTTTTCATTTGTCCTACATTATCATCTAGAGATTTTACATGATCTAAGAGTGACCATTTCTACTGCGTTGATCTTGTCTGCTTGAGACGTTACCCACTTTTCTGCCCCGTACGTCAAGATACTTTTTACTATGGTGTCATTTGTTTTTTGTTCGTCTACTTGTTATTTATACGTTCCACTATATTCTGATATTCGTCCCTGTCTTACTCTATGTTTGATTACTTCTTTTTCTTTACCAAACTTTGTTATTTCCACTCCTAAATATTTTTGCTTGTCGTTGATTTTGATTTCTTCGCCGATTTAGTCTCTATGGGTTTTCCAATGAACATGCATTTTGTCTTATCTGTATTGATAAGTTGGTATCTATTAGTTGTTGATCTATCTTGTTTATATTCTGCAACAACCTATGTACTTCCATTTCTCAGAGTTATGACAAAAGCTATTAATTACTTTCGATATTATCTAAAATAATTATTTGTTAAGGCGTTAAGTATTCATTTTCGGATAAAATGATCGTGGGAAATTATTTGCTGATACTACCCAGACTGAAAGTGAAGAACAATAACAAACGGAAATTGTTTTCCAGAACTCAAACACGTAAAACCAATTTTAATTTTTGATGAATTCAAAGGAGTTGCGTAAAATTCTAAAGGTTTTTTCGCCCCTTTTTCTATTCCTTCTATTAGTTTACACTGCCTTATACACACACACACACACACACACACACACACACACACACACACACACACACACACACATATATATATATATATATATATATATATATATATATATATATATATATATTAAATATATTAAATATGGTGATATGTTTTCTAGTGATATAGTTAATAAATTTAAAATATTTGAAAAACAAGAATACTTTTAATGAATATATTTATTCAATGTTTTTTCGCCGATAAAATAGTACCAGCATCTAATAAAATATTTTTACAAAATTCTGAATTCTGGTACTATTTTATCGGCGAAAAGCTTTGAATAAATATATTCAATAAAAGTATTCTTGTTTTTGAAATATTTTTAGTTTGATATATATATATATATATATATATATATATATATATATTGTTCAATATGTACCTTGTAGTGGATAACACGTGATGTTATTACAGTTTTTTTCAAATTATAGTTTGTTAATTAAATTGAATTATTTGATGTTAGTTTTATATGAGAGGAAAACTCTTCACAAAAGGACCAAGGCGTGCATAGTTATTTTATCCCATTTGGCTTAAAATAAGTTATAACAAACCATTTCATAAAACAGCTGATTTTATTTATAGGTTATGTAGTAGAACAGCTGCTTTTACACTTAAGTTATGTTACTTTATTTATAGTATTGTAATTATTTAATAAAAGTAACTCAAATAAAACTTAGCGTTGTTCACCTAAGCAGGGATTGATTGTAAAACAGTTTTGTTTATGTTTTAATACCGACAATTATTTATATTTACACAAATATTTTAAAGTTGAAGTAGAATCCAGAACGCAAATAAAGGGTTAAGTATGTGTATAGGCTAATATACTTTCATATATATATATATATATATATATATATATATATATATATATATATATATATATATATATATATAGGGTTAGGTTCATATATAAATTTTAAACTTGTACAATCTTCTATAAAAATTGTGGGTCAAACTTTTCACGAAAAGGATAAGGTATGTAGTACAGTTATTTCGTCCCATTTGCTTAAAATAAGTGGTAACATATGATTCCATAAAACAGCTGATTTCATGTTATAGGTTATGTAGTACACAAACTGTTTTAAAGGATAGGTTATGTTACTTTATTTATATTAATAGTAATTATTTAATAAAATGTAGCTAAAATAAAATTTTTCTTTGTTAAATCAAGTAGGAATTGGCTTTAAACATTTTTAATTATGTTAATTGTTTACCGACTAGATTTACCCGATGTTTTTTATCTGTTAGAATGATTCTTCTTCTATTTACTTCTTTACTGCAAAACCATAAACTGCCGTTAGAATTTGTCATTTGTTCTTGCTTATTCTATTCTAAATATCTGAGCTCTTATTAAGAATACAACCGCTTTTACACTTTTGTTTTCTTACGTTATTCCTACCGGTGTACATACAATTTATATGGAGTAAAACAACAAACTTTTGTCTTTGGGGTTAGAGGGATGTCCATTCTGGAGGTGTCTGGTTTACAAGCTCAGGAGTACCAACATCTGAAGAAGAGCTTCAATCATCAAAAACAGTTCCAATCTAACAAAATTTACTTTAATTGTTCAAAAACTAAAAAATTGAGGTCTTCAGAAATATTATCGTTTTATAAAATCTGCTTTCCAAACGGTTTCAATGTGGGTAGAAATCGTCTTAGTTATGTTTATGATTGTTTCTCTTAGCAGTCATTTTGCAGTGTGTGTTGACATGCTGTTGATGTTATCAAAAAATTTAATATTGTATATATAGGCTATATAATAAATATTAATTTATTTCATCACAACCTAGCCAGATATTTATTACATTTTTCAATGCCTCATAATAGTTTTTACACTCTCCTTATATATATATATATATATATATATATATATATATATATATATATATATATATATATACATATATATTTATATATATATATATATATATACATATATATATACATATATATATATAAATATATATATACATATATATATATATATATATATATATATATATATATATATATATATATATAGTTCAAATTTAAATTCGTTAATAATTTTTTAAACTTTTAGTGAATGACACTTGATGTTAATACAGTAACACTTGATGTTTCATTAAACAGTAATTCATTAATTTAATTCATTTAATTAATTTTAGTTTTAAATGGGAGAAAAACATTTCACAAAAAGGAAAAAGTATGCAATATAGTTATATCGTCCTATTTTGCCTACATTAAATGGTATCATATGATTTTATAAAATAGCTGATTTTATGTTAAAGGTTGTGTGGTAGAACAGCTGTTTTAGTGCATAGGTTATGTTACTTTATTTATATAATTGTAATTATTTAATGAAAAGTAGCTAAAATAAAATGTCTTTGTTGATATAAGTAAGAACTGACTTTAAAAAAGATTTTATTTATTTTTTTATAATACAAATAAAATTTTACTTAAATACATAAGAGTACCTACTAAAATATTTTCATACTATTTTCAATTTATTGTTTTTATCTTTAATTTTTTGTTTTATTTTATGATATCGTGAAAATCTCATGATGCACTTCTTATTTCTTCTGGATTTTTGAGGCTATAGCAGTGTATTTTTGAAAGTAAACCACAAAACCATAAGGCCAGCCCTGCGTACACTAATGCCGGTAAAAGGTATTAAGACGTTATGGTACAAAATGTAAGTAGATTTTCTTCGACATACCGATAAAATACATCATAAATAAAAGTAATAAAACATTCCGAACAAATACATTTCACACTTATCGGGAAGGCAGTAAACGTTGCGACAAGGAATCATAAAGTGTGATTTATATGTAACGCGAACTTTCCACTTTTGCCGAAACACCGACTTCTTTTAATTCCCAAACATTAGTTTCACATTTTATATAATGCTGCAATTGTAGTTATACTTTTATCTTAGAGACGTCATGTATTTAAACATCATGTAATTTTAATTTAAAAAGATCAATGAATACTTATAGCGAAAACATCGAATATTCATGTGTTTCAGTGAAGTGAAAAATGTTGAAGAAAAGTAACATGTTCATAAAACACATAACACAGGCCAACGATGAAAAACCTTTTTGATAAAATTAACTTCTTTTTATGTATTTTGCTGTCTTCTGACTCCCCAATCAATCGTAATATAAATGCTGTAACACCCACTAGTTTCTCACATTTTAATATTTATAATGAAACCAATTACATTTTCGTCGGTCTTTTATTTGATTTTATTACAGTTAAACAGCCAGAAGAATCAAATGTTAATAGGTTGGTAGCATTGGTAAGTGGAATATACGACACTTCTGTTTCTCTGTCTTTCTTGTTCTTCTTCAATAACAGCTGTATAGTTGTTTTATTCCAGTAAACATAACCTTACTTTTCAGTACTTCAATGTGCTTTAAGTATGGCTAGTCGTGGGTTTTAAATCTTTTAATACTTTTTGCTACATATTATGTTGTGTTAAAAAAACCATCCAAGAAACATAGCTGACTTCGTAAAAGTAAGTGTTTTTTGAGTAATTTGATGTTAAAATCGGTGATAAAGACAGGTTCGGCTCCTCAAAAGGTATGTTAATTTTACGTTTAAGGAAGTAGACTATAAAAGAAAAGAAGGTTTTCAGGTTACCTATAGTATGTAGAGAGTAAAAACATCATTCAAATTATTATTTTTTTTTGTACTGTTGATGTTACTGAGTGCAACTAAAAAGAAGACAGTGATTGTTTAACCAAACCGGGCGTCCGTTGTTCATTGGACTGGATCTCCCTTGAGCTGTTTGGAAATATAAAATTTCTAATATATAAAATAAACGTAAAATGGTAAACATAACTTTTCTTTAGGCTTACATTTAATTTGGAAAATTGTTTCTCAACCAATAAATATAGCTATTAAAACTGCGTGACCTCATGTATATATGTGTCTCAGAGTAATTGTATTTATTTAAAAACAGTAAAACTACCAAATAAAACGCTACAACATATATTACAAAACATGCTATCTACCTTAATTTATATTTTTTTCAGGTGCGTTAAACCGTGACAGCCCCATTGCGGTGAAGACGCAGGTAGCCATGTCCTGTAACGAAGCTGAAGATGAAATGTTACAAAGTAACTCAAACCGTTATAAACTAGCGATCTGTTTTATAAATAAACACTGACTTTATAAAGATTCGTCTTTACTGTTCGTATTATGAATTATAAGGAACGTGAAAATCTGAGATACAATTGAGGGGGATACACATCATGTATGTGTATAGTTATAAAAATATACACATTCATATGTATACACATTCAACAATGTATACCTGAGGAAAAACTGTGTTTGTTTGCATCAAACCATGAGATAGTGATATGTTCAGAATGGCTTGTAAAATACACTACCTCCATGAAATTACGTTCAGCGAAGTAGATAGGTAACGAGTTGAAAATTTCCTAAATAGAAATGAAATCTGCTGTTTGGAACATGCATCCGACGTTATAGGAGCAAATTGCACGCTGAGCTCCCGCGGGATGGCAAGAGCCATTCTCATTATTTCCAGCCTTTTCCTCATTTTAAACTTTTAAATTGGTTTCGCGCTCCACCACCTTTAAAGGCAGAGAAAAGTGTTACTGAAATTATTTGTTTCAATTTCATTACAGAACGTAATAATCTTCAAATTAGTTATTATTTCCTCGAGTTATTTCGGTTCCTAGCTTTGTAATACTAGTATTATAAGTAAAACTTCCGTGTATTTTCTTTAATCTATTTCCTCTGACACCTTATGATTTGAAACATGCCTACGTTTGTGAACATCCTACATACATGTCCACACCCTCAGTACTTTGACAGCAAATGCGGGCATAGGGCAATATCACGGTCGGATGGCAGAACCGACGTCACAAATCCATCAGTTTCCATTGCTCACTGACGAAAATAGGAACCAGAGCCGTCATAGCAAGTCTGCGTCACTGACGGATTAGAGTATTCGTCGTCTACGCTGCATTATTTCTACTGCTTAAGTCACAAAGATAGACGATAGAGCCATCATAGCAAGTCTGTGTCACTGACGAATGACAGCATTCGTGTCTAAGCGGAATTATTTCTACTGCTCCAGTCACAAAGATAGACGACAGAGCCGTCATAGCAAGTCTGCGTCACTGACGGATGACAGCATTAATCATCTATGCGGCATTATTTCTACTGCTCCAGTCAAAAAGATAGACGACAGAGCCTTCATAGCAAGTCTGCGTCACCGACGCAGGACAGCATTAGTCATCTAAGCGTCATTATTTCTACTGCTCCAGTCACAAAGATAGACGACAGAGCCGTCATAGCAAGTCTGCGTCACTGACGAATGACAGTATTCACCGTCTAAGCTGCATTATTTCTAATGTTCGAGTTATAAAGATAGACGACAGGGCCGTCACAGCAAGTCTGCACCACTGAAGGATGTCAGCATTCACCGTCTAAGCTGCATTATTTCTAATGTTCGAGTTATAAAGATAGACGACAGGGCCGTCACAGCAAGTCTGCACCACTGAAGGATGTCAGCATTCACCGTCTGAGCAGCAATATTTCTACTGCGCCAGTCACAAAGATAGTCATAGTAAGTTTGCGTCACTGACGGATGACAGCACTCGTCGTCTAAACTGCAATATTTCTACTGCTCCAGTCACAAAGATAGACGACAGAGCCATCATAGCAAGTCTGCGTCACTGACGGATTAGAGTATTCGTCGTCTACGCTGCATTATTTCTACTGCTTAAGTCACAAAGATAGACGACAGAGCCATCATAGCAAGTTTGTGTCACTGACGAATGACAGCATTCGTCGTCTAAGCGGAATTATTTCTACTGCTCCAGTCACAAAGATAGACGACAGAGCAGTCATAGCATGTCTGCATCATTGACGAATGACAGCATTCGCCGTCTATGCTGCATTATTTCTACTGCTCCAGTCACAAAGATAGACGACAGAGCCGTCATAGCAAGTCTGCGTCACTGACGGATGACAGCAATAATCATCTATGCGGCATTATTTCTACTGCTCCAGTCAAAAAGATAGACGACAGAGCCTTCATAGCAAGTCTGCGTCACCGACGCACGACAGCATTAGTCATCTAAGCGGCATTATTTCTACTGCTCCAGTCAAAAAGATAGACGACAGAGTCGTCATAGCATGTCTGCGACACTGACGAATGACAGCATTCGCCGTTTAAGCTGCATTATTTCTACTGCTCGAGTCACAAAGATAGACGACAGGGCAGTCACAGCAAGTCTGCACCACTGACGGATGACAGCATTCACCGTCAAAGCTGCATTATTTCTAATGTTCGAGTTATAAAGATAGACGACAGGGCCGTCACAGCAAGTCTGCACCACTGAAGGATGTCAGCATTCACCGTCTGAGCAGCAATATTTCTACTGCGCCAGTCACAAAGATAGTCATAGTAAGTTTGCGTCACTGACGGATGACAGCACTCGTCGTCTAAACTGCAATATTTCTACTGCTCCAGTCACAAAGATAGACGACAGAGCCATCATAGCAAGTCTGCGTCACTGACGGATGACAGCACTCGTCGTCTAAACTGCAATATTTCTACTGCTCCAGTAACAAAGATAGACGACAGAGTGACCAAAGACAGATATTTAGGCTAAAGTGGTAAATAACACTACAAATTAAACAAACTAGACTAAACCAGATTAAAAACAGATCTAGTAACTACAATTAGAATAAGCTCAATTTAAATTTAATGAAATAAAATTGTTTAGAATATTGAAATTTGAAAAAATTACCTAAACTTGTAAATTTAACTATAATATGTAGCCTCGATCTCTAGGGACAAGATAGAACAAATAATAACTTCACATAGGGTGAAAAAATTACTGAAGTAATATTAAATGTATTTATAACCGAAACAAAAGTGTACAAGTTTTACTTGGCTTATTATAAACTCTCAGAAAACACATTAAAATCACGTATTTCTTAAGAATAAACACAAAAATCATTAAAAATTTGTTACTGAATTGTCACGGTATTTTCAAAGTTTGAAAATATATAGAAATTTATTGTTATGACATTGTTCAGTGTCAAAATGTAATTTAGGTTCCTTTGGTAAATCGGCAAAACATCCCCCGGAAAACCATATTTTGCTGCTCTCGTTCTAGCAAATCTGGGCAGCCTCTGCAACCGTGGAGTAGGCTCTGCTTTTAAAATGTACAAATTAGAATTTTTTACAAAAAATTATTATTTACTATTTTTAGTGGCCATTACGAGCTTTCTCAAAGGTTTCATTTAATTTTCACTTCTTCAGATTTCGACGATGAGCCTGGACGAGGTGATCGAGGCTCACCCTAGAATCTGAGCTTGGTCCCGTGCTTTGGCCTCCTTTCTGAGAGGTGTTGGCTATTTGCCCCTGCTAAAACACCTCTCAGTGCCTCCTGAAGGTCACCCCCCCCGTACCTCTTCGTTTGTCATTGAACGAACAACTTATAACTTTGACGAGCAAAGACTATCTGACTATCTAAATAAAAGAAAACATTGCGGCGGTTCCAAAGGGTGGTTGCGTAATGTTATTTCTGCCCAGTGCTCTGAATGACAAAGTGAAGAAATTAAAACCAGCGGGAGTAGCTACCTCTTGGAGTAAAGGGTACAAAGGTCAGGTTGTGCTGTTGACGGGGCATTGCCTCCCAATGATGGCGGAGGAAGTGAAACCTTCCTTAGGCCTTCGAACTCTTGTCTCTACCTTAAGCAAGGCTACTCTGGCGATGATAAAGATTCATTTAAACGCCGTCTGAACGGTGGTAGGAGTTAAGCTGTCCGGAGATGAGAGGAGTTCGTGGTTCAAGGTGAAGTAATAGAAGGTCCGTAGGACCCTGTATTGATTATTTTACAATTTTTCCTAAGTTTTAGTTGAGTTATAAAGCTATATGTGTTACTGTATAAATTGTTTACATAGTGCCTTAAGTTTTAGTAGAGGTATAAACGTATATCGTCTCCCTGATTGGTTTCTTGCATAGGTTACTAAGTTTTAGTGAGTTATAAAGTGCCCTATAAACCATAATTTTACTACCCGTCGATGAAATATTTACTGTTTCCTAAATAAAGTTATTAAAATCATCATTGGAATTTTCCTTTGTTCATACATTTACTCTGTATGAACTACGAACTACATAATTACTCTTTTCTACCCTGAACTATTGACAATTAAATCTGATTGTTATTTTTGTAATTAAATAAATTATATGTGAATTGCTGCCTACAAACTTACGAGTAGCCTATATTGTTCTTTGAGTTCCCAGAAGACATGATATTAAGGTTTGTAATTCTAGCATTTCACTGGCTAATGAACAATAAGGAGTTTCCTTATGTGTGGCAAATATAAATTTAGTATTAATCTACTGTATTTGACAATATCGAGACAATTAAGTTAAAAATGTTTAATGATTTTTTTTACTTCATTTTTATGAAATACGTGTTTTTAATGTGTGTTTTTCGAGACAGTTAAGCCGTATTTGCACCACCTGTTTTTATCCAAAGAGACCGGGCTATAAAAATTTAAGTGTTCATATGTTTAAACGGTGCTCCATCATGATTTTATGACCACTTTTCATGCATTCCATTTTCGGTGTAAGAGCTTTAAGGTAAAATATAAATTACAAAATATAATTTTTTTTTAATTTTTGTAGTATATTTTATTTATGTTTTTCGATCTCTCTCACAAGTTTCGCACGTGCGTATTCAAGTACATCGTTTTCTATACTCTAGAATATCAACGATCAAATGAAGGTTTTAATTATTTGCTTTGTTTAAGTTTCCTTGTCAGTGCAAGAAGCTCTGGAATTTCGCCTAAAATGGACGATTATGAGGCAAAGTTGAAGTACCTTGTAAGGCATTAAAGTTTTATTAGTTTTGCTATGGTTACAACATAAAAGAGTAGCAGTTTACGAGTTGATAGAATTAAAAGCTTTAAAAATTGAGTAATGCAATTTTACTTGAATTTATCGCCAATATAAATAGTATAATTTCTACTATTAGTTCACACTCTCCTTAATATCTCTTTTGTTCAAAATTTCAATAGTTAATAAAAATACTTTTATATTCATCCATTCAACTCTAAATAAATTGTTTTCAACTTGTAATGGGTGGCACTTTATGTTAACAGTTTTATTCAAATAATAATTTATTAACTAAATTTAATGAATTAATTTTATTTTATATGGGAGAAAACTTTTCACAAAAAGGGCAAAATATGCAATATAGTTATTTCTTTCCATTTGCCTTAAAATAAGTGTTAACATATGATTGCATAAAACAGCTGATTTCATGTTATAGGTTATGTAGTAGAACAGCTGTTTTATCACATAGGTTATGTAACTTTATTTATATTATTTTTAATTTTTCAATAAAAAGTAACTATAATAAAATTTTTTCATGTTGACTGAAAATGGAATCGACCTTATAAAATTGTGCTTATATTACTGGTTCACTGAGTATTTATTGTGTGTATTATTAAACGAGATAAATAATAAAGTGTGAATCGATTTAGTGTTAAACTATTATGTTTATCATATTTCTCACATTTATTTCTAAATTTAAATATCCTAGATTATTACTTCCAATTAAACATTGTTTACAAGAAATTAAGACTCTCTTAATATTCAGAAAGAGAAAACGTATTCCTTAGACATACTCATATACGCTTCACTTACCATTGGCTAGCTCTCAATACAATAGGGCGTTAAGTTTATAATTGCCCCTACTTAGCCGTCTTGGTGCAGTTATTAGGGTGCTACTTTAGGTGAAGTATTACTAGAGGGATCTTTCCATTCACCCTCCCTTAATTCTTTTGCAGTTACTTCAGAAAAATTAGTTACCTTTTAATTTACTAATTTGGGGATTTTCAAAAAAGACGTGAACCATCCAGTTGATAACAATATTTCTATCAAATAATTAAAGTTATGATATTTATATTAAAATTTTTAAATGTAATTGGAGCTTATTATTGTTCCTTTACGTATGTAGACACGCTAGGTTTAAATAAATTGTAGGCTGTTTTTATAATGTTAAAATACTGTTGTAGGTCTAATAATCGTCATTTCAAAATAAGGGATGAATAAATTACGTTCTGATTTTTCTTGTTTTAACCTGAATATTAATTATTATTTAAATAGAATGTCGCAAAAGTGTTTAGGTATTCAAAGCAGACCGTTTAGAGAATGTTGCCCTCGCCTTATCTTGAATCATTGTTATGCATATATTCCCTAAATTGTTGAGCTCCGTTTGTGTTCCTGGAATGTTGGTAATTCTGTTACACCCCTCTTGCATATCAATATCTTAACTTTACGTGTTATTTGTTTGGTATTATTTTAGGGATAAAAGGTTTTGGGATTTTTTATTGTTTTACAAATTTACAAGACTTAATTCCTAACTGTAGTTTATAATTACTTTTTAAGAGTATCTGTTATGGCGTTACACATTTATAACAATGTTTTATATAATTACAAAAACGTCTGAAAGGATATCGCAAATAGGTGTCCTTAAAATTTTAAAATTCTAAAATAATAACTTTATGTAATATCTATTAATACCTATTTATTGTGTTTAAGGTTATTGACAGATCACAGACCAATTGTATTAGCAGGAATTGATCTGTGATCTGTCATTAATCTTAAACACAATAAATTCTAAAAACGTTTTACAGTAAGGGGTGAGTCAGAAAAATATTAATATTTTTTTTATTATTCAGCCAAGTACACTCCAAAGGTCGTTTCGTTCAACTTTTATAGTTTGTAAAAATACATTTTGTGTATTATGATATTAGATGGCAATTTGACATCAGATTTAAATTTTAATTAAATTTTTCACTACTAATTTATCAAAATAAATGAATGTGTTTTATATTGTTGTAAATAAACACAAAAGGGGTTGGTTTATTTAAAAGCAATACTATTATAATTTGTACACTTTCCCAGACCAAGCAAATTCTTTAGTACATCTTACACAAGTTGTACATAGCCTAAAAACATGAATTTCCTAATTAGGTCTATAGAGGTTATAGACAAATT
Source organism: Prosapia bicincta (assembly GCA_036971475.1). Classification (NCBI taxonomy): domain Eukaryota; kingdom Metazoa; phylum Arthropoda; class Insecta; order Hemiptera; family Cercopidae; genus Prosapia; species Prosapia bicincta. The sequence continues at coordinate 35,965,875 of JBAIZL010000004.1, read as the reverse complement.
AAATGTATTTACTGTGTTCAAGATAAATGATAGATGACAGAGCAATTCATGCTTTTAAAAATACACTCTACGTTGCTATTTTCTATCCTAGCTACATATCACACTCTTTGCAATTAGTCTTATATAAAATACTTTTATTCTGCCATTTTTTATGTGGGACAAACTGGTCGACTTTTAGAAAAGAAAATGAATCGGTATAAAAATAATATAAAACATGATACAAAATATTATAACGTTATTTCTGAACACAATAAAAAATGTGCTAATAAACATGAAATTGACTGGGATAATATAGATATTTTACATAAGTAGAGATTGGAAAAAGAGGAATTTTGCTGAAATGTGGTATATAAAAAACAAGGAAGAATTTCATTCAATAAAATGACACAATTATGAATCCCTAGGCATATGAATCGCTATTAGGGAAAATATGACGGGAATTTAACATTTTGTATATATTCTTGGATCTACTTAGGTATTGTATGTATTATAATGGTTGTAATCGTTTAGTACCCCTCTGTTATTTATAAGTATGGATGAGTTTGAGTATGTATCTGTGATTTATTTACATTAATTGTGTCAAATATTGACTTGTATAGTAGTGCAATTTGGCTTGTAAATGTTATTATCTATTACGAATAATGAAATATTTAATTTTATTTATGTTAAAGCTATTCTTTGTGAATGTTATAAACTGTAAATTATGGTTTAATATTTGAATAATTAACGTTTAGTTATTGAAAAGGATTTTCTTACAATCGAAAAGTAGAGTATTTGTAAAACCATGAATTGCTCTGTGATCTGTAATAAACGTTAAACGCATTAAATAATTAATAAGAGACATTAAATTAAGTTAAAATAAATATATTTTTTACGCTTATTTTTTTTTAATTCAATTCTCTACATTTTAATAAATATTAAATTTCATACAAACAGTGCATTTAACGCTGCCATTAACAATAAACAATCTTCCCCTCCTCGAACCAAGTGGAAACTGTGAGCTAAAGTTGGTGGACTTGTGTCGTACGAGTAGGCCTACGCAACTTTATGAGAATATAATTAAATTACTACGCAACCTAATAACTGTCTCATACAAAGACTTGGCAGCTTCTTGACTTCTCTTAGACACGTTTTAAACAAAGATCTGCTTCTAATTAAAAGGTGCTTAATTACTGATGACGTAGAAAGCCAGTTTGCACTCAGTCGCCGTAGTGACATTGGGTAGGCTAAATATTTTACCATTAATTTTATTTCTTTGATCAGATTTTACGTCAATATTAACCTACAATGATTCAATTTTTCAGATCTAATTTGTCTTATTAATAATCTTATTATCAGTGTTAATCCTATATTACCTTGAAAGGTAGCATGCCTAAAATTTCAATTGAATTCCATTTATTAGAATCGATCACCGCGATCGAAAATATTGAACTATTAAACTCTCATCACTTAGGTCAATCATAAACCAACAATTAATGACAAACAAACCAAAAACTGGACCAATAAGCTCTTATTGTTGTGGTGAATCAGCAACTAACAATGAATGGGAAAGAAATCTAAACATTAGACCAATAAGCTTTCATCATTTCGGTGAATAAGAAACCAAAAATTAATCTCAAGCAAGCCTAAAACTGGACCAATAACCTCTCATCATTTCTGTGAATCTAAAACCAACAATGAATCTCAAACAAACCTAAACACTGAACCAATCAGCTTTCATCGTTTCGATCAATCAGAAACCAACAATGATAAACAAACCTAAACATTGTACCAATGAGCTTTCATCATTTCGGTGAATTAGAAACCAACAATGAATGACAAACAAACCTAAACGTTGGACCAATAAGCTTTCATCATTACAGGGAATCAGAAACCAACAATGAATAAGAAACAAACCTAAACATTTGACCAATAAGCTCTCATCATTTTGTAAACTATTAGGTGAATAAGTTTGCTTTCTATGATGTAGAAAAAAATGACGTATTTAAAATTAAAAAATGTATCATAAATATCAAAATTAAGTTTTTCTACGTTTAGAAAAAGTTCTTGAGAATAGAACAAAAAATTAAACTCGGAATTGCTCGCTTGCAGGAAAGTCATAAAGTTTTAAGTGTGTTTATACCATAAATCTTGATTTTACGGTACCGATCATTACGTTTACTGCTTTCCCGATAAAGCTACTTAAGTGTAAAGCGTCCTTCTGCATCGAAATA
>JBAIZL010000004.1:35936162-35956162 GCA_036971475.1 Prosapia bicincta | reverse complement strand
ACATTTATTTTGAAATAATTATTTACTAATCAAATTTAATGAACTAATTTTTTTTTATGGGAGAAAATCCTTTTAAAAAAACGACGAGCCTTGCAATATAGTTATTTTGTCCTATTCGGCTTAAAATGAGTGATATTATATGATTTCATTAAACAGCTGATTTAATGTTTTAGGTTATGTGGTAGAATATCTGTTTTAACGCATAGGTTATGTTACTATATTTATATTAATTGTAATATTGTTTTTAAAATGAAATAATATAAAATGTTGTTTTATTGACCCAAGTAGAAATTGACTTTAAAACATTATTGTTTATGTTACTTATTTACTCATTTAGGTGTTTTAAATACGACGTAAAGACACTTCAGTAAGGATTAAAATATTTCGAAACTTATCTGTGCTTAATTCTCTACCATTAATCACTCTTCTTAATACTTACAACACAAATTCGATTTATTATAATCCTATATATTTTTTAACATAGTTTATGGTAGATCTTAGAACTTCCATATTGCACATTTCTCGAAGTAAGTTGTAACTATTTTAATTAAGTAAATTTTAATTGTTTCTTTTCGAGAATATTATTAAATGTAACTGTTATTAAATCCCTCAAGGTAGTGGTTCTGGTTTAGGCATAATAGAATCAACGCCATATAAATCCATATTTTTATTTGTGAATGGATATAACATTTATTAAAATCTGTTTCAACATTATAAAACAACGAAGTCCTTTAACATATTGATATCAACGTGAGTTATAAAAACACGATCATGACAAAGAGAGGCTGTAGACCGTGAGGACATTTGCAACAACATGTAAACAGTTCCCAAGGGTGTAGTGTATACACGCTGGATATTTTATTTGACAAATTTCCCAAAACATTCTTTTGTTTAGGAAGTATCTCGAAAAACATATATAATCATAGTTATTTCTTTTGAAAGAGTGGAAAGCAATACATGACATGCACATCATGTTTTTCATTAATATAAAAAGAGTTCTTGATTTTCTGTTTAACACACTTTAACGCAAAACGTAGGTAGTGAGTCGTCAGGGCAAAAGCATAAAAAAATGTGTAGCTTTTGATCAAATTGGGCCCAAAAAGGATAAGTTAAGTACTTGCTGGACATAAGTTGTAGTGATTTGAAATAGAAAATAAGTATTGCCGGTATTTATTGCTAATTTTTATTCAAAATTCTGAAAACAATTAAATACATTTATCGAAAGTAGAAGTAATATACTGGTTTAAATGAAATTTAATTCATTATATATAAATCCAATAACAGGAAGTAAATAATAAGTCGGTTTATTACCGAGTCAAAAATTTATTTATTTATTACCCTCATCAACTGTTGCCCTTATCAAGCCGGAAAACAATTTTTACATTACGTTAAAAATAAACTCAAAAATACAAGTACACTCACAACCAAACATTTAGTAAACATTTTACAAACATTTTTTTTCTGAGTGTACTTGTATTTTTGTGCTTATTTATAATATAATGTAAAAATTGTTCTCAGGCTTGATAAGGACAACAATTAGTTGCCGAAGCGTCGCAATAAATAAATAAACTTTGGACTCGATATTCAACCAGTTTATTATTTATTCAATAGTTATCTACGGTGCTCAAATAAACATGAATAAATAATAAATATTATTTTCGTGAAAATGTTTTTGACTAGTGGGATATTTAATTACTTACCATTTTACTTTAAAGAATTTTAGTAACGATAGAAACATAGCTACGGTTTCTCTGCCTATTCCTTTACCCGCATGATATCAGGCCTTGTATTTTGTCCGGTACTCTATATGTTTAGAATAAGTTACAGATTTTATTATTTTTTAATGATAACCAATTTTTTGTTTATAGAGATAAAGTTTTCTGACTAAGTTTCATTTGCTTACTATTTTTTTCCCAGCTTTATATACTGGCAATATCAGAAATAAATAAATCTTCTAAACAAATAAAAGAGATAAGCAAATACCCGTAATTAAAACTTTTAAAAAAGGCATTTTATTGCTTTTAATTTAAATTGAAGGGGAATTAGTGGAAACGGTTTAATTTACTTTCTAAATGCGACAACGTACTAGTTCTTAAATTACATTTACAATTTTAATTACTTTCAATGAAAAATTCACTCAAAATATATTATATATATATATATATATATATATAAATTAGATCATTAAATATAGTTGTAATAATTTACATCGGTTTAAAAATTGTAAGACTTTCAGAACGTTATGAAAAAAATACAGCCTAAAATTTTCAGTAATGTATTTTGAGTTGACGAGAATTGCTTGAAACGGGACCTTCCAAACCTAGATCACTGTCACACACCCGTTAATATTACTTTCTCTTCCATTTGTGAAACAAGACGTCCTCATCAAGGCTTGGTCTTACTGGTGAGGAAAGACACCTTCGTCCATCTCAATATCCTCTCTGCTCATCTCAAGATCCACATCTGATATTTTGTGCGTACTCTATATCTGTTGTAAGTTTTGTCTTTATTATTTTTTTTATCTTCTACATTTCCTTAAGATCTCTTTTGACGTGTCTTATCTGTGCCAGAGATTTATTTTAATATATTTTTAATTTTTCAGCTAATTCATCACAACTTGCTTCCCTGCGTTTTATCATACTCGTGTTATATTTTCTGACGGGTGCGTTTATGCTTGGTATAAAATAAACGTTCACATGTTATCGCTTGGCTGCCATTGGATAGGTTGACTCTTCTACTCCTAACTGTCCAGGCTTACCCCTGTTGTGGTTTTTCAGTGTTCCATATCACTGTAAGTACCGATGCGAGACAACAAGCATAGAATCGTTCCCAACTCATTTTGAAGTGAGATTAAGCCCATCTCATTAAGCCATCAGCATATGCTTGGCGAGGAAGTGGTAAGAAGGATGCGGCAAAGGTATTCGTTGTGCACACTGCGATACACGTATATAAAACTTACTCGCATAAAGCGATGGTGGATAATTTAAAGCGAAGATGTAATTTTATATTGCTCAACACTTGTATTGCTTTATTTATTTATCTACGTATGTATCAGTGTATCTATTTATTTATATATCTACGTTTGTACGTATGTATATATATATATATATATATATATATATATATATATATATATATATATATATATGTAAGTATAAATATATTTATTTTTCTACTTATCTATATATGTATCAGTCTATTTATTTATTTATTTATCTATGTATCTATCAGTGTATCTTTGTATTTATTTATCTTCGTTTGTATGTATGTATTTCTATATCAATGTATGTATAAATCTATTTATTTATCTACTTATCTATATATGTATCAGTGTATTTATATATTTATCAAATGTATCTATCAGTGTATCTATGTATTTATTTATCTATGTTTGTATGTATGTATTTATATATCAATTTGAGTAAAAATCTATTTATTTATCTAATTGTCTATGTATGTATCATTGTATTTATTTATTTACCTATGTATCTATCAGTGCATGTTTGTATATATTTATCTACCTTTTATGTGAGTATGTATATATTTCTATGTATGTATAAATGTATTTAATTATCTACTTATCTATGTATGTATCAGCGTATTTATTCATTTATTTATCTATGTATTTATCAGTGTATCTATTTCTTTATTTATCTACGTTTGTATGTGTGTATTTATATTTCTATACATGTATAAATCAATTTATTTGTATATTTATAAATGTATGTATCAGTTTATTTATTTGTCTATGTAATTATCAGTGTATGTATTTATTTATTTATTAACGTTTGTATGTACGTTTTTATACATCTATGAATTATTAGTCTATTTACTTAACTATGTATGTATCAGTGTATTTAATTATCTATGTATTTATCAGTGTATTTAATTATCTATGTATGTATCAGTGTATTTAATTATCTATGTATTTATCAGTGTATTTAATTATCTATGTATGTATCAGTGTGTTTAATTATCTATGTATGTGTCAGTGTATTTAAATATCTATGTATGTATGAGCGTAATTAAATATCTATGTATGTATCAGTGTATTTAATTATCTATGTATGTATCAGTGTATTTAATTATCTATGTATTTATCAGTGTATTTAATTATCTATGTATGTATCAGTGTGTTTAATTATCTATGTATGTATCAGTGCATTTAATTGTCTATGTTTGTATCTTTTGTATTTAATTATTTTTGTATGTATCAGTGTATTTAATTATCTAGGTATTTATCAGTGTATTTAAATATCTATGTATGTATCAGTGTATTTAATTATCTATGTATGTATAAGCGTATTTAATTATCTATGTGTGTATCAGTGTATTTAATTATCTATGTAAGTATCAGTGTATTTAAATATCTATGTATGTATCAGTGTATTTAATTATTTTTGTATGTATCAGTGTATTTAATTATCTAGGTATTTATCAGTGTATTTAATTATCTATGTATTTATCAGTGTATTTAATTATCTATGTATGTATCAGTGTGTTTAATTATCTATGTATGTATCAGTGCATTTAATTGTCTATGTTTGTATCTGTGTATTTAATTATTTTTGTATGTACCAGTGTATTTAATTATCTAGGTATTTACCAGTGTATTTAAATATCTATGTATTAAACAGTGTATTTAAATATCTATGTATATATCAGCGTATTTAATTATCTATGTATGTATCAGTGTATTTAAATATCTATGTATGTGTCAGTGTATTTAAATATCTATGTATGTATCAGCGTAATTAAATATCTATGTATGTATCAGTGTATTTAAATATCTATGTATGTATCAGTGTATTTAATTATCTATGTATTTATCAGTGTATTTAATTATCTATGTATGTATCAGTGTGTTTAATTATCTATGTATGTATCAGTGCATTTAATTGTCTATGTTTGTATCTTTTGTATTTAATTATTTTTGTATGCATCAGTGTATTTAATTACCAAGGTAATTATCAGTGTATTTAAATATCTATGTATGTATCAGTGTATTTAATTATCTATGTATGTATCAGTGTATTTAATTGTCTATGTATGTATCAGTGTATTTAATTATGTATGTATGTATCAGTGTTTTTAATAGTCTATGTATGTATCAGTGTACTTAATTATCTATGTATGTATTAGTGTATTTAATTTTCTATGTATGTATCAGTGTATTTAAATATCTATGTATGTATCAGCGTATTTATTTATCTGTGTATGTATCAGTGTATTTAATTATCTATGTATTTATCACTGTATTTAATTGTCTATGTATGTATCAGTGTATTTAATTATCTATGTATGTATCAGTGTATTTAATTATCTATGTATGTATCAGTGTATTTAATTATCTATGTATGTATCAGTGTAGTTAATTGTCTATGTATGTATAAGTGTATTTAATTATCTATGTATGTACAGTGTATTTAATTATCTATGTATGCATCAGTGTATTTATTTCGGTAAAGAAGAGTAACATTGATACAGATATATTAAAACGTTTACATTTCATGTTAATTATATTATCTTTGCATTCTTACTAATAACGTTTAAATGTATATTTCGATACCTTAAATATATTACGGAAGAGCTATATTTTAAAGGAAGTAAAAGCTTTGATGTCATAATCACGGATCTGTGGGAAAAGTTTGCCAATTTACGTGCTCTGAGTTGCCTGCATATTTAATCACATCACGTGGGGAGGTGGGTGACGTGTCAAAGGCAAAAGTCAAGACCTTTAGGTCCATCAACAACAACTACTCTGCCTTAATGAAAAATGGTAACACATACCTCAATCAGTGCCTACTCTTACTAATACTATTATTAGGAGATCATGTCGAAAAGAATAATGAGTAATGAAATTTAAAATGATTTCTTAGAACAATTGAAGAATGAAAGTAAGAACTCATTTTATTGCGTTAAACTTATTTAGTAACTTTACCATATTGCATGTATATATATATATATATATATATATATATATATATATATATATATATATGTGTGTGTGTGTGTGTGTGTGCGTCTGTCGTTCTGTCTGTGTGTGTGTGTGTGTGTGTGTGTGTGTGTGTGTGTGTGTGTGTGTGTGTGTGTGTGTGTGTGTGTGTGTGTGTGTGTGTGTGTGTGTGTGTGTGTGTGTGTGTGTGTGTAATGTGTGTGTGAGTGTGTGTGTGTGTGTGTGTGTGTGTGTGTGTGTGTGTGTGTGTGTGTGTGTGTGTGTGTGTGTGTGTGTGTGTGATGAATAGTTATTATCTAGAGTACATCTATACATTCAGCAGTGCATAAAATCGCAGTTCCAACGTTTCGCTAGAATCTCATCTACCATTGACGAGGTAAATCCAACAACAGTTGATTCGAGCATCGACTGTTGTTTGGATCACCTCGTCAATGCTAGATGAGATTCTAGCGAAACGTTGGAACTGTTACTTTATGCACTGCGGAATGAAGGGATGTACTCAGGATGGTAACTATTCATCATATTTATCTATCCGTGAAGGAACACTTATCAGCAAATGTATGTATATAGTTTCACTCTCTCGTTGTCTATCTCCTCTTTCTCACATACTTTATATGTATAGACTTCTCATTATCAATAAACTATATTTCTACCTATTACCTATTTTCTAAACACTTTTATTCTTTTGTAAGTTTATTATATTTAACAATAAATAATTAATATATAAATTATAAATTATTATTTTTATATTCTTTGTATCACTATAGTAAATATTTATTAAACTAATAATAATACTAACTAATAATTAATATCAAACGGAAATAAAATATGTTGTATCTTGCGTTGATGTAAAGTAACAACATTGTAAGAATAAACTCTAAAAGTATAATATTAACTTAAATTCTGCTTGAGTAGTGCGGCAACAATGTAATCGCTACGAATAGATAATGCGAAATGGAAATGAAATCAAATGGGCATTTTATTTCAACTACAGCCACACACACACACACACACACACACACACACACACACACACACACACAACACACAACACATACACATACACGCACACACACTTTACACACACACACACACACACAACACACAACACACACAACAACACAAACACACACACATAAACACACACACACACACACACACACACACACACACATAACTCACACATTAAAAACACACCCACACAACACACACGCAAACACAAACACATGAGCACGCGCAGGCACACATACACAAACACACACCTAACATCCTGAAACTTAAGATTCTTTTATTTCCGTATGTAAATGGTCCATCTAAAAAGCGATGAATAAAAGAAATGAATGCGACTCGGAGCTAGCAACCCCTGCGCACTGCCCCTTGGGAAAACGCCTCGAGTAATAGCTCCACTAGGATCTAACTTCCCTCTCGTCACCCCAAAAGCGCATCTATATTCATCCCGGTTACTAACCCGTGTCCGTGGTCGGCGTTTCAATACGTACTGTTATGCAAGTTGTGGGTGTGTTCTGTGGAGAGAAAAACACAACTAAATACAAGTTATGGTTGGAATAATAAAACTTTTATTGACTATTATCACAATATGGTCTTTATTTTATATATTTCCATTAGTTAACTCGATATAATTACGCCCTATGTGGGTCTTCCATTAGTATGTTCAACAATTATTGGTTTTATATTATTGTAAGAAAATGGCATGCCTAAATCACACTATTGCCAGTGCAAGGGATACTAAAAGCTTCCCAACCCTAGACAATGTTTTGGCACCTCATTAAATTTTCAGATTTTAGTCAAGAATTATACTCTCTACTCGAGATGTGACTAAAAGTAATTTTGCACTAATAAGTCAAACTGTGATTTCTACTTTAAAATAACTGTGATTTTCCACCTTGATTGTGATTTTTAACTGTGATTTTCAGTTGCTGTTACTTATTGAGGCTATGTAATAATATGTGAGTTGACCATGACAGTATGATTGTTTTTTTTATTAACTAATAGTTATATGTGTTTGTGTGTGTGTGTGTGTGTGTGTGTGTGTGTGTGTGTGTGTGTGTGTGTGTGTGTGTGTGTGTGTTTGTGTGTGTGTGTGTGTGTGTGTGTGTGTATGTGTGTGTGTGTGTGTGTGTGTGTGTGTGTGTGTGTGTGTGTGTGTGTATGTGTGTGTGTGTGTGTGTGTGTGTGTGTGTGTGTGTGTGTGTGTGAGTGTGTGTGTGTGTGTGTGTGTGTGTGTGTGTGTGTGTGTGTGTGTGTGTGTGTGTGTGTGTGTGTGTGTGTGTGTGTGTGTGTGTGTGTGTGTGTTTGAGATGGTCAGAATGGCCGCTCAAGTAAAGAAATTAATAATTTCAAAATTTTTAATAACAATTTCAAGAATTAAATAATAAGGTTTTAATTTAGTGTATAATTAAACATTGTAAAGAGTGAAGAAGATAGTAAATTCTTGAAAAATTAGTATTAAAACAAATTAAAAATTAAAATAAAATAAAACTGTAATAACTAACTAAATTTGACAAACGGGAGTGCTATTTTCTAAGTGCCGAAAAATGCTAACTTGAGAGCTAGGCCACGTAGAACTATCACTGACATTTTAAAATGACCAGAAAATCCAAAAAGAACAATAGTGAAAACCCAATCTATAAAACTTAAATAACAAAAAAGTTACAGCCATTTTAAAGAAATAGACATTTTTCAGTATTCCAAGACCGATAACAGAATTATGCAGGTTTAATAGAATACTTTGTCCAACCCGCCCGTACAAGAAAAACGCACGGAGATAGCGACGAGCTAAGAGTGGGGGGGGGGAGGATTACATAGCCGCAATAAATGCAGAAACGCAAGGACCTGTAAGGCAGTCTGTAAACAAAATTTTAATACGAGGTGCTAACGGCCGTAATGTCGGATCGCGCCTAGGACAACACCAAGAGCCAGATAGATTCAAACCACCACGTTTCTGCCGTCTAATCTTATCCACGGACGAGGGCTTCAGACTCAGCCTCCGGAACGTGAAGATCAGAGAAGAATGAAGAAAGACTTACATCGACTTATCAGGCATGGCTACTTCCATTGTCCAGGGAGCGGGAATCAAGACGAGAGGACTCTAGGATCGGCAGGGAAATTCTTGGCAAATCATTTTCTCTATTATATAAAAAAAATAACGTCAAATTTAGTCAGTTAAAAATATTAAATTCAAAAAGTTCAATAAGATAAAAATTAAATAATGGCTTCACTCTAAATCAATCATTTTCAGAAATGCAAAATTTATAGACTTATACAAAATTTAAAATTATTTGATATAAAACTTGTAATTTACCAATTCAATCTTAAAATTAATGGATGATAATTTTTTTATGTTAGATTAGGATTTTTTTTTTTTTTTTTTTAAGATGTAAATGTAATTATTTGATTCTATATAAAATTTAGTAACTAAAAATGTCAAGTATAAGAAAATTTTAAACAATTATTTGTGATGATATGAAAAAGACAAAGAAATAGTAACGAGAGATTCTATTGTATTTTAGTTGATGATAAACTTTATTTTTATTTTGAAACAGTAATTAAATGTATTATAAAAACTTTTGGTATTTAAATTTATCCTGTGTTGAATAACCAATAAAACTTTTAGTTTTTTCAACTAATAAATAATGATTATTAAATCAAATTACAACTTTAATTAAATTTCATTAATTAATGAATTATATATACAATTTAGAGCCTAATGTTTCTTCAAACGAGTTCTCTCCTGAGGACAAATTTATTGTAAAATTATTGAGCTATTCTAAAAATTAGTTGGTTTTTTATAATAAAGTCCAGAGACGTGGTCTACTAACAGATCATGTTTAAAGAACACAGGAGTCTTTAAAAAGGTATTTCAAACATGATCATATTTTGCACGTCCCCTTGCTGTGCCTGCAGATCTTCTAAGATGGTAAGAGTTTTTGGAAATTTTGTGTGTTCATGCTAATGTTGTTTCTTTCCAGCTGACTACTTTACTGACAAATATGACTATATAGAGCCCGACAAAACATTGTTAACCATTTTAGAGGGGTCATACAAATTGTAAGGTAGGGGCAGCGGGAAGTGGCTTGCGTTTAGGCGTGGCAAATAACGGTGAACACAAGACATTTTAAAGAACGCTCGAGACTGCAATAGCCCGAGAGTAGAACGGAGATAAGCAGGAACGAATACAAATAATAAAATGCAAGCACATAACGTTACGTTACGAAATAAAAAGTAACAGAACACATTACAAACAAAAAGAGCAAAGGGGGGGACGTTGCAGTATGTGTGTGTGTTTGCACGCGCAGACAATTCAATAATAATGAGAGGTAAAAGAAATACTCGTAGACATGGGAGTTAAAACTTTGCTACAAGAAGATACACTGAAAAAACGCAAATACATCATGCACTGATCTTAAGAAAAGGCTATTGCGACATCTCTTTCACTCTTTCAGGCACGCACTGTGTTGATAATTGCTATGTAATATATACTAAAAATAGATCTAAAAATAATCGACTTAAATAAAACAAATCATTTATAAAAGAATAACGAACTACTGCAAACAAAGCTGTTTCAGAACTTTCTTTAGCGATTATGATAACACTCACAACATCACGGCACATAGCCGTCACAGTCACAGTCAGTCACACTGAGTGAGAAAGAGAATCTGAGAATCGCAATCACAGTCTAAAACAGGTTCTAGTTTCCAGCTTATTTCGTTAATTCCATTTGTCAAATCCTTGACTGACAGACATACCATCCCGACCCTACCCCCTTCCCCCTCCTATAATAAAGACAGTTTAAGATCAACAACTTCAGTTTCCCCAACTGCCTGTGACGATTGTGAATGGTTTGGTTTCTCACGTCACAGTTTAGTTCGACAAGAACCTGGTACTTCATCTCGATACATAACAGGTGATTTTCCAATAACAGTGACTAAATCACAAGTTTTAAAATCATTTTCTATCGCCGCTCTCTACCTACATAACTGTACACAATATCAAGAGCACAGTGGTACAATATATTACAATCAAAATATTTAAAAGAACCCCAATACCACAAAAATAATCAAAAATAACAAATAAAACAAGTTACTTGAGATTAAACCCTTATGTACATTTCGATGACCATGTCATCATCATCAGAGGGTCTTGTTACAAAACACAATCTAGCACACGAGAAGTTACAAACTAGAATGATCTAATAACTGTATTGTTTCCGGCCTCACAGATGGGATACTAATTTTCTCTGACTGTAAATTGGTTTTAGATTCAATAACAAGTGAAGAGACAAACATCACCTCTGCGGTAAATGTAAGTCTGCCCTGCATGTGTAAACGTTGAAAGCAATTAGTGTGCTGACTCATTGGCTAAAGAACCCCGTGAAAACTATAAACCAGTTAACACCATTACACTTGCAGCTGCAAAACGCAGTGGCCCAAAACCGACTCTTAGGAGGCCACTTATCATCGACTTCAACAGGACCATAATTTTGACATCGCTCATTCAAAGACTATGAAACAATCATTTTCTAGGATTGAAGATTCTCCCAGACAAGACCATCTGAGCGCTGTCCTTTTAAAAGTCGCCGCAGCTGGCGGCCGCTATCGCTCGGTTTTCGGTACAATCTAAAACTGCATGGATACGAAAACCACAATCGACAACTCTTGAAGAAGCAATCCGTTGATATTCACGTAGCTATTTTGAAGATCTCTGCTAGTATGCACGAGGACTGAGGTCTTTTATTTCCTTAGAGAATAAAGATATAAACCTTCCACTACCGTCTTAACTCTCAGTCCTTCACTTCAGGTTGGGCTACTAACATCCTTTTGGTAATTAGTGACAATGATACTTGTTCTCAATCTCCTTTCCGGTTAATTGAGTTATAATCTGCAACACTCAACGATGTCTTGATCCCAAAAGCTTTATGAGTCCCAATATCGGCGGGAGTTCGCTTCGCAGCTTAACTTATAATCTTTTTCCACACCTACACTTCTTTTCCAATAAATCTTTCGGTCTCTCCCACTTGACTCTGCGCAACTGCATTTCCAAGATACAAGGCTATGACGTTTGCAGCATTCACTTGATTTAAACAACAATGTACGTAATGCGTTTAGGTCAAGTTCTACTTTAGAGTAACAAGGTCTACCTTGGCCACGATTTTGTATGCATGGACTACAATCCGGTAAATCGCATTACAATATTGCAATATATATATATATATATATATATATATATATATATATATATATATATTGAATTGTTATTATCTGGAGTACATCCATTCATTCTGCAGTGCATAAAATCATAAAATCTCAGTTCCGACGTTTCGCTAGAATTTCCTCTAGCATTGACGAGGCGAACCCAACAACAGTTAAAGAGTTAGTATATATATATATATATATATATATATATGTGTGTGTGTGTGTGTGTGTGTGTGTGTGCGTGCGTGCGTGCGTGTGTGTGTGTGTGTGTGTGTGTGTGTGTGTGTGTGTGTGTGTGTGTGTGTGTGTGTGTGTGTGTGTTTAGGTGTGTGTGTGTGTGTGTGTGTGCATATGTGTGTGTGTGTGTGTGTGTGTTTATCAAACAAACACACACATTTATACATACATATATATATATATATATATATATATATATATATATATATATATATATATATATAAAGAACTAAGTCAAAATACAAATACAAAAAACATAATGGAATTTACAATTGTAAATTCAATTATAATTCTTGTATTTGTATTTTGACTTAGTTGTTTATTAATACACAAGAATACATATTGCGATATATATATATATATATATATATATATATATATATATATATATATATTTATATATATATATATAAAGAGAGAGGAAGTGGGATAACAGAATTTGTATTATGTATACTATTTTATAATATTGTAGTATTAGCGGCGCCTCGTGCGGCATTTATATTGCGCTTCTTTGTTTTCAAAATACATTTGTGTACGCATTTTTTACTAACACTACAATGTGAGTTGTACACGGTACCTTGAAATCATCATCGGTTTTTCATCGAAGGATGTATTTTGATACAATTATTATCATACACTCATACACAGTAATGTTATGTATAAACATTTATAAATCAAAACACTAAATGGGTTTCTATTGCACCAAGTAAATAAAATTTAGTTTTGAGTCAAGTTACTTATGGTTTATGTTTAGATTCCTTCTTGCAGTTTACATTTATTTGTAATTTATTTTTTGAGTAAATCACGATCACACTCATAACATCACGGTTCACACTCAGTGACAGTGAGTGAAAAAGAGAATCTGAGAATCGCAATCACAGTCTAAAACAGGTTTTAGTTTTCAGCTCATTTCGTTCGTTCCCTTTGTCGAATCAGTGACTGACTGACATATCGTACCGACCCCAGCCCCACTTCCGTACACAAAGGGCAGTTTAAGACCAACAACACTAGTTCGTCTATCTACGTTGTAACTATTGTAAACTATTTGGGTTCCCAATCACGAGTAGGGGCGATTTGCCACTCCGTCGCAGTTTAGTTACATAATAACCTGCTACTTCATCTCGCTAAGTAACAGGTAGAACTGTAATTTTCAATTAACAGTGAATACGTCACAGGTTTGTAAATCACTGTTAAGATAGATATTTATATAATCTGAAACAACTAATAGCTGTTACATAAGACCAGATCTGCAGCTGTTCTTTGGCAAAACTTAAAAGAAAGCTTTGATATCAAAATTTTGCAAAATCCCTTCTTGGTACGACTCTTGTAATTACAAACGAAGAATCCGTTCAAATTTCAAGTCTGTACCTAGTTTAGTTTAGGTCATACGTTGCTTATGAATCAGTTAGTCAGAACATCTGTTATAAATACAGATAATCTAATGATTGTTGGCAAAAAAACGCGAAATTTATAAACTAAGGGAATAAGAAATATCTTTTCTTATAAAATAAAACCCTAAAGACAATATTATGTCACATAAAATCGAAAAGGTTCACAAGGTGATCAAATTTCTAGCGTCGAAGGGCAACACACACACTTGTAACCTTCGCAACCGCCCTCGTGAGATTGTTTACCACAATCTGCTATTATATGGGCTGGGTAAACAATCCCACTCGTAGGTCCTGAGCCGCTGTTAGGTCTTAAGTGGCATTAGCTGGGAATCTGTTCTTACCCTTGAAAATACCCATATAATATTAGCATTATCAGTATATATCCCCAGAATATGGCATTTTACTTTCTGGCGAATATTTGTTCACATCTCGTAGGTATTTTCAAGATAATTTCTTCAATGAGAGTTTCATGTTACAGTGAAGAAAAATGTTATAAAAGTTAAGTAAATGCAATTTTCATAGTAATAAACCTGTGTATTTAACTACATATATAAATAAATATATATATATATATATATATATATATATATATATATATATATATATATATATATATAAAATACGTTTTCTTGTTTAATAATTTAAAACAACATAGGTTATTCAAATACAAGAATATTTATTAATTTATTTCCAAAGCTTTTCGTTGGTAAACAGTACTAACATCATGATTCCTGATGATGTTGGTACGGTTTACCAACAAGAAGCTTTGGAATAAATTCATAAATATTTTTGTATTTGAATAACGTATGTTGTTTTAATATATATATATATATATATATATATATATATATATATATATATATATATATATATATATATATATCATATATTATATTTATACTAATAATTATAGTACACTATCAAGGTAGTAGCTAATGATAAAAATATTAACCTAATATATCGTAGCTCTCTTTATATCTTTTTCATTTCAAAAACGTATAATTATATACAGTATATATTGGTTTTTACCGACTTCAAAAAAGGAGGAGGTTCTAAATTGGATCCGAATGTTTTTTTTGTACCCCTCCTAACTTTGGAAGTATCTTACCGATCAAAATGTTTTTTTTATAACTGACAGGGAAAACCATCCCGGTAGTCCTATTATAGTTACATCCCAATCCGTCTGTTTTGGAGATAATAATACGCTAATAAAGTTTAATGAAAAATTATTTTTTTAAGGATTATGAATTATCAAAAAATAATTATTTGGAAAAATAAGCAATCACATTTTTTTCTTGTAGTATTCTATCACACATAAAAATAACACACAAAAAACAAGTACAAAACAAAAACTTTTTTTTATTTCTTGCTTGATAAACCTGCTTAGAACTAGGGTCATCGGATACTAATGAATGAATTTTCCTCATTAAAAAGCTCATTCTTTGATGGTCTACACATATTGATATATAACTTGATATAACTCGAATGAGATGAGCCAAAATAAATACACTGAAAATCTGATTTAGTTCATTTACATAGTCAAGATATTCATTAATCCTCAGGTTTAAACCTCATTACTTCACTAAATATCAAGAGATAAATCCAATAAACATAACTTTACTATCAATTTTCTCTTAATTTTTTTATTACACTCTTATGAGTACAAAATATTTTTCCTAATAATTATTACAGACAGCATTATTGAATATTTACCTGACATATTGCATTGCGTAATTAATAATACGCTTTTAAATTGAATTAAGAGAATAATCTCAAGATGAGACATGATATGAAATTTTTAGGAAAATTCGTCAAAGGAATTTCAAACATAAATTACTCAATATATTCGTGTGACAAACTGATATATTTATCGCATTAATCAAAGGCGTATCAATTATTTGAGCAACGATCAAGCAATATGATTAGAGGAGTATACACGGCGGAAATTTGTGTGGATAAATAATTGGCAACTTTGCCAACATAATCAACAAAATGAAACGAAATTCGATTATAATGTTAATTGAAATTAAATAACACACCTCTAAAAATGTGGAAATAAAAAAACGCAGAACCTACTTAAAAAAGAAAAACCGAAGTATAATTTTTACTTTCTAAAATGTCAAAATAATATGATGATAATATGCAGGACCATAATTTATCTTTGTTCTCGTCAAAGATCATACAATACCTGATTCCATATCTTTCGTTCAGATATACAAATTGCGGACAATTCAACCATTTTTATATGATTTACACGGAATGTGATTACTGTAGATGCTTATAAAAGTAAGAGATAATATCTCCCTTATCCTTTTTTATCATAAATTTAATAAATTTCTTATACAGTATCTATAAAATTAATGTATGGAAGAAATGATTGAATAGCCTGTGTGTATATCATAATTTGTTAATATTACATGCCAAGAAGTTCCAACATCATGTAAAATCCCTTTGTTACGTTCGGTATGTTAAATATGAGTTCAAGTATGCAATTCGGCGCCGACTCCAAACTTTTGTGGGTATTAAGCTCAAGATAAATTATTTTACTATTTAGTAAGCAAAACTTATATTTCGAGTTCTTTTTTTTGAAGTCGGTTGTGTTTTTTTTTAATTTTATTATAAGTATATATTTAGTACTTTGTTTAATTCTTCTTCCTTAATAGATTTTGACATTGGGATCTCCTTTCTTTATGAATCCCTTTACATCATTGTATAACGACACAATACTACCACACAAATGCATAATATATAAAGTTCATTAGAGGACAATACACTTATATAACCTAATGAGCAACATATTTTCCCTATTAAAACTGGTCTTATTAAACCAACCCTTAACTTTCCTTGCATTATCTTAACCTAAATACAGATATAACTAAAGTGCCCATTGACTCTTTAGTTCTTGTCTGGACATTGTCAATACGTATTATATTAGAACTAGCACAGCACAACAGAACACTACACTAACTCAAATGGTTTGGTTTTCTTCAATATTCTAACCATGGACTGGTTATCGAGAAATTGAAAAGCCACTGTACTTGGATGAAGGTGAAGTGTCTTTTTATGTCTTTTCGCCATCTTCTATAATTCTTCTGGTATCGACGGAATATTTAGATCTCGGTGAATATCTTTTTTTTTAAACACCAAGGGGCATTAACCATATTTCTCACTACTTTATTTTGGAATATCTGGAGAGTTTCTACATTACATTCCTTTGTACATCCCCACAGTTGACTGCCATACATTCAAACTGGTTTCAAAATCTGATTGTAGATTTTTATTTTATTTCCTAATGCGAAATTTGAATATCTACCCATTTCTCCTTTTTCTTGTAGTGGTATTTCCATCTTAGGTTTAGTATCTACGTTCATACTCAGATATTTAGCTTTATTTTCATACGGGATAATGATTCCGTTAACTTCTATTTACGGAAAATCATTTAGTGCCTTACTTGTGAAGTTGATGAGGCCTGACATTCAGTTTGATTTTCCGATCATCGGTCCATTCTAGGAGTTTGGTTGTTGCAATGAAGAACATCCTAAGAAACTTCTATACCACATAGAAATAAAATAAATATATTATGGCAGTCGGGGGGAGTGTTAACAGAAGTCAAAACTTTTATAACCTACAGCAATTTTCAGTTGAGAAAATAATTTAATTTTAAAATATGAGATATTACCTAAACATTTGTTTTAATATAAGAAAAAATAATAAAGATGTTTTACATTTAACACCGAAATTTGAGATACAAATAATGTGTTTGGCAGTAATATATTATTTAAATTTACCAAGCTCATCTAGCTTTCAGAATTATTAGCCTCCTAAACCTATTAACACACGTCATTCTTTTATATACTTTAAACCTGTTACTCAGTGTTTCAGATTTGTTTTTTTACATACGCCTGTGTGTGTGTGTGTCTGTGTTTATATCTGTGTGTATGTGTTAGTGTGTGTGTGTGTGTGTGTGTGTGTGTGTGTGTGTGCGTGTGTGTGTGTGTGTGTGTGTGTGTGTTTGTTTGTTTGTATGTGTATATATATATATATATATTTATTTATTTAATTATTTATTTATATATATATGTGTGTGTGTGTTTGTTTGTGTGTATGTGTATAAGTATATATATATATATATATATATATATATATATATATATATATATGTGTGTGTGTGTGTGTGTGTGTGTGTGTGTGTGTGTGTGTGTGTGCGTGTGTGTGTATCTGTGTTTGTGTATAAGTATATATATATATATATATATATATATATATATGTGTGTGTGTGTGTGTGTGTGTTTTATGTGTATATAATATATATGTGTTTTATGTGTATAAGTATATATATATATATATATATATAGACTAGATGATCCCAAAAATAACAGCAGTTTCATATCGTCATAAACATTTTTAACAATTTGAAAGATTTTGTTTCTAAAGTAAAAAATAAAATGTTATTTAACAGAAACGATAGTAGGAGAAAAATAATGTTCGATTTATATATTGCTAAAAACGCCGCAAAAATAATCAAAATTAATAATTCTACAGGTTATCTTAGATTAAACCCTTATATAGGCCTACATTTCGATGACGATATCATCATTATCGCAGGTTCAGTCTACTTTGTAAATTACATTATTTCTATAAATACGACATGACCATCAAGATGTACATAAGGGTTTAATAATAGTTAACTTGTAATATTAGTTACCTTCGTGGTATTAGGGTTTTTGTCAATATTTTTATTGCAATGTACTGTACTAATGTGCTCTTGATATTTATTTAAATGATATATTATATTATAAACAATATTCTAGCTGGCTAATCAGTGAATGTTATAAACAAAAGAATCAATCGGCAACGACTCACAAGTTCAATAAGCTGATTGTGTAGCAACACTGAAGATGATGACATAATATCAATGAAACGTGTCTGATATTAAATTTTTTATAATTTTGTGTCATTGCCTATTTATTCTTTTGATATATTATGTTATTCAAAACTAGGGTTGCTGAGCATTTATTAATACTAAATCTGTGAAAATGTCTAGTAGTTTCTATGTCTGAGATGTTTCACAACTCATTATGATTGGAACAGTGTTTCTTTTTTTCAAATTCTAGAACTGTATAAGTTTATGTTATAAACGATATTTTTAATCATGTCATATAGTAAACAATGTCAAAGAATGTAATCTTCTAAGTTATGGCAGGTCTAAAAGTGACAATGAATCTGTTACCGAAACGTCCTACTACATTAATAAATAGCATTACTTGACTCGCAAACAAGCCTTTTTATATCTACAAAACGTAAACATAGCGAGTGTAATATGAGGAATTGTAGTAGCTGACTAGTTTAACGTTTAAATAATTATTTTGAATTTAAAACTCATTTTATATGAATCCTTTAAAAATTACCTGACATCTGTGTAAGAAAATATAAAAGAATTTAATACATAAAGCGATAAGTGTTGAAGAAGATGAGCATTTAATGAAGAATGTGACATCGAGAAGAAGCTTAAGATTTATTGCTATATTGGCATGTAAGGCGGTATCTAGGGGAGTCTGCAAGAAATACACTTTGGGGTTACTTGTGGTGGGTGTCCTTAAAACTCCCCTCAGTCGGCAGAGACTTGGGGTTGATAACAGGATTGATTGTTTACTAACTTGAACAACGACAAAGCAGACTTTTTATGCCAAAATATTGTTTGTTACTCATATTTAAAAATATAATACATTCTATAATACAGTTGAAAGAATGAAATTATGTTTCTAAAAATGAATGTATAAATTTCAGAAATGATTTTAATTACAATGGTAAACTAGTGGACAAAATTGTGTTACATATCTAAGGTATATAGGTTTGAGTATCTGTTAAATAGGGGAATTTTAAAAACAATATAAACTGCTATGTATAAACAACATCAAATCCAATGTATTTTCTCCTACAGAAATATTCATTTCGTTGAAGTACACACAATTAATACTTTCAGAGAGGGAATTCTACTAACAAGAGGAATTTCATAAATGCACTGTAAATTAATTCCGTGTTTTATTTGAACATAGTTTGAACTACTTGCTTCCATTTATTATTTTTCATTAAAAGTATGTACTTTATAAAGGAATTAATTATCGGAAAATTTCATAACTAATTCACAAAACAACTACATTAATGCTCCTTGTAAATGTTGTTCAATTAAAATATGTTTTAAAG
>JBAIZL010000004.1:35896162-35933662 GCA_036971475.1 Prosapia bicincta | reverse complement strand
TAAATTAAGACAATAATATTATCACACTAAGTTATAATACATTTATAAATAAAAACAAATGTTCCACTTATTTATTCAATATTAAAATAATCGTTAAGAATTCAATGTAATTTTCCATGCTCATAAAATGCCCATTTATCTAAAAATGTATATACCTAAATGCGTAGGCTATATATTTGTTAATCTCCACTAGAGTAAATGAGACCTATTTATTTATTGAGTAGAAATCGTTTCCATTTATTTAATGACTCATAGAAATATTTTTAAAAAGTAACAAATAAGGTGTTTCCATTAAATTTGGATTAAAAATGTAATTTAATTTTTATTTTTAATTATTAATGACGTCTGTTACTTTTTATGAGGCAAAAATCTGTCTTGCCTTGTAGTAGGCCTATATAAATTTACAATATTATATTGTCTATTAGGTTATTTTATTATAAATATGTTTGGTTTGCAAAATGTATGAGTAATGTAAATAAAGAAATCTATTAAACAGGTTAACATTGGATTGTAGATACACATATGTTTCATATGATATCATTACTTAGATATATGTTATGTTGTTAAATGAATACCAAACACATGGTGAACGGCCATTGTATGTTTGGCTTTGTGTATAATCCGCTATATACTAGTGGCACTGGTTCTATGTACACGTCACATTTATCCAACTACTGTACATTAAGACGAACGTGAGGCTTACCCAATGGAATTTTGTCGGTGGATCCATCTACAGGAGGAACGAACACAAACACCAAGGATAAGAGAACATACACTGACGTCACTATTCGAGCCGTTCTCTCCGGCATCGCGACGGCCACTGAGCTCCCATCCCTGTGTACCACGTCATCTCCCTGCGCAGTGACGTCACGCTTTATCCCACCCTTGTGTGTTTTGCTTCCATCCACTATCTCTGCATATCGACGGACGACTTTTAAAATTAAAACCATGTAGTTTCTTTCAATTGCGATTATGACTTCCAATTCACAGTCACTGGTCGTCGGTTTTACAGGCAAATAAATCTGATGGCAGTTTGTGAGGTTTTATTCGCAGTATTATATAGTTAAAAAACTATGCAAATTTAAAAATAAATTTGTATTTACTAAATAAATAATACACATTATCTTGAGACATATCTTGAGTAACAAGAAGTATGGATGTCACAGAGTATACGTATATTTGTTTACCCGTCACATATTTGTTAATCATTACCGTCATCATTCACAAGATATAAGGTGTATTTCCTTTTAAGAGCACCTTTTTTAAACAAATATTTTGCATATATTTACAAATCTCAACTATTTTTTTTAAATCTTCATTTTTTTTATAGAACCAACATATATATTTTCGATCATAAAATTTTAAATACATACATACACACATACATATATAAGTACATTCATACATACGTACATTCATAAATACATAAAATACAAACATACGTACATAAAATTTTAAATACATACATACATACATACATATGTGTATATATATTTATATATTGAACCGGTAAACTGTAAACATTTCTATGAACTAAGTCAATAAAGGTTCATCAACTATAACAGCCAAGATCTAATTTTCTAATCGTTTCCTTGTCTTCTTTATGTCCTGCACCCCTCAGTAATCCAGACAGTTTACTTCTACCAAGCTACCTTTCGGAGTTCATAGTTAGGTAAAGACTCACACCAGAGGTTTTGTATCCCAATCTAAACCAGTCTACTTCTATCAATCCATCAGTCACAACCTTTCAGACTAAATTGAAATTCGTATTTTACCTAAATCAGGATAATGTTGCTAATAATGCCAAAATAATATTTGCGTTGCATTACATTTCGGAATAAATTAAAATTCTTATTTTGCTTAAGTCAGGATAGTGATGATAATAATACCGAAAAATATTGCGCTACACAATATTTTATACTAAATTGATGATAATATTTTGCTTAATTCAGTGTAATTATGATAATGTTACCAAACTAATATTGCGCAACACAATATTTTAGACTAAACTGATGATAATATTTTGCTTAATTCAGTGTAGTTATGATAATGTTACCAAACTAATATTCCGTCACACAAACGTTCAGACTAAACTGAACAGTTTATTTTGCTTTAATCAGGAAAGTGATGATAATAACACCAAAATAATATTACGTTACGCATTATTTCAGGCTAAATTCAATTTCTCATTTTCTTTAAATCATTATAGTGAAGATAATAACACCAAAATAATATGGCGTTACACAACATTTCCGAATAAACTGAAGTTCTAATTTTGCAAATATCAAGATAGTGATGATAATATTACCAAAATAATATTGCGTTACATAACATTTCAGACTAAATTGACCATTTTATTTTGCTTTATTCAGAAAAGTGATGATAATAATAGCAAAATAATATTGCGTTACACAATATATCAGACTAGAATTGACCATTTTATTTTGCTTTAATCAGAAAAGTGATGATAATAATACCAAAATAATATTGCATTACACAACATTTCAGACTAAATTGACCATTTTATTTTGCTTTATTCAGAAAAGTGATGATAATATTAGCAAAATATTATTGCGTTACACAACATTTCAGACTAAAATGACCATTTTATTTGTCTTTAATCAGAAAAGTGATGATAATAATACCAAAATAATATTGCGTTACACAATATTTCAGACTAAATTGACCATTTTATTTTGCTTTAATCAGAAAAGTGATGATAATAATACCAAAATATTATTGCGTTACACAACATTTCACACTAAACTGACCATTTTATTTTGCTTTATTCAGAAAAGTGATGATAATAATACCAAAATAATAATGCGTTACACAACATTTCAAAATAAATTGACCATTTTATTTTGCTTTAATCAGAAAAGTGATGATAATAATACAAAAATAATATTGCGTTACACAACATTTCACACTAAATTGACCCTTTTATTTTGCTTTAATCAGAAAAGTGATGATAATAATACCAAAATAATATTGCGTTACACAACATTTCACACTAAATTGACCATTTTATTTTGCTTTATTCAGAAAAGTGATTATAATAATACTAAAATAATATTGCGTTACACAACATTTCAGACTAAATTGACCATTTTATTTTGCTTCATTCAGAAAAGTGATGATAATAACAATAAAATCATATTGCGTTACACAACATTTCACACTAAATTGACCATTTTATTTTGCTTTAATCAGAAAAGTGATGATAATAATAGCAAAATGATATTACGTTACGCATTATTTCAGGCTAAATTCAATTTCTCATTTTCTTTAAATCATTATAGTGAAGATAATAACACCAAAATAATATGGCGTTACACAACATTTCCGAATAAATTGAAGTTCTAATTTTGCAAATATCAAGATAGTGATGATAATATTACCAAAATTATATTGCGTTACACAACATTTCAGACTAAATTGACCATTTTATTTTGCTTTATTCAGAAAAGTGATGATAATAATAGCAAAATAATATTGCGTTACACAATATTTCAGACTAAATTGACCATTTTATTTTGCTTTATACAGAAAAGTGATGATAATAATACCAAAATAATATTGCATTACACAACATTTCAGACTAAATTGACCATTTTATTTTGCTTTAATCAGAAAAGTGATGATAATAATACCAAAATAATATTACGTTACGCATTATTTCAGGCTAAATTCAATTTCTCATTTTCTTTAAATCATTATAGTGAAGATAATAACACCAAAATAATATGGCGTTACACAACATTTCCGAATAAATTGAAGTTTTAATTTTGCAAATATCAAGATAGCGATGATAATATTACCAAAATAATATTGCGTTACACAGCATTTCAGACTAAATTGACCATTTTATTTTGCTTTATTCAGAAAAGTAATGATAATAATAGCAAAATAATATTGCGTTACAAAATATTTCAGACAAAATTGACCATTTTATTTTGCTTTAATCAGAAAAGTGATGATAATAATACCAAAATAATATTGCATTACACAACATTTCCGAATAAATTGACCATTTTATTTTGCTTTATTCAGAAAAGTGATGATAATATTAGCAAAATATTATTGCGTTACACAACATTTCACACTAAAATGACCATTTTATTTGTCTTTAATCAGAAAAGTGATGATAATAAGACCAAAATAATATTGCATTACACAATATTTTAGACTAAATTGACCATTTTATTTTGCTTTAATCTGAAAAGTGATGATAATAATACCAAAATATTATTGCGTTACACAACATTTCACACTAAATTGACCATTTTATTTTGCTTTAATCAGAAAAGTGATGATAATAATACCAAAATAATATTGCGTTACACAACATTTCACACTAAATTGACCATTTTATTTTGCTTTATTCCGAAAAGTGATTATAATAATACTAAAATAATATTGCGTTACACAACATTTCAGACTAAATTGACCATTTTATTTTGCTTCATTCAGAAAAGTGATGATAATAACACCAAAATAATATTGCGTTACACAACATTTCACACTAAATTGACCATTTTATTTTGCTTTATTCAGAAAAGTGATGATAGTAATAGCAAAATAATATTGCGTTACGCAACATTTCACACTAAATTGACCATTTTATTTTGCTTTATTCAGAAAAAAGATGATAATAATACAAAAATAATATTGCGTTACACAACATTTCACACTAAATTGACCATTTTATTTTGCTTTAATCAGAAAAGTGATGATAATAATACCAAAATAATATTGCGTTACACAATATTTCAGACTAAATTGACCATTTTATTTTGCTTTATACAGAAAAGTGATGATAATAATACCAAAATAATATTGCATTACACAACATTTCTGACTAAATTGACCAGTTTGTTTTGCTTTAATCAGGAAAGTGATGATAATAACACCAAAATAATATTACGTTACGCATTATTTCAGGCTAAATTCAATTTCTCATTTTCTTTAAATCATTATAGTGAAGATAATAACACCAAAATAATATGGCGTTACACAACATTTCCGTATAAATTGAAGTTTTAATTTTGCAAATATCAAGATAGCGATGATAATATTACCAAAATAATATTGCGTTACACAACATTTCACACTAAATTGACCATTTTATTTTGCTTTATTCAGAAAAGTGATGATAATAATACCAAAATAATATTGCGTTACACAATATTTCACACTAAATTGACCATTTTATTTTGCTTTAATCAGAAAAGTGATGATAATAATAGCAAAATAATATTGCGTTACGCAACATTTCACACTAAATTGACCATTTTATTTTTTTTATTCAGAAAAGTGATTATAATAATACAAAAATGATATTGCGTTACACAACATTTCACACTAAATTGACCATTTTATTTTGCTTTAATCAGAAAAGTGATGATAATAATACCAAAATAATATTGCGTTACACATCATTTCACAATAAATTGACCATTTTATTTTGCTTTATTCAGAAAAGTGATGATAATAATACCAAAATAATATTGCGTTACACAATATTTCAGACTAAATTGACCATTTTATTTTGCTTTAATCAGAAAAGTGATGATAATAATACCAAAATAATATTGTATTACACAACATTTCAGACTAAATTGACCATTTTATTTTGCTTTATTCAGAAAAGTGATGATAATAATAGCAAAATAATATTGCGTTACACAATATATCAGACTAGAATTGACCATTTTATTTTGCTTTAATCAGAAAAGTGATGATAATAATACCAAAATAATATTGCATTACACAACATTTCAGACTAAATTGACCATTTTATTTTGCTTTATTCAGAAAAGTGATGATAATATTAGCAAAATATTATTGCGTTACACAACATTTCAGACTAAAATGACCATTTTATTTGTCTTTAATCAGAAAAGTGATGATAATAATACCAAAATAATATTGCGTTACACAATATTTCAGACTAAATTGACCATTTTATTTTGCTTTAATCAGAAAAGTGATGATAATAATACCAAAATATTATTGCGTTACACAACATTTCACACTAAACTGACCATTTTATTTTGCTTTATTCAGAAAAGTGATGATAATAATACCAAAATAATATTGCGTTACACAACATTTCAAAATAAATTGACCATTTTATTTTGCTTTAATCAGAAAAGTGATGATAATAATACAAAAATAATATTGCGTTACACAACATTTCACACTAAATTGACCCTTTTATTTTGCTTTAATCAGAAAAGTGATGATAATAATACCAAAATAATATTGCGTTACACAACATTTCACACTAAATTGACCATTTTATTTTGCTTTATTCAGAAAAGTGATTATAATAATACTAAAATAATATTGCGTTACACAACATTTCAGACTAAATTGACCATTTTATTTTGCTTCATTCAGAAAAGTGATGATAATAACAAAAAAATCATATTGCGTTACACAACATTTCACACTAAATTGACCATTTTATTTTGCTTTAATCAGAAAAGTGATGATAATAATAGCAAAATGATATTACGTTACGCATTATTTCAGGCTAAATTCAATTTCTCATTTTCTTTAAATCATTATAGTGAAGATAATAACACCAAAATAATATGGCGTTACACAACATTTCCGAATAAATTGAAGTTCTAATTTTGCAAATATCAAGATAGTGATGATAATATTACCAAAATTATATTGCGTTACACAACATTTCAGACTAAATTGACCATTTTATTTTGCTTTATTCAGAAAAGTGATGATAATAATAGCAAAATAATATTGCGTTACACAATATTTCAGACTAAATTGACCATTTTATTTTGCTTTATACAGAAAAGTGATGATAATAATACCAAAATAATATTGCATTACACAACATTTCAGACTAAATTGACCATTTTATTTTGCTTTAATCAGAAAAGTGATGATAATAATACCAAAATAATATTACGTTACGCATTATTTCAGGCTAAATTCAATTTCTCATTTTCTTTAAATCATTATAGTGAAGATAATAACACCAAAATAATATGGCGTTACACAACATTTCCGAATAAATTGAAGTTTTAATTTTGCAAATATCAAGATAGCGATGATAATATTACCAAAATAATATTGCGTTACACAGCATTTCAGACTAAATTGACCATTTTATTTTGCTTTATTCAGAAAAGTAATGATAATAATAGCAAAATAATATTGCGTTACAAAATATTTCAGACAAAATTGACCATTTTATTTTGCTTTAATCAGAAAAGTGATGATAATAATACCAAAATAATATTGCATTACACAACATTTCAGACTAAATTGACCATTTTATTTTGCTTTATTCAGAAAAGTGATGATAATATTAGCAAAATATTATTGCGTTACACAACATTTCACACTAAAATGACCATTTTATTTGTCTTTAATCAGAAAAGTGATGATAATAAGACCAAAATAATATTGCATTACACAATATTTTAGACTAAATTGACCATTTTATTTTGCTTTAATCTGAAAAGTGATGATGATAATACCAAAATATTATTGCGTTACACAACATTTCACACTAAATTGACCATTTTATTTTGCTTTAATCAGAAAAGTGATGATAATAATACCAAAATAATATTGCGTTACACAACATTTCACACTAAATTGACCATTTTATTTTGCTTTATTCCGAAAAGTGATTATAATAATACTAAAATAATATTGCGTTACACAACATTTCAGACTAA
Organism: Prosapia bicincta; assembly: GCA_036971475.1. Taxonomy (NCBI): domain Eukaryota; kingdom Metazoa; phylum Arthropoda; class Insecta; order Hemiptera; family Cercopidae; genus Prosapia; species Prosapia bicincta. Next base: position 35,925,941 of record JBAIZL010000004.1, on the reverse strand, counting down.
ATTGACCATTTTATTTTGCTTCATTCAGAAAAGTGATGATAATAACACCAAAATAATATTGCGTTACACAACATTTCACACTAAATTGACCATTTTATTTTGCTTTATTCAGAAAAGTGATGATAATAATAGCAAAATAATATTGCGTTACGCAACATTTCACACTAAATTGACCATTTTATTTTGCTTTATTCAGAAAAAAGATGATAATAATACAAAAATAATATTGCGTTACACAACATTTCACACTAAATTGACCATTTTATTTTGCTTTAATCAGAAAAGTGATGATAATAATACCAAAATAATATTGCGTTACACAATATTTCAGACTAAATTGACCATTTTATTTTGCTTTATACAGAAAAGTGATGATAATAATACCAAAATAATATTGCATTACACAACATTTCTGACTAAATTGACCAGTTTGTTTTGCTTTAATCAGGAAAGTGATGATAATAACACCAAAATAATATTACGTTACGCATTATTTCAGGCTAAATTCAATTTCTCATTTTCTTTAAATCATTATAGTGAAGATAATAACACCAAAATAATATGGCGTTACACAACATTTCCGAATAAATTGAAGTTTTAATTTTGCAAATATCAAGATAGCGATGATAATATTACCAAAATAATATTGCGTTACACAACATTTCACACTAAATTGACCATTTTATTTTGCTTTATTCAGAAAAGTGATGATAATAATACCAAAATAATATTGCGTTACACAATATTTCACACTAAATTGACCATTTTATTTTGCTTTAATCAGAAAAGTGATGATAATAATAGCAAAATAATATTGCGTTACGCAACATTTCACACTAAATTGACCATTTTATTTTGCTTTATTCAGAAAAGTGATTATAATAATACAAAAATGATATTGCGTTACACAACATTTCACACTAAATTGACAATTTTATTTTGCTTTAATCAGAAAAGTGATGATAATAATACCAAAATAATATTGCGTTACACATCATTTCACAATAAATTGACCATTTTATTTTGCTTTATTCAGAAAAGTGATGATAATAATACCAAAATAATATTGCGTTACACAATATTTCAGACTAAATTGACCATTTTATTTTGCTTTAATCAGAAAAGTGATGATAATAATACCAAAATAATATTGTATTACACAACATTTCAGACTAAATTGACCATTTTATTTTGCTTTATTCAGAAAAGTGATGATAATAGTACTAAAATAATATTGCGTTACACAACATTTGAGATTAAATTGACCATTTTATTTTGCTTCATTCAGAAAAGTGATGATAATAACACCAAAATAATATTGCGTTACACAACATTTCAGACTAAATTGACCATTTTATTTTGCTTTAATCAAAAAAGTGATATTAAAACTACCAAAACAATATTACGTTACACAACTTTTCAGACTAAATTGACCATTTTATTTTGCTTTATTCAGAAAAGTGATGATAATAATACCAAAATAATATTGCGTTACACAACATTTCACACTAAATTGACCATTTTATTTTGCTTTAATCAGAAAAGTGATGATAATAATACAAAAATAATATTGCGTTACACAACATTTCACACTAAATTGACCATTTTATTTTGCTTTATTAAGAAAAGTGATGATAATAATACCAAAATAATATTGCGTTACACAACATTTCACACTAAATTGACCATTTTATTTTGCTTTATTCAGAAAAGTGATGATAATAATACCAAAATAATATTGCGTTACACAATATTTCAGACTAAATTGACCATTTTATTTTGCTTTAATCAGAAAAGTGATGATAATAATACCAAAATAATATTGTATTACACAACATTTCAGACTAAATTGACCATTTTATTTTGCTTTATTCAGAAAAGTGATGATAATAGTACTAAAATAATATTGCGTTACACAACATTTGAGATTAAATTGACCATTTTATTTTGCTTCATTCAGAAAAGTGATGATAATAACACCAAAATAATATTGCGTTACACAACATTTCAGACTAAATTGACCATTTTATTTTGCTTTAATCAAAAAAGTGATATTAAAACTACCAAAACAATATTACGTTACACAACTTTTCAGACTAAATTGACCATTTTATTTTGCTTTATTCAGAAAAGTGATGATAATAATACCAAAAAAATATTGCGTTACACAACATTTCACACTAAATTGACCATTTTATTTTGCTTTAATCAGAAAAGTGATGATAATAATACAAAAATAATATTGCGTTACACAACATTTCACACTAAATTGACCATTTTATTTTGCTTTATTAAGAAAAGTGATGATAATAATACCAAAATAATATTGCGTTACACAACATTTAACACTAAATTGGCCATTTTATTTTGCTTTATGCAGAAAAGTGATGATATTAATACCAAAACAATATTGCGTTACACAATATTTCACACTAAATTGGCCATTTTATTTTGCTTTAATCAGAAAAGTGATGATAATAATACAAAAATAATATTGCGTTACACAACATTTCACACTAAATTGACCATTTTATTTTGCTTTAATCAGAAAAGTGATGATAATAATACCAAAATAATATTGCGTTACACAACATTTCACACTAAATTGACCATTTTATTTTGCTTTATTCAGAAAAGTGATTATAATAATACTAAAATAATATTGCGTTACACAACATTTCACACTAAATTGACCATTTTATTTTGCTTCATTCAGAAAAGTGATGATGATAATAACACCAAAATAATATTGCGTTACACAACATTTCACACTAAATTGACCATTTTATTTTGCTTTAATCAGAAAAGTGATGATAATAATAGCAAAATAATATTGCGTTACGCAACATTTCACACTAAATTGACCATTTTATTTTGCTTTATTCAGAAAAGTGATGATAATAATACAAAAATAATATTGCGTTACACAACATTACACACTAAATTGACCATTTTATTTTGTTTTAATCAGAAAAGTGATGATAATAATACCAAAATAATATTGCGTTACACAACATTTCATACTAAATTGACCATTTTATTTTGCTTTATTCAGAAAGGTGATGATAATAATACCAAAATAATATTGCGTTACACAACATTTCAGACTAAATTGACCATTTTATTTTGCTTTAATGAGAAATGTGATGATAATAATACCAAAATAAAATTGCGTTACACCACATTTCACACTAAATTGGCCATTTTATTTTGCTTTAATCAGAAAAGTGATGATAATAATACAAAAATAATATTGCGTTACACAGCATTTCACACTAAACTGACCATTTTATTTTGCTTTAATCAGAAAAGTGATGATAATAATACAAAAATAATATTGCGTTACACAACATTTCACACTAAATTGACCATTTTATATTGCTTTATTCAGAAAAGTGATGATAATAATACAAAAATAATATTGCGTTATACAACATTTCACACTAAATTGACCATTTTATTTTGCTTTAATCAGAAAAGTGATGATAATTATACAAAAATAAAATTGCATTACACAGCATTTCACACTAAATTGACCATTTTATTTTGCTTTAATAAGAAAAGTGATCATAATAATACCAAAATAATATTGCGTTACACAACATTACAGACTAAATTGACCATTTTATTTTGCTTTATTCAGAAAAGTGATGATATTAATACTAAAATAATATTGCGTTACACAACATTTCACACTAAATTGACCATTTTATTTTGCTTTATTCAGAAAAGTGATGATAATATTACCAAAATAATATTGCGTTACACAACATTTCAGACTAAATTGACCATTTTATTTGTCTTTTATCAGACAAGTGATGATAATAATACCAAAATAATATTGCGTTACACAACATTTCACACTAAATTGACCATTTTATTTTGCTTTATTCAGAAAAGTGATGATAATAATACAAAAATAATATTGCGTTACACAACATTTCACACTAAATTGACCATTTTATTTTGCTTTATTAAGAAAAGTGATGATAATAATACCAAAATAATATTGCGTTACACAACATTTCACACTAAATTGACCATTTTATTTTGCTTTATTCAGAAAAGTGATGATAATAATACCAAAATAATATTGTATTACACAACATTTCAGACTAAATTGACCATTTTATTTTGCTTTATTCAGAAAAGTGATGATAATAGTACTAAAATAATATTGCGTTACACAACATTTGAGATTAAATTGACCATTTTATTTTGCTTCATTCAGAAAAGTGATGATAATAACACCAAAATAATATTGCGTTACACAACATTTCAGACTAAATTGACCATTTTATTTTGCTTTAATCAAAAAAGTGATATTAAAACTACCAAAACAATATTACGTTACACAACTTTTCAGACTAAATTGACCATTTTATTTTGCTTTATTCAGAAAAGTGATGATAATAATACCAAAATAATATTGCGTTACACAACATTTCACACTAAATTGACCATTTTATTTTGCTTTAATCAGAAAAGTGATGATAATAATACAAAAATAATATTGCGTTACACAACATTTCACACTAAATTGACCATTTTATTTTGCTTTATTAAGAAAAGTGATGATAATAATACCAAAATAATATTGCGTTACACAACATTTAACACTAAATTGGCCATTTTATTTTGCTTTATGCAGAAAAGTGATGATATTAATACCAAAACAATATTGCGTTACACAATATTTCACACTAAATTGGCCATTTTATTTTGCTTTAATCAGAAAAGTGATGATAATAATACAAAAATAATATTGCGTTACACAACATTTCACACTAAATTGACCATTTTATTTTGCTTTAATCAGAAAAGTGATGATAATAATACCAAAATAATATTGCGTTACACAACATTTCACACTAAATTGACCATTTTATTTTGCTTTATTCAGAAAAGTGATTATAATAATACTAAAATAATATTGCGTTACACAACATTTCACACTAAATTGACCATTTTATTTTGCTTCATTCAGAAAAGTGATGATAATAACACCAAAATAATATTGCGTTACACAACATTTCACACTAAATTGACCATTTTATTTTGCTTTAATCAGAAAAGTGATGTTAATAATAGCAAAATAATATTGCGTTACGCTACATTTCACACTAAATTGACCATTTTATTTTGCTTTATTCAGAAAAGTGATGATAATAATACAAAAATAATATTGCGTTACACAACATTACACACTAAATTGACCATTTTATTTTGTTTTAATCAGAAAAGTGATGATAATAATACCAAAATAATATTGCGTTACACAACATTTCATACTAAATTGACCATTTTATTTTGCTTTATTCAGAAAGGTGATGATAATAATACCAAAATAATATTGCGTTACACAACATTTCAGACTAAATTGACCATTTTATTTTGCTTTAATGAGAAATGTGATGATAATAATACCAAAATAAAATTGCGTTACACCACATTTCACACTAAATTGGCCATTTTATTTTGCTTTAATCAGAAAAGTGATGATAATAATACAAAAATAATATTGCGTTACACAGCATTTCACACTAAACTGACCATTTTATTTTGCTTTAATCAGAAAAGTGATGATAATAATACAAAAATAATATTGCGTTACACAACATTTCACACTAAATTGACCATTTTATATTGCTTTATTCAGAAAAGTGATGATAATAATACAAAAATAATATTGCGTTATACAACATTTCACACTAAATTGACCATTTTATTTTGCTTTAATCAGAAAAGTGATGATAATTATACAAAAATAAAATTGCATTACACAGCATTTCACACTAAATTGACCATTTTATTTTGCTTTAATAAGAAAAGTGATCATAATAATACCAAAATAATATTGCGTTACACAACATTACAGACTAAATTGACCATTTTATTTTGCTTTATTCAGAAAAGTGATGATATTAATACTAAAATAATATTGCGTTACACAACATTTCACACTAAATTGACCATTTTATTTTGCTTTATTCAGAAAAGTGATGATAATATTACCAAAATAATATTGCGTTACACAACATTTCAGACTAAATTGACCATTTTATTTGTCTTTTATCAAACAAGTGATGATAATAATACCAAAATAATATTGCGTTACACAACATTTCACACTAAATTGACCATTTTATTTTGCTTTATTCAGAAAAGTGATGATAATAATACCAAAATAATATTGCGTTACACAATATTTCAGACTAAATTGACCATTTTATTTTGCTTTAATCAGAAAAGTGATGATAATAATACAAAAATAATATTGCGTTACACAACATTTCACACTAAATTGACCATTTTATTTTGCTTTATTAAGAAAAGTGATGATAATAATACCAAAATAATATTGCGTTACACAACATTTCACACTAAATTGACCATTTTATTTTGCTTTATTCAGAAAAGTGATGATAATAATACCAAAATAATATTGTATTACACAACATTTCAGACTAAATTGACCATTTTATTTTGCTTTATTCAGAAAAGTGATGATAATAGTACTAAAATAATATTGCGTTACACAACATTTGAGATTAAATTGACCATTTTATTTTGCTTCATTCAGAAAAGTGATGATAATAACACCAAAATAATATTGCGTTACACAACATTTCAGACTAAATTGACCATTTTATTTTGCTTTAATCAAAAAAGTGATATTAAAACTACCAAAACAATATTACGTTACACAACTTTTCAGACTAAATTGACCATTTTATTTTGCTTTATTCAGAAAAGTGATGATAATAATACCAAAATAATATTGCGTTACACAACATTTCACACTAAATTGACCATTTTATTTTGCTTTAATCAGAAAAGTGATGATAATAATACAAAAATAATATTGCGTTACACAACATTTCACACTAAATTGACCATTTTATTTTGCTTTATTAAGAAAAGTGATGATAATAATACCAAAATAATATTGCGTTACACAACATTTAACACTAAATTGGCCATTTTATTTTGCTTTATGCAGAAAAGTGATGATATTAATACCAAAACAATATTGCGTTACACAATATTTCACACTAAATTGGCCATTTTATTTTGCTTTAATCAGAAAAGTGATGATAATAATACAAAAATAATATTGCGTTACACAACATTTCACACTAAATTGACCATTTTATTTTGCTTTAATCAGAAAAGTGATGATAATAATACCAAAATAATATTGCGTTACACAACATTTCACACTAAATTGACCATTTTATTTTGCTTTATTCAGAAAAGTGATTATAATAATACTAAAATAATATTGCGTTACACAACATTTCACACTAAATTGACCATTTTATTTTGCTTCATTCAGAAAAGTGATGATAATAACACCAAAATAATATTGCGTTACACAACATTTCACACTAAATTGACCATTTTATTTTGCTTTAATCAGAAAAGTGATGTTAATAATAGCAAAATAATATTGCGTTACGCAACATTTCACACTAAATTGACCATTTTATTTTGCTTTATTCAGAAAAGTGATGATAATAATACAAAAATAATATTGCGTTACACAACATTACACACTAAATTGACCATTTTATTTTGTTTTAATCAGAAAAGTGATGATAATAATACCAAAATAATATTGCGTTACACAACATTTCATACTAAATTGGCCATTTTATTTTGCTTTATTCAGAAAGGTGATGATAATAATACCAAAATAATATTGCGTTACACAACATTTCAGACTAAATTGACCATTTTATTTTGCTTTAATGAGAAATGTGATGATAATAATACCAAAATAAAATTGCGTTACACCACATTTCACACTAAATTGGCCATTTTATTTTGCTTTAATCAGAAAAGTGATGATAATAATACAAAAATAATATTGCGTTACACAGCATTTCACACTAAACTGACCATTTTATTTTGCTTTAATCAGAAAAGTGATGATAATAATACAAAAATAATATTGCGTTACACAACATTTCACACTAAATTGACCATTTTATATTGCTTTATTCAGAAAAGTGATGATAATAATACAAAAATAATATTGCGTTATACAACATTTCACACTAAATTGACCATTTTATTTTGCTTTAATCAGAAAAGTGATGATAATTATACAAAAATAAAATTGCATTACACAGCATTTCACACTAAATTGACCATTTTATTTTGCTTTAATAAGAAAAGTGATCATAATAATACCAAAATAATATTGCGTTACACAACATTACAGACTAAATTGACCATTTTATTTTGCTTTATTCAGAAAAGTGATGATATTAATACTAAAATAATATTGCGTTACACAACATTTCACACTAAATTGACCATTTTATTTTGCTTTATTCAGAAAAGTGATGATAATATTACCAAAATAATATTGCGTTACACAACATTTCAGACTAAATTGACCATTTTATTTGTCTTTTATCAGACAAGTGATGATAATAATACCAAAATAATATTGCGTTACACAACATTTCACACTAAATTGACCATTTTATTTTGCTTTATTCAGAAAAGTGATGATAATAATACCAAAATAATATTGCGTTACACAACATTTCAGACTAAATTGACCATTTTATTTTGCTTTAATGAGAAATGTGATGATAATAATACCAAAATAAAATTGCGTTACACAACATTTCACACTAAATTGGCCATTTTATTTTGCTTTAATCAGAAAAGTGATGATAATAATACAAAAATAATATTGCGTTACACAACATTTCACACTAAACTGACCATTTTATTTTGCTTTAATCAGAAAAGTGATGATAATAATACAAAAATAATATTGCGTTACACAACATTTCACACTAAATTTACCATTTTATTTTGCTTTATTCATAAAAGTGATAATAATAATACAAAAATAATATTGCGTTACACAACATTTCACACTAAATTGACTATTTTATTTTGCTTTAATCAGAAAAGTGATGATAATAATACAAAAATAAAAATGCGTTACACAACATTTCACACTAAATTGACCATTTTATTTTGCTTTAATCAGAAACGTGATGATAATAATACCAAAATAATATTGCGTTACACAACATTTCACACTAAATTGACCATTTTATTTTGCTTTATTCAGAAAAGTGATGATAATAATACAAAAATAATATTGCGTTACACAACATTTCACACTAAATTGACCATTTTATTTTGCTTTAATCAGAAAAGTGATGATAATAATACCAAAATAATTTGCTATTAGTTACAATTTGGAAATATCTGCATTAGTTAACCCTTTAGAGTCTATACACAGGAAATGTATCATTTCAAAGTGTATTATCTGGTTTCGCCGGAAACAATTTAATTTGGCTATCAATTATTGCCGTAAACTAGATTTAAAACGGCATTGAAAATATTGTCTAAATAAAATTTAATATAGAACGCAAAAGCTATATTACATTTATTTTTTTATTATGACAGGTTTTTTACAATGTTTTACATTTTAACCTAAGTCTAATGAAATACAGTTTTTAATTTTGTTTTTCCAGTCATCCCTATCTGTCCACAAGTTTTCTGGTATATCCCATTTGATTAAAGATGAACTAATTTCCTGTATCCACGTTTTCGATGGTCTTCCCCTTCGTCTTCTCCCTGGTGGTGTCCATTCCAACAACATCTTTGGTAGTCTTTCATCATTCATCCTTTTCGTATGTCCATACCAAATTAACTGTTTTTGTTCTACAAAATCTGTAATTAAATTTTGTACTTCCATTTTATCTCTAATTATTTGATTTCGGATCTTATCCAATCTTGATATTCTCGCAGAACGTCTCCAAAAGTCCATCTCAGTTGCCAATAATTTCTTTGTCAATGTTGATTTCAATATCCAAACGTCTGATCCATATGTCATTATGCTTCGTACTATTGTATTAAAAATTTTTGTTTTTGTTTGATTAGTTATATGTTTATCCCATAAAATTCCATTTAACATTGAAATTGTTGTTTTTCCCAAATTTATTTTCGATCCAATTTCTTTATCTTGTTTCCCATCATTTGTAATTTTCATTCCCAAATACTTACATTCCTCAACATGTGATATTCTTTTAATATTTTCTTCTTCTATTATTAAGTCTTTACTTTTTTCTCCTATGACCATGTATTTAGTTTTATTCATATTAACATTCAATCCCCATAGTTTGTATTCTCCTATTATCTTTCGAGTCATATATTCAATGTCTTCATAATCTTGAGCTAAAATCAATTGGTCATCTGCAAATTGTAAAGAATAAATTGTGATATTGTTTACTGGGATTCCCATTCCTTTGCATTTATTCTTCCAATTTTTCAAAACCTTTTCTGTATAAATTTTATATAATGTGGGTGACAGACAGCATCCTTGGCGTAATCCTTTTGTTACTTCAAAACCTGTTGACAGATTGTTTCCTATTTTTATTTTGGAAATAGAATTTTTATATAAATTTTGAATTGCCTTGATTATAGTTTGACTTATAGCATTTGACTTTAACACTTCCCATAACTTTGATAATGGTACATTATCATAAGCTTTTTCTATATCTATAAATACTAAATGGAGAGGTTGTAAACGAATTACTTTCTTTTCAATTATTTGTTCTAAGCAGAATAAGTGATCTATCGTTGATCTTCCTCTTCTAAAACCTGCCTGTTCCTCAGCCTCCATATCCTTGTATTCATTTTCTAAATATTGCTTAATTATTTTTCCATAAATTCTGCTCAATGTATTTGTAACTGTTATTCCTCTATAGTTTTCACATTGCTTCTTATTACCTTTCTTATGTAATGTGGATATATAGCCTATTTTCCACTCTTCTGGTGTCTCTTCTCCATTCAAACATTTTTCAAAAAGTTCCTTCAAATTTGCAAATAATTTATTTGTACCATACTTTAATAGTTCGGCTGGAATTCCTCCAGGTCCTGAAGCTCTTCCATTTTTCATAGATTTTATTGCCTGTATCACTATTTCCATATCCAAATTTAGATAGGTATTATTTACTGTTTCTGGTATTTCATTTTGATTTTTTTCCAAATGTTATTATTACATTTATAATAGTTCAATAATCATATTTGGGTATACTTCTAAAAATATAAATTAAGTGTTAATAATTCATGATATCGACAATGTTTGTATTTTAAATTGGTAGTAAATGCTTCAATGTCTAATTATAGTGCTCTAAATCCCTCCCCTAACCTTTATCCTGTTGATAATTCAACCCCTGGTGACTAACTCTAATTAATTGATTTGGTGTGGCTGCATTATAATGTGATAAGATATATATGTTGCGCAGAGTTGATACGGAAAATCCTATTTAGAGAGTGGCATCAAAACTAGGAACTGAGTGAATTATCTATGATGGTTGCATAACCTTTATTACCTGAAATTGGCATTATAATTATTTTTTATTACGATTTAAACAGTTATAATAAATAAAACTTTAAGGTCAATTATAATTAAAAAAACACATTTTCAAAGTCAATTCCTACTTGGGTCAACAATAAAACTTTTTATTTTAGTTTCCTTTAATTAAATATTTACAATTATATAAATAAAGCTATATAAACCATGAGTTAAAGTATATGTTCCCCCACATAACCTACAACATAATATCAGCTGTCTAATGAAATTATTTGTTTTCACTTATTTTAACCCTAACGGATGAAATAACTATATTGCATTCCTTGCCCCTTTTGTGATACGTTTTACTCCCATATAAAACTAAAATTAGTTCAATTAATGAATTAATGTCTTTTTAACTGTGATAAAATCAATCCCCATCCACTATAAGTTTTAAAAAATGTGTACTTGAGTGAACGAATAAAAAGTATTTTACTTACGATTGAATGATTGAACAACATATATATAAGGAGAACGTAAACTAATAGAAAGAATTGAAAAAATGCAACCTTTTATCTATTATGTATCATCATATTTTTTACTTTCATCATACCAACAATATACAACACGTTTTGATAACACTTATCCCATCATCATATGGAACTATACGAAATGTTTACAGTACATGGCAAATAAATAGAAGCACATCTCTCATCACTTATCCATCACCTATACATCCCAAATCCATCACATATCCATGTGTGACAATATGTGATTGGTTTTAAACCATGCCTCTATAATTTACAGTTCATTATATTTAGCCCATTAATAAAATATGTTTATACTCTAATAAAATTCTTTTATTTACAATACTATTTAAATAATATTTCCCAACTATATAAATCACATATAAGAAGTACAAGATGATCAAGAGGGAATGGTCATAAAGATTTCTCAGAACAGTAATTGGAGTAAGATAAAATTTGAAAAAAATGAATTGACACTATTGAACTAATAATAAACATTTTTATAGAAGAAAATTCTTAATAGGTGTTGAAGCTAATTAAATATTCCAAAATTATAATAAAAATATTATTAGAAACGTTGAAAACGATAAAATCACTAACAAAAAACTGACCAAAATAAGAAATTAAAAGCTAATAAAAAATAAGAAACTATCTCTAAAGAACAGAAACATTCAACGTTATTTAAAATGGAATAAAAAGGAAACTATTATTATTAAGGATAAAATCGAATAAAAGCAACCCTATAACAATTGGGGATTAAATCTAATAAAAGTAAAACTATTAAAATTAGGGATAATATCTAATAAAAGTAAACCTATTGTAATCAAGGATAAAATCTAATATAACTAAGCTATTGTAATCAAGGATAAAATCTAATATAACTAAGCTATTGTAATCAAGGATAAAATCTAATATAACCAAGCTATTGTAATCAAGGATAAAATCTAATACAAATAAGCTATTGTAATCAAGGATAAAATCTAATATAACTAAGCTATTATAATCAAGGATAAAATCTAATTTATCTAAGCTATTACAATTAGGGATAAAAACTAAAAAATGTAAAGTTATTGTATTGAATGGAAAATCTAATAACAGTAAATCTATTGTAATTAGGGAAAAAATTTTATAAAAGTAAAGCTATTACAATTAAGGATAAAATCTAATAAAAGTGAAGCTATTACAATTAAGGACAAAAGCTAATAAAATAGGCTATTGTAATAATGGATAAAATATTTTAAACGTAAAGCTATTACAATTAATTGTAAAAGGTAATAGAATTAAGCTATTGCAATAATAGATAAAATCTAATAAACATAAAGCTTTTACAACTAAGGATAAAATCTAATAAAAGTAAAGCTATTACAATTAATGGTAAAAGCTAATAAAAGTAAGCTATTGTAATCAAGGATAAAATCTAATATAACTAAGCTATTGTAATCAAGGATAAAATCTAATATAACTAAGCTATTACAATTAGGGATAAAACCTAAAAAGGTAAAGCTATTGTATTGAATGGAAAATCTAATAACAGTAAATCTATTGTAATTAGAGATAAAATCTAATAAAAGTAAAGCTATAGTAATTAAGAATAAAATCTAATAAACATTAAGTTAGTGTATTTATGGATAAAATTTAAATAAGGTAAAGGTATTGTAATTAACGATCCCATTTAGTAAAAATAAAGCTATTACAAGTAATGGTAAAAGCTAATAAAAGTAAGCTATTGTAATAATGGATAAAATATTATAAAAGTAAAGCTATTACAATTAAGGATAAAATCTAATAAACGTAAAGCTACTACAATTAATGGAAAAAGGTAATAGAAGTAAGCTATTGTAATAAAGGATAAAATCTAATAAAAATAAAGCTTTTACAATTAAGGATAAAATCTAATAAACGTAAAGCTATTACAATTAATGGTAAAAGCTAATAAAAGTAAGCTATTGTAATAAAGGATATAATCTAATAAATGTAAAGCTAATACAAACAATGGTAAAAGCTAATAAATGTAAGCTATTACAATTAAGGATAAAATCTAATAAAAGTAAAGCTATTACAATTAATGGTAAAAGGTAATAGAAGTAAGCTATTGTAATAAAGGATAAAATCTAATAAAAATAAAGCTTTTACAATTAAGGATAAAATCTAATAAACGTAAAGCTATTACAATTAATGGTAAAAGCTAATAAAAGTAAGCTATTGTAATAAAGGATATAATCTAATAAATGTAAAGCTAATACAAATAATGGTAAAAGCTAATAAAAGTAAGCTATTGTAATAAAGGATAAAATCTAATAAACGTAATGCTAATTAGTGGTAAACAATTAGTGGTAAAAGCTAATAAAAGTAAGCTATTGTAATAAAGGGTAAAATCTAATAATAGTAAAGCTATTACAATTAGTGGTAAAAGCTAATAAAAGTAAATCCATTGTAATTAATAGGATGTAACAAAACTGTAGATCGAATACTTCAGGAAGGATTGTAACGTATAATAAATACAAAACCTTTTGAACGTTTTAAAACTTTTATGAATTCCGAAATAAGGTAAAAAATAGCAAGATTTTTCTCTGTTACCATATGAGACCTAAATAGTCAGTAGCTAACTATTCTGATATTTAATTTTAAGTGTTGGAAGAATTGCCACATAAAATGTTACATAATCAAATAAACAAGTAAGAACTAATGTCAAATAATAGATAAACGCAGGCCAGATAAATATATAATATTTCCTGATATATTTAATTGCAACTATAATAACAGCAAAGTGTTTCGCATTTATATATTCCACTTTGGTTTTTGTTTTTACTTGGAATCGCGTATGAATGAGAGCTAGATCAGAAAAAAACTTAATATTATAAAACGTCACTGGTGTACAACTCTCGTAACGACGTAGATTCCTTGGAGACCCAATATGGTTTTACTGCATGAAGCTGCTGTATATGTAGAGTTATATGGTGGCTATCATTCTTATGATGAAATTTCAACTGCCAACCATCTCATTTCGAGGCTGTCGCGCGTTGGAACTAGAATACCTTTGTATTGTTTGAGGAATAACAAAAGGTAAAACGAAAGTGAATATATTTTATTGCATTGATTACCTCTTTCAGGTTCCATAACTAATTGCTGATGGATAATTTTTGAGGAGTTACATTTTACTTTACCAAAATTTACAACTAGCTTTATATTAAGGAATGTACAAATAACAAGCTAGTCTATACAGTTATGTGATTGGAATAAATGTTGGCTGCACAGAGGGAATACGAGCGTTTGAAAATGTTTGCATTTATATTCACATGTATCAAGGTCATTGTAGTAATAATATTAATAATAATAATAATAATATTTGTAATTGTAATGACATCCATTTTGGGGAAAATAGAATTACTGCTCTTAGAATAACGAAATGTTAATATCAATATCTACATGTATTATAATGAACTTACATATATATAATAGATATATAACATTACTATTATAGTCGAACCTCTTTATAACCAACCTCCAGATAACGAAATCCTCTACATAACTATTTTTACCTCATCCCATGGCATTTTAGAAATTACACTCCTTATTTACTTCTATGTAACGAATTTCGGATCTCTCAATAACGAACAATTTTCTTTACTTCAACTTTGTATAGGCAGCTAACAATGTTTATTGTGAAATTGTTTACTTTCAGCAGGTAGGCGATTCAGGTGGAAGATAGTGTGGTAAACAGGTAGTAGGGGAATTACGTGCCGGCAATTGACTGCATGTTAGTAGAAATAGAATTATACGAACTCAGCAATTATAGATACAGGCCTACAGTACTTTTAGATCCTTTCACCAGTTGTGTTTCTCATTCATTTCAATCTTTCTAGCTCAGTTACTCAGTTTTATTCGTGCCGTGAGTTTGTCGTGAAAAAATGTCAAAATAAAGCATGTAAGTGTTTCAGAAAAAGTGAGTGTTATCAGAGATGTTAATGAAGGGGTAAAAAAGTTGGATGTTGCGAAAAATTCGGTATACCACAGAGTTAGCCATCCCCTATTCTAAAAAACCGGGATCGGATTCTAAAATAAAGTGTTGATTATGATTTGCAAAGACAAAAAATGTAACTTTGTCACATAACATTATCGATAACTCGACGATTAAATGGATTACGGTAATGCGCGAGGAAAATCTTCCATTGTCAGGAAAGGCTTTGGAATTTGCAGTATTATTAGGACAGTTGCTCTAATACAAGTAACGGTTAGATAGAAAAATTCAAAAAAACGGCATAACATCGTTCAGAACGTCATTCCGGGAGGAGGTGCTAGTGTTGATATCTCCACTTTTTGTAAGGAAACTGTGTTGAAAAAGTTTTGAATGATTATGAACTAAAAG
The DNA here is from genome assembly GCA_036971475.1 of Prosapia bicincta. Lineage (NCBI taxonomy): Eukaryota > Metazoa > Arthropoda > Insecta > Hemiptera > Cercopidae > Prosapia > Prosapia bicincta. The sequence goes on along the minus strand of JBAIZL010000004.1, from coordinate 35,909,713 downwards.
ACACTGTTAATAATGATGAGACCTGTCTGTTTTTTAAATGATTGCCCAAAAATACACTAACTTTTAAAACCGACCCTTGTTTTGGAAGAAAAGAAAGCAAAGGACGATTCACCGTATTAGTGACAGCTAACATATTAGGGACAGAAAACCCCAAATTGCTTGTGAGTAGCAAAAACAAATCTCCGCTATGCTTCCGATCTATCAAGTCCTTAGAAGTTGATTACGCGTTTAATAAAAAAAGAGGATGTCAAGTGAAGTTTTCATTGAATGGACGTTAGAGCTGGACAAGCAGATGTCTAATGAGAAAAGGAAAAATTGAGTTTTTCATCTACCACTCGCCTGCACATCCGCATGACATAAATTTCAAATTGAAGAGTGTCGATGCGTTTTTCCTTCAACCAAATCTTACATCGATACTTCAATCACTCGATCAGGGAATAATAAAAAATTTAAAGCTACACTTCAGAAAAAAATTTTTTTAATATTTTGACTGCCATAGAGAACAATGAAATCGTACTTAAAAACATTGTTAATCTAAGGGATTGCATTGCTGAATTGGCAAACATTTGGACGAATGTCGTAAGAAAACCATAGTTTTAAAATGTTTTTCCAAAGCTGGATTTAAATCGGTCACACATGAAGAGGACAGTGAGGACAATATAACCTTAAGTGAAATAAAAACGCAATGCGATTTTCTGAAAACTTCAGGAAACGTAGCTGATGGCGTTCCACTTCAAGGTTTTATTTGCGTGGATTAAGATGTGGCTGTTTCCAATTTTCGATACGACGACGTCAAACTCCAAATGAACTTTTGGAGAATGATGACGACGAATTGGACGATGATTGTGTCGGAACTGAAGAAAAGAACCCTACAGATCATGATGTTCAATTATAATGGAAATATTATAGAATTATTGGAGGAACAGATATATAGCGAAACAATATCCAATAAGTGAAGTTATAAATTGAAACAATTTTGATACTAATGATATCCTTTACTCGTAAATAATAGGTAAACATTTTATTCTTTCGTTGTAAAATTGATAATGTTTCAGTATGTAATTTCTGTATGTGTAATTTCAAATTCTATATAATCATATTGATTTTTGTATTGCAACATTACATAATTTGTTTGAAATAACCATTGTTACTAATACTTACGAAATTACTGACTGAGTATGTTGTCATGTCTCTGAGGATGGTTCCTTTGTAAGCAAAACGTACATAAGCCTAGAATAAGAATATTTGTTGTTAGAACTTTGTTGTGTGTATTATATTTACCTAATTTATTATCCTACGGAACGGATTTTATTATTAAACAAAAAAAAAATACTTTAAAATAAACACATGGTAAATTTATTTCTAAAACAATCTTGTAGGTTATACATATTGCTACATTCTTGAAGATAAGTATAAGCTAAACTGTTATTCATGCACGCAAAACATACCGAAACTAAGCTCTTAGCCTGGTTTAAAATTTACGAGTGAAATCAATAATAATGCTCATTACATAAAGTAGATTCTCGTATAATATCGTATAAAAGAACCATACGTTTAAACATCTGCCTCAAAGCCACTTGTGTAATATATACGCAATCATTGCACAGTTGGCATTGTAAAACAATGGCCTATATACGTTTTTAACAAAGATATTCCTGTCTAAATTCGTCATTTGTTTAAAATGCGAATATATAAAAATAAACTGTTTAATATTATAAAGGAATTCTTGTCATACGAGGGATTTATTTTATGTGTAGGTAGTAACAATTCCAATTTTGTCATTTGCGTGACGCCATTTTTAATACTTTTTAGAGACGAACGTTATGTGCTTATATTTCTACAGGTTTTATTTAACCATGACTTGCTACAAAAATGATTTCGTCTCTTATTGTTACAAATAAATTTAAGAAACTATTTATTTGTAGTTTATAATTAGAACTGTTTTAGACTACTAATTTATTAATTACGTTTTCGAATCGTAACTAGGCCTACGTGGAAATTCTGTGAACAGTGTTTTATAAAATTAGGACGGGATCTCTGCTAGAAAATCCTTTTTACTCTTTTTACAGCTCTTTGCACGAGAAAGAAGAGATGGTGTTTGTTTATTGACAAAACCTGTCTAAAGTTACAGTTTACTTTTTCTTATTTATTCGGTGGATATTTTCCACCATTTTTATTCTCAAGTATAGAGCTGTGGACATAAAATAAAAATTAACAAATGAATTAAAGAGGATTGGATAAATTAATCTAACTTATTGACTCACTTGTTTCTCTCGCTGATTATTTGTTACAGAATACAAATTCTAACAATAAGATTCTAACAAAATAAGATTCGTGATCCTACAAAATGTTTAAATTTTATTTTTAGTGAAAATTTACACAATGATTGTACGGTTCTGGCCGTTCATCAGGATATAAGGCAATTGCTTGACAAATATTCGTTTCTGGATTAGGTTCCATTATGTGTCTGTACTTAATTATGTTTTTAGTATTCAACTTCCAAACATACATTTTAAAAGAATTCCAGTAGTCTCTCCTTTTTATTATATATATATATATATATATATATATATATATATTTATTTATTTATTTATATTTAAAATGTGTTTTCTTGTTTAATAATTTAAAGCAACATAAGTTATTCAAATATAAGAATATTTATTAATTTATATCCAAAGCTTTTCGTTGGTAAACAGTACCAACACCATCAGGAATGAAAATTACAATAATGCAAGCTATAGGCCTAAAACATATGTTAAATTAGAAATAGAATTGTTGCTTTTTATACAAATTGCCAAGTTTATTTTGTTGCTGTAACATTATAGACATTGAATATAGTATCAAATTTAGAATGTATTTGTATTTGTTCTTTTATTAATTTGTTATTATTATTATATTTATATATTTGGAATGCTTCATATATATTTATTGTTAATCCTTTATTAATTTCTTTTATAAGTTTCATATTTTCAATATTTGGAAATTGGGGCTTATTATTAATACAATGATTTGTAAAATTTGATTTATATATTTCTGGATTTATATAGGCATTCAAATGTTCCTTCTTGGTTTCACCTATATAAGCTTTATTACAGTTTTCGGATTCTAATTTATAAACACCACCTTTTTCGTGCATATTATTTGTTTTATTATTGTTATTTATTATGTTTATTATTTTATTATTAGTATGCAATTTTGATATTTGTATTTTTAAATAATTTGATGATATTTTTTATTTCATTGCTTAGAATTAAATTCACTAGAAAAATACCACATTTATACACACAATTTTCAAACACACACAACAATTTAATGAACCTACAGACCACATATAAGAAGACATACTATATAAAAACATTATACACGCAAATCAAGAGAAAATGCGTGTAACGTCAACAAATACCAACATCACGGATCGAACATCTACACCAGAAAAATTAATCAGTGATTCGACAATGGTTAAGTGACCGAAGGTGCCTCATCACACAAGGTAAAATTATTGCACTTAGTGGTGGCTAAAAGTATTTACAAAAGTAATATATCAACTTCATATATATATATATATATATATATATATATATATATATATATATATATATATATATTAGTCTTTGAGAATGCTGGAACTATAATCCGGCGAAAAGCTTCAGCATAATTGTAAATGTTGAATAAAATATATCTTGATTATGAACTTTTTGAAGTTATTTAATAATTATAACAAATCAAGAAAAAATAATCATCTTTATTATAATATATATATATATATATATATATATATATATATATATATTAAACAACATAGGTTATTCAAATACAAGAATATTTATTAATTTATATTCAAAGCTTTTCGTTGGTAAACAGTACCAACATCATCTTTTTGATGATACTGTTTACCAACAAAAAGCTTTGATTATAAATTAATAAATATTCTTGTATTTGAATAGCCTATGTTGTTTTAAATTATTAATCAAGAAAACGCATTATATATATATATATATATATATATATATATATATATATATATATATATATACTGAATATATATAGTTATACAAAACAATTTCAGGAGCAAGAATATTTCATTTATTTGGTAAATCTTTTCGCTGATGAACAATATCAATATTTCAAAACTCACATAAAATAAAACTCCCAATATACTCACAGAACTATGTTGTAAGTTTTGAAAATTGTAATAATATTCAAAAGCTTTCACAAATAAGTAAAATAATTTAAATATTCTGGTCTCTGATTACGTATTCCTTCACGGATGTTAAAATATGACCAATAGTTATTATCTGTAGTACATCCGTTCATTCTGCAGTGCATAAAATCGCAGTTTCGACGTTTCGCTAGAATCTAGCAATGACGAGGTGAACCCAACAACAGTAGACTCTACTCTCTCTCTCTCTCTCTCTCTCTCTCTCTATATATATATATATATATATATATATATATATATATATATATATATATATATATATATATATATATAGTAACTATTCATCATATTTTTCCATCCGTGAAGGAATACGTATCAGCATATATATATATATATATATATATATATATATATATATATATATATATATATGTATATATATATATATACATACATATATATATATATATATATATATATATATATATATATATGTGTATATATATGTATGTGTGTATGTGTGTGTGTGTGTGTGTGTGTGTGTGTATGTGTGTGTGTGTGTGTGTGTGTGTGTGAGTGTGTGTGTGTGTGTGTGTGTGTGTGTGTGTGTGTGTGTGTGTGTGTGTGTGTGTGTGTGTGTGTGTGTGTGTGTGTGTGTGTGTGTGTGTGTGTGTGTGTGTGTGTGTGTGTGTGTGTGTGTGTGTGTGTGTGTGTGTGTGTGTGTGTGTGTGTGTGTGTGTGTGTGTGTGTGTGTGTGTGTGTGTGTGTGTGTGTGTGTGTGTGTGTGTGTGTGTGTGTGTGTGTGTGTGTGTGTGTGTGTGTGTGTGTGTGTGTGTGTGTGTGTGTGTGTGTGTGTGTGTGTGTGTGTGTGTGTGTGTGTGTGTGTGTGTGTGTGTGTGTGTGTGTGTGTGTGTGTGTGTGTGTTAATTTCCTACAGATCACTTTCACTTAGCAAAAGACATTTTTCACAAATATAGAAATTGACAGAATTGTATTTAAATGGTTTACACAAGCGTGAACCAAGAATCTTCCCATCTCAGGTTCAATATTACAAGAACAAGCTAAGTCGATTGCTGCTAAGCTAGGGAACAAAACATTCAAAACCTCGAATTAATGGTTAGAAAGTTTTCGATCCAGACATTCAATTTCTTTCAATCAAATTTGTAGTGAAGCAAAAGAAGTTAACTAAAAAACAGTTGATGATTGGAAGCATAAAGTTTCTGAATTAACAGTTGATTAGTAAGTCAAAAATATGTTTTGTTTGTTTTTAGAGCTTTCCAAAATAAGAATTTAAATTTTAAAATGAAAAATGTATGGAGGTAAGCAGTCAAAAGAAAGGCTTTAAGTTTTAGTTTGCAGTTTTGCAGATGGAAAATTATAAAAACCTTTGGTAATTGGAAAATCATCGAAGCCCCGATGTTTCAAAAATGTAGGCCAGTTACCAGTTCAATGGCATGCTAACAAGAAGGCGTGGATGATGTCAGCCATAATGGAAAATTGGCTTCATAATTTAAATGGTACAGTGAAGCATGATAACAGGCATATTTTCTTACTTATTGATAATGCAACTTGTCACCCTCGTGAAGATTGCTCTCACATAAAATTAGTGTTTTATCCGCCCAATACTACCAGCGTTACTCAACCGATGGATCAGGATGCTTTTAAAAATCTTAAAGTACACTAAAGAAAACATTTTTTTAAATCTCTTATTGCAAACATAAATTCATACTCGTCAGTTCAAGAATTGACAAATAACAGCACGGTTTTGGATGCTATAACATGGATATAGAGCTGTTATGAGAAAATATCGAAGTCCAGTGTTCAAAATGCATTCAAAGAAGTTGGTTTTATTGTACACGAATAACTCAATAATAATCCTATTGAAACAGAGATGCAAGACATTACCTTGCACACTGTGAAAGATTTGTTGACAGAAACTGGATACTCTGATTGTTAACTGCCGAAGAATACGTTTGTGTTGACAATGAACTGACAACAGAAGAAAAGCCAAAATCTGTGGATGAAATCTTTGAAATGGAGACTAATGAAATAATTGAAAGTGGAGAAGAAATTTAAGACTCCAGTCGAAGAAAACAAAATAAAAACATTAGCTATAAACCCCCCCCCCCCTCAACCTAACACTAAAAATAATTTGGCGAAAGTCTACGTAATACTATCTTCATACAGTACACTACTACTGTATAATTCCCGCTGAAACAGGTTTTACTGTATATATATATATATATATATATATATATATATATATATATATATATATATATATATATATATATACATATATATGTATACATATATATATATATATATATATATATATATATATATGTATATATATATATATATATATATATATATATATATATATATATATATATATATATATATATATTATATGAATATTTATATTAAATTGGTGGGTACAAAAAAAATATCTCTCGTAAACGTAATATTAAAGTATAAATGAAGTTACATAAATTCAATTTGTACTTCCGTTTAAACAGGAAACATAGTTTTAATTTTGTATTATTATATGCATATTGCTATCAAATGTAATTACATTACTCTAAATTACAATAATTACATTTACCGTAATAAAGTTTCACATCGGTTTTGTAATTCTCACAATGAACATACTGACGTCCATTCGCTTAGGACTTGTATTTACTTGATTCCACTTGGTTAAGCTGCAAAAACGCACTTTAAAACGTTGCTGGCTGAATGAAATCTGTTGCAGCAAAGTGAATTCCAATATTGATCTTGGACGGACCCGCTTCATTGAAACCCCGCATTAAAGTCGTCTTCCTATTCACTCGTCTTCATTTGATAACTTTATACGGCTCCCATATATTTAATGTTTACTCCATCAAGGCTGAGTGTTTGTGAAGAAAGCATCGATAAGGGATGTCTTGTTTGAACTAGTACGGCGTAAGTATTTAGGGTTGCTAGTTTGTATGAGTTATACCATTTTGTTTCACCTTGGATTTGTTACGGTGTGTAATGGAGTCTTTGTCCCATATGAGGATAGATAGAACGGATAAAAAGGTTAGGTTCATGTGCTGGTAATGTGGTACCAGAACTTTAACTATGTGACACACATGCGAGTGCTTAAACTTTATGCGGTACAATTTTCTGTATTAAATAGCATCGCTCTTAGCAGAGTTATTTCAGAGTGAAACCGAGCAGATGCTGATCGTGTGAAAATGTGCCACAAAGAAATCTGTTGACATTCACGTTGAATGTAACTGGATTTCTGATAGCAGTTACCACACTGTCCGTCTTAGACTACGTTGTCGTCTGTGGTTTTGGCCGAAGGCAACGCAGAAGGGGAAGAATGATACGCTCAGGTATTAGGTTTAACTTTCTAACTCGTGTTTCTGAACTACTGCAGAGCGACTAGTAGAGCACGTTTCAGACTGAAAATAATGTCTTTTGTTACCGATGGCCATTTCTTTCCTTTCGAAGCCACGGCTGCAGTTGTGCAAACTGTTTTAAACGTTTTTGTCATCAAACTCAATGTTTCAAGTATGTAGTGAACTTTAAATCGTGAAGGAAAAATCACAGCATCACGGATGGACGTTACAGCGACTACCCCAGAACGAATGGGCGCCTCTTATAGTTACCTGGAACCTCTCGTAAAGACTATATTCTACAAGTTCGACGTGTAACGAATAAGGGACATTGTTGTATTCTAACGGCATTCCTTTCTTGATCGTAGAAATTGCGCTCAAAAGTACTAAAACCCGGAAATCGCCAGGAGTGGACGGGATCTTCCCTGAATTCCTAAAGCATCTCGGAAGTGAGGCCAAGAACACTCTCCTTAAACTGATTAATTTTACAAGGTATAAACACATACCTACACAATGGAAAAGGCCGAAATCTTCCCCATCCCTAAGCATAACAAATCTAGTGACAAGTTTGAGAGCTACAGACCTATTGCCCTGACTAGTTCCTGCTCTAAAATCGCTGAAAGAATGTTAGTTCAAAGACTTGGCGCCTTCCTTGATAATCACCGCACCATAGACCCAGACCAAGCCTGTTTCTGCAGAAATATGTGCACAATAGACCACGTGGTTAAATTCACCCAACTCGTTAAAGACGGGTTCCACCGTAAAATGTCTACACTGGCAGTTCTGGTCGACTCCAAGGCAGCATATGACCGAGTCTGGAAAGAAATGCTCATGCACAAACTGATAAACTGCGGCGTAAGTGGAAACCTGTTGCGATGGATCAAAAGTTTCCTTTCTCAGAGTAAACTATAACAACACAAAATCCCGCTATATAATACAGAGACAAGGCCTCCTGCAAGGAGCCGTAACTAGCTGCCTACTTTTTAACATTATGATTAATGATGTCATAGCAACCATCCATTCACTTCCAGCTGTGTTCTTTGTTGACTCTCAATCTGCAATCACGGCCCTCTCCACCAACACTGACACCAATTGCAAGCGAACTTTCAACTGTCGCGCTCTACTAAGTGATCTCTCTGAAAGGGGCTGGGAACTTACTCTGCAGTGGATTCCAAGCCACGTTGGAATTCCAGGGAATGAAAAGGCAGATGAATTAGCGAAATCAAACCTATCGCTCACTCAGCCAATGATGCCTCTGTCCCTGACCTCCTCCAAGACAAGGATTGATCAAGCGGTGAGGGTAAGAACATCTACCAGACAAAGGTACGCCGCGGAAGGGAAGAACTGGGAATCTATCGACAAGGACAACCCACTTAACAGAATGCTGTCACGTCCAGTTGGTGTGGCCGCCTTTCGAACTCTGACAGGACACGAATACCTCCCTGCCCGTCTGACTAGAATAGGAGTACTCTCCTCCGCAGACTGCCCGCTCTGCACAGCCCCTGAAGCAATTTTGAACGCCCAACATCTGTTCAAAGGCCAAGGACTGCGGAACGTCCGCGATGAAGCATATGGCTCCGACCTTGAGCATCTCGCCTCCCTCTACTGGACTGCGAGGCACCGAATGGCTGAAATGCCAAGAGTGGACGTTGGATAAAGTAAAGGAAGTAAAGTATTTCATGATCGTTCTGTAAGCGCCCTTTAGAATTTTCAGCGAGTGGAGGTTTCCGGAATTCCTGAATAGAGTGACTTAAGCCCTTTCAAACGGGTTCAATAATGTCTTGTGATAATTGCAGTGAAGATACTGGTTAATGTGGTTTCTGCAGTCTGAGTAAACATCTTTAAGGGAAGCTAAGCGATTTTCTTTCTCTTTATCTTATTGTTATTAATGTTTTATTTTTTTCCAACAAAATAAGTCGATTTTTTTTTATTGCACCTTTCTTTGAATATTTTTAAGCTCATACGTCATCCGTGCACTTGAGACGGTAACTTTTAATACTAATCTTCACAAATATTGAGCTTTGTAGCTAGAATAGGGCTTCTATAAGTAAGAGTTATTTTAAATCAGTAAAATAAAGCTATTTTGGTACTACTTAATACTCTAAACTTCCAATTAGTAAAACTATGAGACGTTATATTCTTATTTGGCTATTTAGAGCATAGGTCTTTGGCAATAAATTTAAATATTGTATTTAATATCTTTCTATAAGTTTTTAAATACAACCGTTTGTAGTCTTCCACTTTGGGAACGAGATTAAATTATTCCTCATTTCGTTTTAGCAATTAAATGTACAAAATCTACTCGGGTAGATGAAAAATTACACAAGAATAATAACTAATTGCTTTAATATTCTGCAACGCTTTGTCGGGATTATTTAAACTCTGTTGTACCTTAAGGGTGTTGTTAGTGCCTTTTATCTCCAAGGTATAATATAACTTGAGTTAAATATTAAATTACTGCGCCTTAGGTTAAGGTGAGACGCCGTTAGATGAGATTGCCATTCAGTGTGAGAAGCGGAAAAGCCTAAAGGATCTACGTTTATTCCTATCAACCTTTAGATGGTTACTTTTTCCCAGATTATCATAAATAAAAACATTTTATTATTAATTGAACTGATATTAACAATGTTAATATTGTATTTAACTTCTCAAGCACCCATATAATATCCCGATTAAAATCTCTAAATAAATTTAAATTATTTAATTAGTATAGAATAATTTTACCAAAAACTTACCCCCCCTCCCGGATGGTCACGCCATTAAACAACTACTGTACTTTCTTTATTTTTTAAAGCATTTATTTATTTTTTTAACCACACTAACCCCAATACGAAAATCTTTATTCTACTAAAATTAATTCGTGTAAATTTCAATTTCACTGTAATCATCTTCAGAAGTACTATTTAAAGTCAGATGAAATATTTCAGAAGTAATTCTGAAGATGATTACCATGCAATTGAAATGTACATCAAGTAATTTTAGGAAAATAAAGATTTTTGTATTATCGCTAGTGAATTCAATACTTATTTAGTTGAAAAAACTAGTCTACAATGCTCAAACATTTATTAGTTACTGTCCTTTATAGGGTTTATACCGTCTCTCCACCTTGCTTCCTTCTTCAATTCTTACTACAAGTTCACACACTCCCTATTAATATTTATATATCTTGTTCAACATTTCAATCGTTAAAATACTTTTTATTCATCCACTCGTTCAAACACATTTTTTAAAACTTGTAGTAGATGACACTTGATGTTCAGGTTTTTCAAACATTAATTCATTAATAGAATTTATGTCAATTATTTTAGTTTTAAACAGGAGAAAATTTTTTCCCGAAAGGAGCAAGGTATGCAATATAGTTATTTTGTCCGTTTGGCTTAAAATAAATGATAACATATGATTTCATAAAACAGCTGATCTTATGATATAAGTTATGTGGGGGAACAGCTGTTTTATGCGTAGGTTAAGTTACTTTATTTATATTAATTGTAATTATATAATAAAAAGTATCTAAAATAAATATTCTTTGTGTTTACCAAAGTGAAAATTGACATTACATTTTTTGTTTGTTTGTTTATATTACTTGTTAAACGTAAATATGTTTACACCTTCTCTGACTTTAATGTTTGAGTAAGTATGAAGGAGGTCGTAGGAAGGTGAAATTGAGACATCGTAACGCAATGAGTGTGTTACACCGGCTTCCCTAAATCGCTTCCATAAATTGTTTCCCCCACCACCTTCATTTGTTGTCGAGAGAAATTTCTTTCGCTTCTTTCCCCTTCACCTTTATTTGTATTACCTGACAGTAAAGACTTTGGCTATACGCTTTGTTTCGCCAATTTTAATTTATTTGTAAAATTAGTTTTGTACACATTTCCTGTTAGTAGATTGTCACGTAACAAGTAAAAACGCCCATCACGGGGGTTAATGTATTAAAATTACACCCTTATAGTAAATTATACGTATATTATTTTTTTTTTTAAATTATTCTCCTTTTATATAAAAGACAAGACATTTCATACTGTATTATACAGTAGAGTTGTATTTTTTAAATACCTCTGAAGATGTTTGCTGGGCAATCGAAATGTACATAAGGTTTAAATAAATGTTATTTGTGGTTTAGAGGTTTTATTTATTTAAAAAAAAAAAATTAAAGAAATTACTTACTAATTAAACAATTAATTTTATTCATAAACGTAATATTTCCATTTATATTCCTACTATTTTTCTTGATAGTTTAGTTGTAGTTTATTTTGAAGTAATAAATATATTATTAATAATAGATAAAGTAAAATAATTTAAAATATCCTTCATTTTTTTAAAATAAATATTTAAAATTCTTTTAAGAAATATCGTTCTATAACACTGTCGATAGATCTAAATCAGGTTTCCTTAAATAATTACAAAATTATCGCATATTTCTTAATTTTTTCCTAAGCGGAAATGTTTTATCTAAGGTTACAGTTTTAGTACAATCACTTACTTGCAATCACTTAAAAGCTTACCTCTCTGCGAACTTGAAAAAATATTACCGGATAAAATGTTTATACATCTGTCCTATCTGTTCAACAGCCCGTCTCTGGCCATTTCTCTTACTACTGGTGTTTCGTTGATACGTTGTCAGAATGCTACAATGCCTTTATTCGGTAATTGTTTACTTTACACAATACTTGTACATTGCGCTATAAAAACTTGAATAACCGTAAAAATTTCATTAAAAGTCGCCTCAGAGAACATAAATGCCTAGCGTGAACCCGGCATTGTATATTACCAAAGGAGTTTGAAACCGCAACATGACATAGTCCTTTATTTTCAGTTAAATATTAAAAACTGTTTTGTCGTTAGAAATGGCGAGGGACTAATTTTTTCTGTGATCTTTACCATAAAATCAGAATTTTTTTGTCATACTTTTAGCCTCTTTTTCTTTCAACACCATCCGTGTTAAAATTTGTTTCTATTTCAGTTTGATTTCAACCTAAACGATTTCAATTATAGGTTTTTTTAAAATTGTTTTAAAACAAATTATTTTTTTAGTGTAGTGACAAATAGAGCTTTTCAATTATATTTTAAATGTAATTTAATAAAAAAACATTTTGAAATGATACTATTTTAGAGTCGCCCAAAAAAACTTATTCTATAGACATAAACATACAATTTCGCGACATTATGATTTCCGTCGGGCTACACTATGATTCACCTCAAAACGAATTAAATTAAAATATATGATTTCATGCAACAGCTGATTTTGTGTATAGGTTATGTTGTAGATAAGTTATTTCACAAGTATGTTACATCACTTATTGAACGATGTTAATGAAAAATGTTATTATTAAACAGTTTTGATCAGTTGACGAATATATTATTTTTTATTTAAATTTTGATAATTTTCGATACAAATAATTCAGTATAACGATAGTAATAAATTATATATTTCTAACCCAATTTTTAAAATGAAAATATTCTTAGTCGCTTCGAATAACAAATGTAATAATTGTTATCAAATGTATGTAATTTCTCATAAGGCAACATTAAATATTTTTTCCAAGTCAAAATGTCTGTACATGTCGCTACAAAATTTTACACTTCTCTCGGCATCCGTATCGTAGTTAAAGTAATTATTTTTCTACACCTTAAGACTCGCTATTTAATAACAATACAATAGGGAATGACATTAAGACGAAATATGTTTTCGAATATCTAAGTTTTTTGGTATGTAATTATATCGCTGGGGGCAATCAATCATACGGTTTTTTCCACACAATCATATCTAGTTTGTAAAAATAATATTTGCTTTCCAAGGATATAATCATTTTACTATTGGTCATATAATATAATAACTTTTGGGCATATAATTGTGTGACTATTATTCACATAACCATTTGACTTTTAGACATAGAATATTAGGATTTTTTAGCATATAGTCATGTGCCTCTTACGCATATATTCATTTAACTTTTAGATATATATTATTATGACCTTAAGGCACATAATTATGTGCCTCTTATTCATATAATCATTGTACT
>JBAIZL010000004.1:35871162-35891162 GCA_036971475.1 Prosapia bicincta | reverse complement strand
AGTCAATTACGTTGGCGAAACTTAATTAATCAGTTTTACATTAGTCTATCACTATCCGAACTTTAAAGTTTGTAAATTTTACAAGTTTGTATGTTTTTACAAATTTTAAAGTTCAGATAATCATATACTAATGTAACAGTGATTAAGAAAGTATATACTGTTGTATAAAAATAATATAAACAAAATACGAAGCATTACATGATGTAATAATATCATCTATCATCATATCTCAAATTATTGTTATAGCGACAACTTTATTGCAAGAAAGTACAACTTATTTTCTTATTAAAATAAAGATTCGAATACGTTTGTAATTTTTACAATGTAAATTCTGCCGTGCAATGTAAAAGGTTTCTTACTGAAGGAAATCTGTTGCAGCAAAGTGAATTCCAATATTGATCTTGGACGGACCCGCTTCAAATTGAAAGGCCCGCATTAAAGGCAGCGTCGCTACTAGAGTCTTCCTCTCCACTCATCTTCATTTGGTAAATTTATACGGCTACATTTATTGTGAAGCCTTTTGTACTGTGCCTCGTCCCCTCCATCGAGACACTTTATCCGTGAGAGTGCCAACAGTTACACATTCTAACGCGAATATATCTCAAACATTGGCCATGTAACCTGTAGCGACGAGGTTTTTAATTATTTCCTCTTCTTATTTATTATTAAAAGAGATTAATTGTCTTGAATTATAGATAAATATCGAAACATGCAAGACAAATAAGAATTAAATTAACCAATTTTACTACATTTTTCTCCTATTTTACAAATCAAATTAAAGGTCTTAGTGTTATTATAATTTGGAAGAACAATATTGTTATCATTATCATTATTATTATTATTATTATTATTATTATTATTATTATTATTATTATTATTATTATTATTATTATTATTATTATTATCATTATTGTTTTTATTTTTTAAATTTTTTTCTTTTACGAAAAAGCTTTTTAGAACAGCAAGAAACTATTTTAAAATGATTAAAAATTTCTTAATAACCAATAATGTGCGCTGATTGTTGAGGCAGTGAACCCCGTGCAATGGCTGACCTTCCTTGCTAAGGGTTGCACTTTTTAATAATAACTTCTTAAACTATTTTAATGTATTTAGATAATTAGAGCTTAGGCAGTGAGAACTATTCACAACTGTAAAATACAAAATAGTTAACTCAAAATCTCACAAAAAAATATTTTTTAATAAACAAACACACTAGTTTACAACAGACTAGTTTCGGCAACGATATCGCCTTTCTCAGTCTTTGGCTAGTACTAACCATGAGGAAGACGACATCGTCGCTGAAACTAGTCTGTTGTGAACTAGTGTTTTTTTTTGGTTTTTTTGTTTTTTTGTAAAAACGTTATACAATTCACAAATGAACAAACATGCCAAATACAACAACAAATAAAAAATAAACATAACCTCAAAATCAAACAAACTCGAACATCACACACAAAGCAAAATTAACACCACACATACATTTCACGAACCTACTTTTAACACAACGAAAATAAAATTCAACAAACAAGAAATGGATTTACTCAAGAAAAGCCTCAAACACAATTTACACAACACAAAAAGCTCACTAACAAATTATTTTACTTTGAAACAGCCATACTATCCCCAGACACCAACGAACAGGAATGCCTTCGACAACACACAATATGAAAATAAAACAAACACACCATAAAAACAATGGAACAGAAACATTAAACTCAATAAAACACAAAGACAACATAAGCTAAAATTCATTAAAGCTGACAAAGGCAACATCACTGTAATTACACATGAGAAAGACTTGCACAAATTAAATCACAAGGCAACGCTCAACGCCATACCTAAAATATACAAGAAAGATATACCAATACGCCCACTAATAAATAACACATCGGCACTCTCACACAAAATCACGAAACGCCTCGACAAAATAATAAGAAAAAACATCACATTTCATAGCCACACCAGCGTAAAAACAACATAGACCTTACACAAAAAATAAAAAACACACACATACACCACAACTCTACACTAGCATCATTCGACACCACCAACCTATACACAAACATACCCGTCAAAGAAACAATAAACATAATCAAACAAATGTTAATAAAAAAAACAACACACCAGGCAACACAAGCAAAGAAATAATAATATTAACAGAAACAATCACTTCTCAGAAGTACTAATACTATGCAGAAAACAAGGTTTACCCATGGGTGCCCCCATCTCAAGCATATTGTCAGAAATATTCATACACAATGTAGAACAAAAACGTATCATAAACAACAACAAACACGCTCCCAAAAAAATATACTGGTACAATACGTAGATGACAATCTTATTCTATACAACGGCCACTTAAGGCAGATAAACATCTTTCGCAATTACATAAACGAAGTACACAATTACATAAACTTTACACTGGAAACAGAAACACAGAACAAAACAACTTCCTAGACCTAACGTTAACAAAACAAAACAACAAACACACATTCAAAATATACAGGAAACCCACCACCACAGAGTTATACACAATAAGTCCAATCACACCAACAACACAAACATGCTGCCTTCCACTTCATAATACACAGATTAATCAACATACCCATGAGCAAAATACCCAGAAGACAGGTTAAACGAATTAAACACAAATAAACACATAGTTTATGAAAACGGATACAAACACACCTCGATAGTCAACATAATGCGCAAACAACAACCCACACATACAATAAAAAACAATAACACACAAAGTACATAAAACTTACATATCACGACAACACATCACAAAAGAATAGCCACATTTCGCAAACTTAAATACAAAGTAGCATTCGCAACAGACAAAACAATTAAAAAACACCTACACAGTTCAAAAACACGGCAGGATAAACACGACAGGGCAGGCGTATACAAGATTGCATGCAACAACTGCTCCAGTTTTTACATAGGACAAATAGGGAGAACATCTACCACAAGATACGACGAACATATAAAACAGATATGTATTTCCTTAGGACTAGTACAAGCCAGGAGACGACAATAGTTAATAAGGATACTTTGGCAAAAACTACCCTTAACTGCCCTGTACGTCACCGGTGAGTATAGGAGTAGTTTTGGATGTTGAAGGAGGTCGGTGTGGCCTTGAACGTAGACTTTGGGGTGCGTTTGACTACGTTTAGAGGGGTAGGGGGTAGTTTTTGCAAAAAAATCTAACTTAACCCACTAACCTAAGGCTGGTAAATTGCATCTAACCTAACCTAACCCAGGTGTGGGGATCGTCTCAGCTACGTTCAGGGCCATCCCCGGGGGTAGCCCCGGGGGTGGGGGTAACTTTTGGAAAGATTTAATGGTTATTTGACGACGTACCTGCGATCGAGGCCCGAGCGACTCTAGGCAAGTAGAAGGCTCACCCTAACTAGAGTGGTCTACCCCTAAATGATTTGGGTGATGCGGGGCCCCGGGGCAGGGGGTATACGATTGTCAAACTCAAAATTTGTCTATGCGACTAAATTAATAAACAATGCGACAAGGCCTTATCGTTTGAGGGAATACGCGTGGCCTACATAGTTGTAGATAACCGGTGACCGTGTGTTGGGCATGTGCAAACCCGCAGAGATAACACACTATCTTGGAGGTAGAGCCACCCAAACCTCAGGTATAGCATCCCTGCAGCATGGACTTAGGTAAAGCCAACCCAAAGCCGGCCCTTAAGTAAAGCCACCTGGAGGAAGGCCTTAGGTAAAGCTACCCTGGAGTCAGCCCTTAGGTATGGCCTCATTGGAGCCAGACTTTTAGGTAAAGCAGTCAGCCCTTAAGTAAAGCTACCCAAGAGTCGGACCTTAGGTTCAGGATGGTTGCTATATCTATTTCAGCCTCTCGACTAAGACAAATACCTCCAACAATTCTTAGGTAAAGCTACCCTGGAGTTTGGTCTTAGGTAAAGTCATCTTAGAGTCAGGCCTCAGGTAAAGCCACCCAGGAGCTAGGCCTTAGGTATAGCCTCCATGGAGTATGGACTTCGGTAAGGCCATCCCTAGGCCAGACCCTAGCTAGAGCCACCCTGGAGAAAGGCCTGAGGTAAATTCAC
This sequence comes from Prosapia bicincta, assembly GCA_036971475.1. Taxonomy (NCBI): domain Eukaryota; kingdom Metazoa; phylum Arthropoda; class Insecta; order Hemiptera; family Cercopidae; genus Prosapia; species Prosapia bicincta. The sequence continues at coordinate 35,887,075 of JBAIZL010000004.1, read as the reverse complement.
ACTAGAGTCAGTAAAGGCACCATTGAGTCAGGCCCTATTTAAATCCTTTCTGGAGCTAGACATTAGGTAAAGCTACCCAGGAGTCGGACCATAGGTTAATCCACCCGGTAGTCAGACCTTAGGTAAAGTCATGCCTGAGGCCAGGTATCAGGTAAAGCCTCTCAGGAATCACACCTTATTTAAAGCTACCTTGAAGCATGACCTCAGGTAAAACCATCCCGAAGCCTGCCCTTAAGTAAAGCCACCCTGGACAGAGGCCTTAGGTAAATTCGCTCTAGAGTCAGGCTTTAAGTGAGGCTGTTTTTAATAATATATGAAATTGCCAAAAAAATGATCGGTTAGATCAAATGACCAAAGTTCCCACTAAACAACTGTCTTACGCTAAGTTTAACCGACCAACATACACAAGGTTCAAACGAACAACATTTAAACCAAGTTCAAATAGTCAACAGTCTTTGCGGGGAATCGGCCTATCACATTGCAGGGGCTCAGTAGGCTAAGCCTAGATACATACTATGCTAAGCCGACATACATGAATCCATACATAGGCCTGCTATGTCAGTAAACCACTGGCCAAAACCTTTATGATCTGAGCCTGACACACACATTTACACCTCTTCTATGTAAGGTAAAGCCTACCTTAAGTAAAGCCCTTCTATCAGGTAGAGCCTCGGGCAGGCAACCGTATGGTTCATATGGGAAGTACTACATGGTATAGCTACCAACGCATACCAAAATAGCTATGTATAAGCCCTCAAGGCCATTATGATCTGAGCTTTACACATATTGTCCAGGTATGTTGTATCAGTTACAACTTACTGACTAAGACAAATACCTCCCTCTAATCTTAGGTAAAACTACCTTGGAGGTAGGCCCTAGGTAAAGCCGGCCTGGAGTAGGGCCTTAGGCAAAGTCATGCCTGAGAGCATGTCTCAGGTAAAGCCTCTCTGGAATCAGACCATAGGTAAAGCAAGACAATAGGTAAAGCCGACCTGGAGTGGTAAAACAGCTACCAATCAATAACCAATCACAATAGTATACATCCTGTATTAATCCATTATGTACGTTACCCTACATAGCCCTACATACTGTGTTATGGAAATATCCATGTAAATCTACATAGTCCTACACACTGTGTTAAGCTAATAAGCATGGAAACCTACATTCATTCTGTATTAATCCAATATGTATGTTACCCTACATAGGCCTACATACTGTGTTAAGCCAATATGCCTGTAAACCTACAAACATCCTGTATTAAGCCAATATGCATGATACGGTACATAAGCCTACATATTGTGTTAAGTCATATTGTGTTGTTATTACTATACACTTCATTACAGGTGTAGATCACACACACAGAGTTCGACATATAAATGCTTGTTTAAAACCTTTACAGTAATATTGTTATTCGCCCGACCGCGATAGCTCACTCTGGATATATCAGCATAACCGCAGCAAATGACGTCAAACAAAATGTCGGTCAAGATGGCGTCTAACAAAATGACGGACGGTCATACCATCTGTATAGGTTTAACTGTTGCCTGTATAGGTTTGCCCCCTATACTTACTTTAACACTAGTCCATCTATCACAGAAAGAAGAAACCGGCCTCTTGCCGAGCATAAGGGCGGGTGTATACAAATATGAACGAGTTCAACATGCCTCTGTCCCCGTGGTAACCCCTATCAGCCTTGACGGAATCAACCCCTAACCAAGAGAACAATATAAGTACGGACAACACAGACCCAAGTCCTCAGACAACTTCATGGTAGGTGTCTACTACTGGACAGATACTCTCACAATCGAGAAAAAAGCGTTCCCCAAACTATCACTGTGTCGTCGTAGATTACGCTCGTTTCGTACTTGGAAAGCAGTGTCAAATGATACTGTCAACCCCATGCGTCTTTTACACCGGCCAAGAAGATCAAACATTGTGCTTTACATGCGCCGGAGGCCTTGAAGATTGGTCAGCGAATGATTATCCGTTACAGGAACATGCAAAGTGGTTTCCTAAATGTAAATACGTAGTGGGTGTAAGTGCTAAACGGGCACAGATGGGGGTAGACATATGTACAACAGACGATGAAGACTACTTGGACGATGACAGTGTAAACAATCAGGATGATCATACGCTGTGCAAGATTTGCTGTATCGATGAAATACAGGTTGCCCATCTACCGAGCGGACATGTGTTTGCCTGTCAGGGGTGTGCATTAAACCTTCAAGAGTGTAGCATATGCAGAGTACAGACATCCGCTACGATAAGAGTATATCAGTCGTAGCTAGGCCTAATACAGTGTAAATAATATTATGTGATCAATAAAACGATTTTGCTTACGATACAAGTGTTTGTACTTATTGTCGGAATAAAAAACGAAACTCCTTTAATAAAACAAACAATATAGGTAGATCAACAAGAGATGGCGTATAAGGTAATAAGTAATAGTGTCTTGATAATAGACGCGTATATTTACATTAATAATAATAAGAAGTGAACAATAAACATAATTAAACAATGAATGTTACATTTCTTAAATCTAGTTACAAATACTCTGCTATTGCTTTATACACATTACCGTTACATTTATACAAAAGCTTGACAGGTCGCAACTTGTCTTGCATGAGACATATTACTAGATATCTAGGTAATTTATATAATAACTCTGTATCAGCCTCTAATATAGACTTCACAAGTTTAACACTATCTCTTAATATTAGACATTTTTCTGTAAACTGTAAAAATTCCAAATATCTATCGTAATTTCTGCTGTCGGCTACATTTAACTTATAAATATCAAATATAACTTCGCAAAAACATGTAAACTCATGTCCTGGGTCTAATGCTAAATCTAGTGTGGTATTTCTAAAACAATATAAACTGACGGTAAAATGTATTAAAAACTGATTAGGGCAAAACACACTCGTGTCTGAAAAGTAACACAAAGTTTATTGCAATAATGTTATCTATACTTTGTTCACACCAATATCCCCCGAAGGGGGAAAGGAGAGGCCCCACACCCGCCATCTCCTCGTGACATCCTTCCGAAAACAAAACGATGCCTTCGTATATCAATGACCTTCCTGCTTGACAAGTACATTCACCTTACGGACCTTTACGGCCGCTCCAGAGGGGATGCATACTCCTTACGGACTGGTTAGAGCCACGCCAGTGGGCATTCATTCTTCTCATTCACACCTCCCGTCAAGCGGGAGGGTCTAAAAATTACTTTTCAAAAACATTTGCGTGAAAAAATCAACATTCGCCGGTACATAGCTATTCATTTTGTTCACTCATTCGTGAAATTTTGTAGCCATAAGTTAGTAATCATTGTGCATAAATACATTTTTTATTATTTATAATTTTTATATATTTTTTTTTTTATAATCTGAATATTTATAGAAAACAATACATAGCTAATCATTGAACATAATTAATACTTATTATTTTTATAATATTTATATATAACCTAGCATTTGTTGAGCTGAATATTTATAGAATACAATACATAGCTAATCATTATGTTCACCTAACCATAAGGCAGTAATCATTGTACAGAATTAATACTTAATATTTTTTATAATATAATCTAGCGTTTGTTATGCTGAATATTTATACAATACAGTACATAGCTATTAATTTTATTCGCTCATGCGAGGACGTTTGTAGCCGTAAGGCAGTGTGTCGTACCCATCGTCGTCCAATTTCCTCTTTGCACCTGTTAACCTGAATATTTTATTTTCAGACATCGTGATGACGTCACGATCTTTTGTGCGACGAATCCTATCACTAGTGGCTACGATAGGATCATTACCTTCCAAAACCATCCGTTTCATCGACTCAAAATTGACCGAGGCGGAAGTACTAAGATCCAGGGTGAAGCCTTTGACTTTGCATACGGTCACGTGTTCGTTTCTATTTGTAGACCAGACTTTGTAGGCGTAGACTTTAGGACCTCCTGAGACAAATTCGGTGATATAAAACCCGGGACCGTATTCTAAGAGCTCGTCAGTCATCTGGCCTAAATAATCTCCAGTCACTACTCTTGGCAAACCCTCCCTATGAAGGTATACTACGCTGTCGGTATCCTTGTAGATACGTTGAGGGCCTAGAGCGTCCATATATTCGTACAAATTTAGCCGGGCGTGGGCGGTAGTGTAGACGGCCAGCACAACGTTGACAGTGGGTAGTATTTCGCAAACGTCATCTGAAAACTGCCAATTCACTACCAAAACGTCCTCGTTTACTTCCTGAATGTTATTCACGTCAATGGAAGGGCTTTGCAGCATTTTAAACCACTCCTGAGGCTCCCTGATAATCGACGTTTTCGATTGATTCTCCCTCTGTCCGAAATTTCCCCAAAACGAGTTCAACATCAATTTGGCCAACGAGCGGGATCCTTCCTTTTTAGCGATCTTTGACTGGTCCAAACGGACACCCTCGTTGGTGAAATAATCTTCTACGTACTTGGCCTTGTCCTCTTCGGTCCGGCACCAGCCGAGGTAACCTGACGCCTCCTGTTTCATCTTTAGAAATTTATTAATAAACTCTTTAAACAGCCCGTCGTTCCCTGAAGCCATCTCGTACTGCCACATCTCGTGCATTTCCACAATGACATAGCCCTTCTCTACTGCCTTACGTATCTCATCCATGGTCCACCGTATGGCCGCATTCGTCAGTATACAGAGTTTCGCCGCATGTGCGACAGAGCACAAACATCAATTTCTTATTCATCTTTAGCGGCAATACGGGGTGGTAGAGCGCTGTAGGCGGCAGAATTGTGCACTTGAGCAACCCTTCGGTGGACATCCCCAATTTCCTACACTCGTCGTTACCGACGGCCAACTTTGGATGTCCAATCGGGTATTTTCCGTACTTGCATACCCAAGGATAGAGCGAACACACATCGGCGTACTGAATTGTTTCGTCCTCTTTAGCGCTGCCCAAATTGCAGGTCGCGGATCATCGACACATTTAAATTATATATGTAATATTGATAACATTTTATATCTATGCACTGTAAAATTATTAGAGGTCGTGCGGAACGAGGCGAGCCCCGAGTAGGGGAGGAAGTAGGGTTAGGTGGGAGTGCTCGCCGGCGTAGGGGAAGCGCCGGCGCGGCGTGCCGGCAAAGCGGCGATGTACTACCCTGAGTTTAAATATTGCCTATAAATAAATAACTACTGCACGTATAAATACTGCACTTGTAATATACCGTTTATAAACCAGTAAAAACAAAACGTACCACTGATATATTTAAATGAAATAAAATTATGTAAACAAATACTACCAGCCTATTTGAAAATTCATGCAATTTATTTAGTAAATAGACACATATGGCGTTACTTAATTCTTACATTAGGCCTTGTTAATGAAGTTCTTCCACGCCACTCATTTCCCCGTCACTTTCTTCTCCGTGGCTAGACTGCTCACTGTCACTATTGTCGTCATCACTACTGTCCCCATCAACATTGATGATGAATCTGTCTGTGATGACATCAAGTGATATTTCGTATTCCATATACTTCTGTTCAACGTCTCGAGCGTGCTGGCATCTCTTTGCCCATTCCTCTGGTGTAATGTCTCGAACCTTTTCTTGTACAAGTTGGATGCAGTCATTTATATTGAAACTCACATTCTTTAGGGCAACGTGGTTTTTTATGAGGGACCATATCATTTCTATCGGGTTCAGGTCGGGATGGTAAGGAGGAAGGCGCAAGACAGAGTGGCCGTGTTCAGCAAGGAGACCATCGATTTCCAAGGTTTTGTGAGGGTTCTTGTTAAATTTTACAAGTTGGTACAGTTCTGTTTTTAACATGCTGTCGTGGAAAAGGATCTTGTGATTTACTAACCACTGCACTATGTCTGCTTTTTTGGAATTGCTAGTTGGGGCCGGATTTACTTGCTTGTTGTGATATGATGCATTATCTATAACGATCACTGATTTTGGAGGTAAGTTTGGGATGAGTTTTTCTCTTAGCCACGTTTTGTAGTTTTTATAATTCATGGACTCGTGGTAATCACCTGACTTTTGACCAGACTTGAAAATAAGCAAAGCATTATTTACAAACCCATTCTCATTTCCTGCATGGACTATTATTGCATACTGACCCTTAGAAATTGGAGTTAAAAGGCCTTTGTTACTACCGTCTGACCACGATTGGGGTTTAGTATGGGAAGCATGCACGTATGTCTTATCTGTGTAAATAATGGGTCGACCTTCCTCCCTATACCGTTTTATTTGCCTAAGAAAACGAACCCTCTGTTCTCTTATTTCATGCTTTTCCGTCAGCAGCTTTTTGTTATCTGCAGATTTCCTCCATTTGAAGTTTAGTTCCTTAAGAACTTGTCTCAGAGCCCATATGCCTTCCCTAAACCCAATGTTTTCTTTTAATACAGGAAGCAACGTTTTTAGCGTAGGGCGTTGTCCATCCATCTTATGGAACTCATGTACAGTCCGCCTAATAACAGTCTTGTCGAAGTCGTCATAAGATGTTTTTTTATTTTTTTTATTCCATGTTTTCCTTGGCGTTGAAAAGCGAGGTCCTGTTGCCGGCGCGGTTCTATGTTCACTCAAAATTCGTTTCACAGTTGTCTTGGACACTCCCGCAGCATTCGCAACACGTTGTTGAACTTGTTTCAATAATATTGGTCCTTCTTCAGCTTCTCTTTTCATAAAATTGTGCAAATTAAAAATTATTTCTTTTGCTTGGCTATGTAGAATTTTACCACCGACCTTATTGTTTGGCCTGTTGACAGCCATTTTAACGTCACACTTAATGGAAAACAGTCAACGAACTAGTTAAACCAAACACTACACTACACTAAAAATTAAACTTAACTAGAAGTTAATACACTTTTTTTTCTATTAAACACTAACTAATCAAAACAAGTAAGGCTAGATGTTTAGCACGACGCGTATTTACGATGTGAAACCGGCGGGTGAAAGCAGCAGACTGACAACCTGCCGCCCCACCACTCCAAAACCAGTTGTATAACTGTTTTCCCGTTCAAGGTCAGAGCTCGCCTCGTTTCGCACGACCTCTATTATATGTTAGTTTAATAAATCATCATGCTGAATACCCTTATTGTATATATTATTTCATATACCGGCCTTTTCCATAACGGATCCTTATGGCATGCGCTTTATCCAATATTATATGTTTATACAGCTCTTATATATTGCTAAAACACTCTGTTCAATATATATCAATCAGAAATAGGTTCGTTTTATAACATATATTTAATCATCATTCTACATGTTATGTGATAGGCCTCGTTATTAATGTTTCTCCGTAGACCTTTATATCTAGATACATTTACAGCTATAGGATATATCCATAAAGGCTATTTGATTATTTAAACCGATTTCTGATTATATATGTATGCCGCGGAATGATCGCCATACATAGTAAATTGATACAGTATTCAATACAAACACAAGCGCCTATATTTACAATCACACAGCTGTGCTGGTTTTATGCCTGCTATAGTGGTCACCGACTGTCATTGCGTTTTTAAGATAATGTGTTATCTCTGCAGGTCTACACATGTCTAGCACACATTCACCGGTTATGTAGGCCACGCGTATTCCCTCAGTCGATAAGGCTTTGTAGCATTGTTTATTAATTTAGTAGCATAGACAAATTTTGAGTTTGGGAATCGTATACCCCCGGCCCCTGGGCAGGGCCCCGCATCACCCAATGCATTTAGGGGTAGAGCACTCTAGTTAGGGTGAGCCTTCTACTTGCCTAGAGTCGCTCGGGCCTCGATCGAAGGTACGTCGTCAAATAACAATTATCTTTTTCCAAACGTTACCCCCAACCCTGGGGCTACCCCCGGGGTTGGCCCTGAACGTAGCTGAGACGACACTCTCACCTGGGTTAGGTTAGGTTAGATGCAATTTACTAGCCTTAGGTTAGTGGGTTAAGTTAGATTTTTTTGCAAAAACTACTCCCTACCCCTCTAAACGTAGTCAAACGCACCACAAAGTCTACGTTCAAGGCCACACCGACCTCCTTCAACATCCAAAACTACCCCTATACTCACCGGTGACGTACAGGGCAGTTAAGGGTAGTTTTTGCCAAAGTATCCTTATTAACTACTGACGACCACATAGTCTTACGCAGTAGAAAGGAAGCCTCAAACACTTTCAGCTCTGTATTTCCTTAGGACGAGTACAAGCCAGGAGACGACCACATAGACTTGCGCAGGAGAAAGGAAACCTTAAACACTTTCAGCTCTGCATTTCCTTAGGACGAGTACAAGCCAGGAGACGACCACATAGTCTTACGCAGGAGAAAGGAAACCTTAAACTCTTTCAGCTCTGTATTTCCTTAGGACGAGTACAAGCCAGGAGACAACCACATAGACTTGCGCAGGAGAAAGGAAACCTTAAACACTTTCAGCTCTGCATTTCCTTAAGACGAGTACAAGCCAGGAAACGACCACATAGTCTTACGCAGGAGAAAGGAAACCTTAAACACTTTCAGCTCTGTATTTCCTTAGGACGAGTCCAAGCCAGGAGACGACCACATAGTCTTGCGCAGGAGAAAGGAAACCTTAAACACTTTCAGCTTTGTATTTCCTTAGGACGAGTACAAGCCAGGAGACGACCACATAGTCTTACGCAGTAGAAAGGAAACCTTAAATCTTTTCAGCTCTGTATTTCCTTAAGACGAGTACAAGCCAGGAGACGACCACATAGTCTTACGCAGGAGAAAAGAAACCTTAAACACTTTCAGCTCTGTATTTTCTTAGGACGAGTACAAGCCAGGAGACGACCACATAGTCTTGCGAAGGAGAAAGGAAACCTTAAACACTTTTAGCTTTGTATTTCCTTAGGACGAGTACAAGCTAGGAGACGACCATATAGTCTTGTGCAATAGAAAGGAAACCTTAAACACTTTCAGCTCTGTATTTCCTTAGGACGAGTACAAGCCAGGAGACGACCGCATAGTCTTGCGCAGGAGAAGGGAATCCTTAAATCTTTTCAGCTTTGTATTACCTTAGGACGAGTACAAGCCAGGAGACGACCACATAGTCTTGCGCAGTAGAAAGGAAACCTTAAACACTTTCAGCTCTGTATTTCCTTAGGACGAGTACAAGCCAGGAGAAGACCACATAGTTTTGCGCAGGAGAAAGAAAACCTTAAACACTTTCAGCTCTGTGTTTCCTTAGGACGAGTCCAAGCCAAGAGACGACCACATAGTCTTGCGCAGGAGAAAGGAAACCTTAATCACTTTCAGCTTTGTATTTCCTTAGGACGAGTACAAGCCAGGAGACGACCACATAGTCTTGCGCAGCAGAAAGGAAACCTTAAACACTTTCAGCTCTGTATTTCCTTAGGACGAGTACAAGCCAGGAGACGACCGCATAGTCTTGCGCAAGAGAAAGGAAACCTTAAACACTTTCAGCTCTGTATTTCCTTAGGACGAGTAAAAGCCAGGAGACGACCGCATAGTCTTGCGCAGGAGAAAGGAAACCTTAAACACTTTCAGCTCTGTATCTCCTTAGGACGAGTACAAGCCAGGAGACGACCATATAGTCTTGCGCAGGAGAAATAAAGACATTATTATCAAGTCAGCGTAAAGTGAAAATGTAAAAATAGAGTAACATGAAACAGGCCAATTCTGGTCAATTGGGGACTTACAGTGGAAATATTTTTATGTTGGAGAAAATACCTTCAAAGAAGTGCTTTATATTCTTAGTAGTAGCACCGCTTAATTATAAGGCGTACCATGTACTAGACTATACTCAAGGTTTTGAAGGTGTCTTTAGGCATTATACTATTAATACTACAATACCTTAAGTAAAACACGTAAACCATACGATTTTGGTCATCATCGTCAATCAAGGCTAGAGTTCAAGACAATGTGTTTTAAGTAAAATAAAATTTAAAAAACTACAAAAAAATATATAATAAAACACAAACAACAGTAAACAATTAATAAATAGTATTAAATATAACATTATAAAAATAAATATTAATAAAACGATAATGCATAATGTTGTTATTTAATTTATAACAATAAAGCTAATAAATAACAAAAATAAATTACTATAAAAATAGGTGTTTAACAATAAATAAATGTCTTTACGCACTCACAAACATAAATAAATGGATATACTATAAATGATTTGAAAACGAAGGACATATGCAAATAAAGAGTCTCTTCTATGGAGAATACTGTGTTATGCATACTCACTTAATACTATAACTTATTACTGTAGCTTATTGCAAACATTAATCTAACCTAAAATTAAAACCTCCTAATAATTGATTAAATTCTATAATATTATCAAATAAATATCATACAAATTTAATAAATATTTTATTATAATAGTTATTATTACATAAAATATTATATATATTATTATATATATTAATATTTATTATAATATTATATAATATGACATAACTAATCCTACAATAGTAACAAATTATTAATCACTGATTAGCATTATTTGAAATCATGATATTATTAAGAGGCTTATATTCGATAAATCACCAGTAAAATGCAACACATTGAAATAAAACTATCACTTTTAATCAATTACCTACGTTTTAGAAACAGCGGACCACAGGTTGTAACATTGACTTGTGTATTTTTTAAATTAAATACTATGTTTCTAAATAAAAACAATCGATATTTTCAATTTGATGGTGTACAGTCAAGATAGTTTAATTTAAAATATATATTTCATTACATCTTCTCTTAAGCTACTAGTTTTAACTAAAAACACTTGTTCATGTGTTAGTATGTCACTTTAGCCTATAGTAACACTTACTGTATTGGTTATTAAAGATGGCCATTTAGGGAGATAGTGAATATTATACAGGGTTGAACCGATATTAATGCTTTTACATAACTAAATCATAATACGTACAGTAAGTTATCATCTTAGTCTTTAGACAGATTTCAAAGTAAGTGAAATTAAGTTTTGTGTTTTTGATATATAGGTACCATACTGTAGTCAGGTTTTACTTAGTCATATTGAAATTATACCACCTTTATGTTCTGAATCCTGTCAAATCAAGAATAATATTTTTTCATCCATTATTATTTTTTTCTTTATATATTTCATTTACTATTCACTAATAATAAATTGTTTGTAACATGTTATTTGATTTCTTATTAAATTTTAACTACAAACATTTAAACATATTAGTATATTACACTTGCCTATAGTAGCACTTACGTTTTAGGTTATTCAGCCGTTTCGGGAGATATGTCCGAATATCAATTCAGAGAGTACTCATGATAGTAACTCAGAGCGAACTACGGTCTGAGTTGACGATGGGACGCACCTCCCGAAACGGCCGTCCTCAATAAACAAAAAAGTAAGTCAACAACTTGAAGCAACTGTGGCGTAAATGTTTATATTAATTAAAACAACCTCTCACCACAAATTTAACAATTTTTTTTTTAACCTTATGTATATTTCGATTACAAAGTATTTGTGGAATTTGTGGTAAGAGGTTGTTTTAATTAATATAAAAAAAGTAATTGCTACTACAGACAAATATAATGTACTAATACATGATAAAGTGTTTTTAATTAATTTAATACAAGAAGATCAGCAAGCAGTAATGTAAATAGTTATTCACGAGCTACTCTTACTGTCGTTTATTCTTTATAGTTTAATATATCTTACATATGTACAATTATAATACGTATCATGTTATAGAAAACTATATGACTTGAAATACCATTTCCTGAGCCTTCGGAATCATAAAAACATTATGCGTCTACGAAAGCGTGTAGAAAACTTTAAACTTTCAGATAACATAATTCCTAGGATATGAAAATAAATCCTGGCTTTAGTGTTTAGGCAGGTTCTAAAACACCAAAATCGTCACTACATAGATCAATTATTGATAAAAGAAATTAATTACAACGTGCACAAGGTATTACCATTTTTATCTTAAAATAGAAAGTTTGATAGATATTATTTTTAAAAACTATTCTGTTATAGTTACATATATTATTCCAATAGTACCTGTGTAAAATTCCGTGCTAGGAAAATTTAATGGAAATGGAAGTTTAAAGGAATAACTTGGCATTTTCGTGCTTTGATAAGTTAATTTTGTAAATACTAAAATAATTTCCCTTGTCAACAGAATTCTATACAAACTGACACTTTAGAGCCATTGAACCCGAGGATTTGTTCGTGCCTAAACTAACATGATATAGTTGCAAGTTTAGAATTCTAATAAACGTTGAGCTGAATTTTTAAAACGGGGGATCCCAAACCTTTGGGATCCACGCCTCCTCCTCCTCCTAAGATGAAATGTTCCCACGCCCCCTCCATTTTTCGCTATAAATAAATGGCATGGGCATATGAAAAAAAATCAAATATTATATATATTTAAAACTATTTATTTATACATACTTTCACAATAAAAATGATGAACCATAACAAGTTTTAATTTTGCAAGATAAATTTTAAATGATAAGCGAAAAATCTGTTTTAATATGCTTGAACATGCACGGTTTACTCTAGCATATCTATTTAAGGTTGTATTTTAGTAAAGGCACAACCCAAGTCATTAGTAACATCAAGTTTGTTGTATAATATTAAATATATTTAATTTATCTTATTATATTCCAACTAGTCACCGCGACCTCTTGACTTGCCTTCACACCCCCAAGAAGAGTCCCCCCCCCCCAGTTTAATAACCCATGGTTTAGAGCATATAAAGCTAGTATTATAAACAAAACATTTTTAAAGTCAATTCCTACTTGGGTCAACTAAGAAATGTTTAGTTTTAGGTACTTTTTATTATATAATTATAATTAATATAAATAAAGCAACATAAAGTGTGCTAACTAATTTTACACAACTTAACTAAGTGAATACGTAATTGCTTACTTGCTGACGCGTTTCAAAACGATCGTTCCTTTTTCGAAGCTAACCTTCTACTAGCGGCTTCTGGCTCTTTACAAACGGTATGACAGGGTTGGATTTATGACAGGGTTGGATTTATGACAGGGTTGGATTTATGACATTAGGTGAGGTGTCGGCGTCTTGTGTGATGTATTTGAAAAGACTATTGGCTTCAAAGTCTGTGTGGTCATTAAGTATATTTTCCCTGTCTGTTGCGTAGTGTTTGTAGGTTTCATATTTTTCTAAGGTTGTTAGTTTTTACTCTGTTTTTAGCCAATAGTCTTTTTAAATACATCACACAAGACGCCGACATCTCACCTAATGTCATAAATCCAACCCTGTCATACTGTTTGTAAAGAGCCAGAAGCCGATAGTAGAAGGTTAGCTTTGAAAAAGGAACGATCGTTTTGAAACGCGTCAGCAAGTAAGCAATTACGTATTCACTTAGTTAAGTAGTGTAAAATTAGTTTAATCAGTCAATTCAAGATGATTACATCAAGAAACTTCATAAACTGTGCGTCAAAAAAGCTGTTCTACCACATAATCTATAACATAAAATCAGCGGTTTTATGAAATCATTTGTTATTTTGAGCTAAATGGGAAGAAATAACTACATTTCATACTTTGCCACTTTTGTGAAACTTATTTCTTCCATATAAAAAAAATTAAACCTAATTAATTAATTGTTACTTGAAAAAACTGCATTAAAATCATGAGTCTTCCACTACAAGTTTTAAAAAAATGTATTTGAACTTGAGTGGATGGATAAAATTTAACGATTGAAAAATTTGAACAATTTATGTATAAGGAGAGTGTGAAATATTAGGAGGAATTGAATTATAATAATAAAATCATCAATTGTTGGTGTCGACAGAATTTTTACACACGTTAAGGCCGCTGGTATCCATGAAAAAGACTAAAAGATAGTTTTATTGCAATTCTTAAAAATTATGGTGAAATTATGCTTCGAAAATGAAAATCCAATGATTGTACATAAATATCAACTCCGTTGTCTTCGTGAATGGATGCAAATGTATTCAGTACATTACACTTAATTGATTTAAATTCCTTCGCTGGAGGAATGCACTGTAATATTCTATGACGGCAGTAAAGTATAATTTATTGTGTATTCAAAATTTCAAGATGGAACTATAAACCATTTAAATATTTGTTAATATACTATACAGGATAATTTATGTGTATCAACAATAAGATATATTCATCAGGTGTTAAATATTTCCTTTAACCTCTGTAATAGAGAACATTCATAATTTTATTCTAATTTCTCCTGTTCACATCCACCTTAACGATGTTCAAAATTTTAACGAGCTGTAAAACACTGCAATATGTTTTTTTATAGAGGATTAGGCCTACCTTAGCTGTGCTTTTATTACACGGGAGTAATATTTATTTACAAAACCCACGGGAACTCCTCTGAAATATACCACAGACTAATCCCTGCACAACGTTCAAGAAATTTATTATTTTAAAATTGTCTAATTTAAGACAAAATTTATCTGAGCGCGTATTGTGCGTGCTAAATTCAAGGTAATAACCCATAGTCATAATGTTTAATGTCACGAGGCGAAACAAAAAAGTATAAGTCTATTTTGTAATAACGTAGAATAATAAACACAAAATTATATAGATTTATGTGACGAATCTATTAGAAATGATGAAGTCACACATAGAAAACCAAATGTATTTCTGTAGCGAAGACAACTTCTTGGAGATGATGCCTAAAAGGAACTTACTGCGACTAAAATGCGCTGCTTTTGACTACTATAAATCCATATTTTTGTTGTCGCTAAAATATTACCCAACCTTGTCACTATAGAATCAGCTTGATAAATGCCTGTCAAAAGATCCTTAAGAATGGAAATAAACCCTTAAATTTACAAACATGCGCTTTTCACCGTCGAAATATTTGATATGAAAAATCCAGATTTGTAGTTGTAAATTTAAAACCAAGAATTATAACAAAACATTTTTCAAATGAATTCCTTCTTAGGTAAACAAAGAAAAATTTTATTTTAGTTACTTTTTATTAACAAATTACAATTATTATAAATAAAGTTGCATAGTGTATGCCTTATAATAATTGTTCTATTACATAACCTATAACAAAATCAGCTGTTTTATGAACAGCTTAAAATCACTTATTTTAAACCAAATGGAGCTGATTAACTAGATTGCATTCCTTGGCCCTTTTGTAAAACGTTTTTTTCCTATAATAAACTAAAATTAGTAATTTAAATTAAAATAATGAATTAATATTTGAAAATTTTGTATTTACTTCGTGTCATCCATTACAAGTTTTAAAATATATATGAATAAATATGATATTTAAGCGTAACAATAGAAAGTATAAATTTAAAAATTTTAAAATAATTCAAACTTCATAGAACCGAAACAGAAAGCCTGGGTGCAATGCCTTAAGCATAAGAATAAATAATTATAGAAATTAAAATTAATATAGACAAAGCCTTTAACGAAGAAATAGGGTTTTATAACATACTACAATGACGAAAATTTGAAAGAGACAGAAAAAGTCAAAATCAAGGTAGAGACCATCGACGTTCCAGCAGCAAAAAGAAAGAAGAAAAGAAAAATAAGCGGAAATGAAAAGAAGAAAAACATCAAATGTGGAACTTACAGCGAAATAAAGGAATTTGAAGAAATGTCTACCACAGTATGAAAGACGAGTTGAAAGGGCGACAGGATATGACGAACAACCGGTGTACAAATCACGCCACACAGAAGCTTTGCGTTGTCTAAGGGTTGACCAAGGATGGAGGCGCAGGCGCGTATCCAGGGACTGGCTTTGGGGGGGGGGCGATCGATGTTTTATATATATATATATATATATATATATATATATATATATATATATATATAATATGTGTGTGTGTGTGTGTGTGTGTGTGTGTGTGTGTGTGCGCGCGCGCGCGCGTGCGCGTATGTAAAAACATAGAACAGAAAAAGTTCTTTCTATGCTTGCGTTAGAAATCGGTAACGTGAT
>JBAIZL010000004.1:35818662-35866162 GCA_036971475.1 Prosapia bicincta | reverse complement strand
TAAAAAAATAACTAAAATAAGTCACCTAAGATTAAATCCTTATGTACGTTCCGATGACAAAGTCATCATCTTCAGAGGTTCCTATTACAAAAGAACAATCTAGAATACAAAGAAATTAACAAACTAGACTCACATAATTAAGCACCTTGTTAATTTCTTTGTATTCTAGATCGTACTTTTGTAATAGGAACCTCTGAAGATGATGACTTTGTCATCGAAAAAATACATAAGGATTTAATCTTAGGTAACTTATTTTAGTTATTTCTTAAGTAACTTATTTTAGTTATTTTTTATTAATTTTTGTGGTTTTGGGGTTTTTTCACCTATATTTTTGTAATATATTGTACCACTGTGCTCTTGATATTGTATAAGTAATATAAACTAAAACATTTTTAAGTCAATTCCAACTTAGTTTGTAACAAATATTATATTAGTTACTTTTTATTAAATGTAGCTGTTCTAACAAATAATCTATAACCTAAAATCATATGTTTTATGAATCATATGCCACCACTTATTTTAAGCGAATTGGGTCAAAGTAACTATATTATTGCATACCTTGCCCCTTTTGTGAAAAGTTCTTCTCCCATATAGAACTAAAATTAATTAACAAATTTAATTAATTAATTAACATTAAAAAACACAATTATTAGACAAGTATAAAAAAATGTATATGAACATGAGCGGCTGAACAAATGAGTATTTGTGAGTGTTTTATTAAAGATTGAAAATTTGAACAAGACATGTATAAGGAGAGTATGAACTAATAGAAGGAATTGAAAAAAAACAAGCACCTAACACACATTGCGGAAGCTAGCAATACAAGATCACAGACATAATTAAATAGAACATTTATTAAGTGATAACTCCTTTAAGCGCGGTGACAAAACATGAGATCAAATCATTGCTTTCGCGTCACGCTATTTCTGAAACGCATACCTCACCGCATATATACCTTAGAACATATGATTTCATGGAACAGCTGATTTTGTGTTATAGGTTATGTTGTAAGACAGCTATACTACACATAGATGATTATTAAATATTTTTGATCAGTTAATAATTATATTAGTTTATTTAAATTTTTATAAACCTTATAAACAAAACGTTCATTATAATGATAATGATAAGTTATGTATTTTAAACCAATTTTTGAAAGAAAAGAATTTTAGGCCCATTTTATACTTTTTAAAATATAAAAAACTGATTCAAGTTTTTGTTTAAAAAATTGTATTCAGTAATCATGTAATAAATGATTTTGCTCTCCACACTATTTCATTAATAACTACAATAAATATCAGTTTTTATTAAATACATTCCTCAAATAAAGATATAAACACAAATACACAGAAACACAGACAAACACACAGACAGACAGACACACACACACACACACACACACACACACACACACACACACACACACACACACACACACACACAAGAACACACAACACACACAAGAACACACATACACACACACACACACAGTCATCGTTTCCGAGAATAAGTACTCCTGTTGTGATCAGACTTTTGGAGATCTTCCTTAGGTTCCTTAAGTTTGGCATTAACAGAGGATTTATGGGTACAGCCTACCTTAGCCTGGGAGATAAGGGATAATAATGGGTCACGTGTCTGGGATCGCCACCCTGATCAAGTCCTATCTTGGAGTTGTCTTTCAGCTACACTCTCCAATGTCAACTTATCCAAGTGCCTTTTAACTATAACCTTTACATTGAGAATTGGTAACTAATAAATTATATTATACCATAAATTACTTGGTAATGTGGAGTGAAGGTTGTTTGAGTTGACTAGAAATTCATATTATTATTTCCACTAAGAAATAATTACTGATTTCGATGCATATTTGAATTATAAAGCATTAAGAGAATAAATATAATTCATTACAACACTCAGAGCTTGTCAACGTTTTAGAATTAAGAAGGAGTTTAAATTCAATTCCAGTCTGCTCCGATAAATTGAAGGGCGGAAACAAATATCCCTGGAATTAATTATTCATCCCTTTTCACAAAACATGCTTCTTTTAAACTAGTATTTGATCAATTACAAAGGAATGTTATTTGATTAAAACTATTCTGACAAATGTTAAAAGTGTAAATGTAATTTTATTCCTTAACGAATGATATAGTGTAAAAACATTAGGTTGCAAGGGTGCAGAGTATTTCAACTAAATACTTTTGCACACATTCACATATGTGAACCTCCTACACATACACACACACACACACACACACCACACAAATACACACACACGCACACCACACAAATACACACACACACACACCACACAAATACACACACACCGCACAAATACACACACACACACACACACACACACACACACACACACACACACACACACACACACACACACACATACACATACACACACACCACACAAATACACACACACACCACTAATACACACACATACACACACACACACACACACACCACTAATACATACACACACAAACACACATACACACACACACACAGACACTCACAGACACACACACACACACACACACACTCACACACACACACACACACACACACACACACACACACACACACACACACATACACACACACCACACAAATACACACACACCACTAATACACACACATACACACACACACCACTAATACATACACACACAAACACACATACACACACACAGACACACACAGACACACACATACACACACACACACACACACACACACACACACACACACAAGCACACATGCATGTCGTCACGTTGTATACCATAAATCACATCTGGAACCTTTCCCGTTATAATACTTTGTAGAAATACCTCAGCTCCCTAAGAAGTCTCACACCCGATTTGCTAAAGATTCCTAAAGAAATTTGAGAAATAACCTACGTAGAAAATAAAAGTTCAACTGCAAATAAATAAATAAACAAATAATTTTTCTGTACTTTATTTCCTTGTTCTATTAACATATTGTTCGCAATACATTGTGGACGCTACGTTTAATTCAAATAACATCGACTCTTCAAATTTAATACTGCAACTCAAATAAATATAATACGTAGTAAACCTAAACATTTTCAATTAATCATTTTCCAGTTCAATGAACAGTTTATTCATGTTGATATTAAATTTTATGCTACCGAAATATAATTTACGTTATAGGCTTTTGTTTATGAAAGCCTATGTGAGTATACAAAGTTTTATTTTAAGTAGTTCAATCATTTTTTTAACTATAACAAAGCTTTAAATCAAACAAAATGTTTCAGTATAAATATACTACAATGTAAAAGACAAACATTTGGTTCCGCCACTCGGGGAAGTTCCAACAGAAGTGATAACAAAATAGAGAAAATTTTCAAACTAAATCGCCGGAAATAAAAATTCACGTTTCTTTATACTTTTACATCTTTAGTCGATGAATGTATTTAAATAAGACAAATATTTAGTATAGTTAATAATAAAATTATATGCGTAACAAAAAAACATTTGATAGAAGTTTACTGAATACAAATTTTTTTAACAAATTCAATTCAAATCAATTCTTTAAAACGTATATAATGGGCCTAAATATATTTTCCTTTCAAAAATGTGATTAAAAATACATAACTTATTATCATCGAATTATTTTTATTAGGATTTAATAAAATCTAAATATGTTAATATATTTATTTAATGATTTAAACTAAATAAACAGAGCTATTAAATACTAATCTACGTGTACAACATAACCTATAACACAAAATCAGCTGTTACATGAAATCATATGTTAACAATTAATTCTCTTTGAGGTGACTCATAGCGTAATCTGACGAAAATACGTATATGCTGTATGGTATGTATATTCAGAAATGGCGATAAGACACCGAAAACCTGGTTAAGCGAGTGTTCAATTTATTTGGAATTGTTTACTGCCTCATATGTACAAAAAATATGTTTGAGGCAAACTTGAATATATGTTACAAAATTCTTTGTTGAGTTGTTTTTACAATAACATGGAATATCTACAATAAAGTGTGGAATATCTCTTAAATATATTGTTAAAATATTACACTTGTTAAGATATTGCGTTTTAAATATTAGTTATCCATGGTCTAAAACTCTTAACGATACCTATCTGAGTTTTTCGTAGCATCTGTTTGTTTATTGTTGCCATAGTAACGTCATGTAGAATAAAACGCATTACGCTATTTTCATTGCCCGTCCCTGTAACACTTTCTGTCAATACATGGAATGATTTAACATAGGATTAAATAAAACGAATTTTGATCATTTATATTTTTGAACGGTAAATACACTCTGAAAATACATTTTTGTATTAATAGCTTTTTTATTGAGGTAAATAGATAGGATATGTAAAGTTAACGACACATATACAACAAAATTTATAAAACAATGTAAATACTTGTTTAGGTGAGTTAACACACCTTAATTAGTTGTTACTGAGTGGTTTTAAATTACGTAAACACTTCTATATAAGTAACAATGTTATATATTGTTATTATTAAAACGTTTATTGTCTTAAACTTATTCCCAAAGGATAATTTATCACAATATTCCTAGGTTTGGGGTACGCTGTGTTACTATCTTATTTTTTTTAGAAGTTAGTAATAAATTGTTCCTTCGTGCATATTACGAAGATATTCGAAGAATTTTAAAATAGTTTTTAAAAATGAAATTTAATTATTCTATACATTAAATTAGAATTTTATTACTAAGCAAAAATGTTTGAAGACTCAAGCCATAAGAGCGGAAAACCAATAGAGCAATCATTCCTGCATGAAAGTTTTAAAATATTTTTAATTAAAAGCGTTTGTGGCAGTTGGTATTCCAGTTTCTACAGACACAAAAATGCTTCAATGAGACTTATTTCAAAGGGCAAAGACTAATTAGTTACGGTTGGGAAATATATCTCTAGAGTTTGTGCTTGATTAAGTAAAAACGTGTCTCTAGAGATAAAAGCTTATTTACGCCATTCCGGAGTACACTTTACGCATAATACAATTGCGTTGAAACCTAAAGTATATCTTCTACAAAATGATTAAACATATACTTACTAACTGTGTTGAAGGAGTATTAATTTCATTCTATAATCCATAATATTGCTTCCAATAGAATCAAACATTAAAAACCCCATTTTATTATCATTGTAATATTTTAAAGTTTTCAGAAATGGAACTACTGACATTCGTGCTTCTACAATTATTTTTTTAAAGTAACAACTCGTGCCCCTACAAATTTCTCTGAAATGTAGCAACGGGATTTCGTGTCTCTACTATTTTTTCTAAAATGAAACGACGGACACTCGTCCATCTACAACTTTTTCTGGAATGGAACCGTGAACGCTCGTGCCTCTACAATGTTTTCTGCAATAAGACAAATGGCATCTGCAAATTTTTCGTGTCTCTACAAATTTTTCTAAACTGTATCAGCTGATACTCGTTCCTCTGCAAATGTTTCTAAAATGAAATTACGGACACTCGTTCCTCTACAAAGTTTTCTGAAATGTAACAACGGACATCGTCCCTCTACAAATTTTTTCTGAAATGTAACAACGGACATCGTCCCTCTACAATTTTTTTCTGAAATGTAACAACGGACATCGTCCCTCTACAATAATTTCTAAAATGTAACGACGGAAATCGTCTATCTACAATTTTTTTCTGAAATGTAACAACGGACGTCGTCTCTCTACAAATTTTTTCTGAAATGTAACAATGGGCATCGTGCCCCTACAATATTTTTCTGAAATGTAACAACTGGCATCGACCCTCTACAAAATCTTTCTGAAATGTAACAACGGGCATCGTTCATCTACAATTTTTTTCTGAAATGTAACAACGGAGATCGTCCCTCTACATATTTTTTCTGAAATGTAACAACGGACACTCGTCACTCTACAATTCTTTTCTGAAATGTAACAACGGACACTCGTCCCTCTGCAATTTTTTTCTGAAATGTAACAACGAACATCGTCCCTCTACAATTTTTTCTGAAATGTAACCACGAACACTCGTCCCTCTACAATTCTTTTCTGAAATGTAACAACGGACACTCGTCCCTCTGCAATTTTTTTCTGAAATGTAACAACGGACATCGTCCCTCTATAATTTTTTTCTGAAATGTAACAACGGACATCGTCGCTCTACAAATGTTTTGTAAAATGAAACAACGGAATTCTCTTCTACGGTAGATTTTTGTATTTTTCTTTTAATATGTACATACACATTTAAGATAGACTTTAAATTAAAATTATGTTGTATTAAGAAATATATGATGTAAGAATTTTACCAAAAGTTGGGATTTTTATATCCTGGATAGGTTTGTAATATGTTTACATGGACCTTGTAAATACATTTTTTTTAAAATAGTGATTATTGAATAATTATAATTATGTTTCTTATAAGCAAAAAGGTATTTGGATTACACTGAAACTATTATTTATTTTTATAATTTGTGGGAGAAATACATTTCACAAAAGATGCAAGGTATGGAATATAGTTATTTCGTCTCATTTGGCTTAAAATAAGTTATAACATAAGATTTCATAAGACAGTTGTTTTTAGGTTATAGGTTGTTTGGTGGAACAATTGTTTTAGTGCATAGGTTATGTAACTTTATTTATAGTAATTGAAATTATTTAATAAAAAGTAACTGAAATAAAAATTTTCTTAGATGACCTAAGTATTAATTGACAAAAATCTTTTGTTTTTAGTAGGCTACTTGTTTATAAAACAAGTTAAACTTCAATCTTTCAATTTCTGTTGTATGGTATCTATACAGTTTAGCAACGTGATGTTCTAAGATTTGTTTAGTTAAGTACGTACTTCTCTTCTTTACCTCCATCTATTGGACAGAGTTTCAAACGATGACGTAACACAACAGACTGTTTGGAACATATAAGCTTCGAGGTTATAATGAGTTGGGCTCTGTATTCTGCAAGCAAACACGGCTGCTGCGCACGTGACGCTGCATCCAGATAAACGAATGGTGCAAGTATTTCTCTTGTAATTATGTTTAATTTGAGCGCGTTTAACATCCCTTTACTCAAAGCAACGGAATCACATTGCGACAATGCATGTTTTTATATGCGTTTAGAATCAAATTTTTCATTTTTCTTAACGGTTTCAAGCCAACTGTAAAATTAATTTCATTGGTACAAATATTTACATAAACGGGTTATTAAATTATTTCTATTAGTTCACAATATCCTTACACATATCTTGTGCTAATTTTCAATCGTTAATAAAATACATTTATATTCTCCAAATCAAGCTCTAATACATTTCTATAAACTTATAGTGAATGACAATTGATGTTGATACAGTTTTTTCAAACATTAGTTCAATAATTTAATTATAAAAATTTGAGGGGTCTAGGCCTGATTCAATCTAAGTACCTTCCTGTTCAAAATATAGCGCTTTTGGCACTTTGCCAACTTTGCCATAGCTAAAAATGTATTTCTCAAGGATGTATATATTTGTTTGCCCCGTTCTGGTTGTCGTCGAAACCTCCATTGTACAATCTCATATTGTTGCCATGGTTACCATGCAACATCATAAATCATGCTCTAGGCTTAAAAATAAATGAAAACAATAATTTTTTTCTAAACTGGATTAACTTTATGGAACCTTGCTTCACAAACAAACAATGCGAAAGGAGAGCTAAAAGAAACCACAACACAATGCAAGCGACAAAAAAACGTTTAAATAGTAAAACACAAAAATAATAGTCCAACACCTTTCATAGAAAGAGAAATGAAAATTCCAAGGAAATTCGCTTTCTATTTTGCCACTTAATATTGTTATTCTGACATGTATATAAATATTTATATTAATTGTAATTAAGCTATTAAATAAAAATCTGAAATAAAATTTTGTCTTTGTTGATTTAAGTAGGAATTGACTTTAAAAAAATTACTTTTTTGTGTAATATTTATCAAAAATTGGAATGTCTTACTCATGCTCTTATCCTCTTTTTCTTTTACCGTTATAAATCATTCTAAATTTCTATTCTATTTCAGTTTCATGCCATCCTAATCGATTTCAATTATAGGTTTTAATTTTAAAACAAATTGTTTTAAAACAAATTATTTAATAATGTAATAACAAATAGGGCTATTTAAGTATATTTTAAATTCAATTTAACAAAAACAATTATTGAAGTGAAAACATAGCGACATCTATTCGCGTCAATTTAATTCCGTCAGGTTACGCTATGATTCACCTCAAAACGAATTAAATAGTAACATATGATTTCATGGAGCAACTGACTTTGTGTTATAGGTTATGTTGTACAACAGTTGTTTCACACGTAGGTTAAGCTACATTATTTATTGAACTTTATTAAGGGAAAAGGTTATTATTAATTAGTTTTGATCAGACTATAAATATATTATTTATTTAATTTTTATAAATGTCTATACAAATAATCCAGTATAGCAATAATAATGAATAGTTTCTATATTTTTAACTCAATTTTTGAAATAAAAAAAATTATTAGGCGAGTCTGATAGCAAATGTTTAGATAATTTCTCATTAAGCAAAATCAATTTTTTCTTAATTCAAAATCTCTGTAGACTTGGCTATAAAATTTTATACTTCTATCGGCACTCACCTGGTTAAATGAAAATAATCATGTAATTAAAGTAATTAATTTTCTACACAATAAAATTCGCTAATTAATAGCAAGTAATGACAACTAATTAGAAAAGAAACTATAACACAATGCAAGCAACAAAAAAAATAAAGCGTATAGCGTAGCAGAAAAATATTAGTCCTACACAATACACGGAAAGGAAAATGGAAAATTGCAAGGAAATTGCAATTACTCTGACATATGTATATACATATTTATATTAGTAATAATATCAAAATTTTTAAAACTGAATTAAAATGTTCCTTTGTTGACTCAGGTAGAAATTTATACTTTTAAATAAAATTATATATTACTTATTTTAAATAACAAAGATATCTTAGTTTCTGTTTAAAACCAGCCTTCATTCACTGCCGTCTTTCTACCACGTGCTTTTACACATCACCGTGGGAGGGTTAAATAGCGAAATTATTCCCCTAAAGAGGATTTATAATCTCCTCCCCTTAAAACGAATTTTGAATCGATTCCAGGAATCGTCGATTCTAGGTGGTATCGAGGAATCGTCGATACTCGATTCTTCATCATAAAAGTGTCGATTCCGATTCCTATTTTGTTAACTATTAAAATTTGTGTGTGGAGTAATTTATTGGAAAAATAATTAATTACCAACTATGTCTTATTTATGTATTAGTTGATTTGAAACGAATTAAATGATATAAATAAACGAAAATATTATTATTTATGAAGCAACAGCAATCAAGATCGTAACCATTTCTGGTCGTTTGACATCGCTCGTCTCTCTCTCTCTCTCTCTCTCTCTCTCTCTCTCTCTCTCTCACTAGAGCGGGTTCGATGCTCTCTCTCTCTCCCCCACGTGTCTTACAGCCACTGATTTATAGATGTCAGAAAAAAACACAACAAAAGTACAGTAAAAACTCGATTAACCATCCATGATGGTTGAGCGAATATACGGATAACAGAAACACTGTATTATTCCTCCGAAACAACCTCAATAAATTATATTATAGACAGATATCACTCTCACAGTAATGTAATATATTTGTGAGCGAAAAGAAAATAAACACGATTGTAATAGCAAATGAAACTATTTATTACACGATAAACAAATCTGCACGGTAGCTACAAATATAACAAAATAATGTGCAGTAATATAAACTTACAGGTGAAATAGTTCGTGTAGTTTAACAAACAAAGCGAACGCGTCACTGCACCTTAATACTTTAGCTGCCGGCCTCAATATCGGCGTTTTCATAGAGAATTGCCAAATTATTTTAAGCTCATTTTTAAATAATGTGCTCTTATACTTTGTTCCCCTATCACATCTAAGTATGAATATACGTTTCTTGTCATAATATTTATAAAAATAGGTGTCGTACCAACTGGCCCAACATAGTTTTTTCTTACCGTAAATGAAACGTAAATAGACTCCGTCGGACCAATTGACCCGACATTGTTTTTGATTTAATTAAATTTTATTATCTATGCAACACTGTTTTGATATTTTTTGTGTTTTGTGTTAGCAAGAAACAACAAAACCATAATTTAATGTGCCGGTTACCCAAATAATAAACTGACTGGTGATAAAAGTGTTTTGGCGCCTATCACTAAGACACGTAAACGTGTCACATGTGATTGGTTTGTGAGTTTATAAATATTTTTAATATAGAACTAAAGTGTAATATATTCTCTCACTGATAATTAATGCTACAGGTCCAGTAAATACTTCCAAGATTCATATTAAGTAAAAGTTTTAACACCAAATAATTTACTTGATAAGGAATTTACGTTATAATTTACTTCCTAGTAAGGATGAGTTTATCTAAGTGTATCAATGTTTTACTTAACTTTAACCAAGTCCGTTTTTAAGGATTATTTTACAACTAAATATTTAGTCAATATTTCCGACTTACTTTTAAGGTTTTGTGAAATTTTGAAAACAGTAGTGAAAATCATTACAATACGTTATAACAAATGTGTGTCGGCCCGTAACTACGGACAAAAAGCTCTTAGAATAACATCATGTTTTTAATCCCGTCGGCGTTTATCTATCAAACAAAAACCATCGTAATTACATCTGTAAGTAGTGTGAAGCTTGTTGTTAAATACTGTGCCTTAATTTTTCCAAAAGTAGCAACACCAGCTGAGTAGTACTAATAAACATAAAGCGTTAAGAGGCCCGACGGTATTCGGTTCAGGTTACTGGCCGTCGCGTCAATTCGATGACTGTTAACAGAAACTGACGTTGGAAAACCACATAATATATCAAATATGAAAAAGCACTTAACAACAATAATTTTGCCCAAATTTATCAACAAAAAAGATCTATACTTGAAGAAACTTTATCCTCAGACAAAGGACCTACAAGTGATAGTCGGTTAAAAATCAACTGGGATTGAGTAATAAATACAAAATAGGCCTGAATCTGTTGCACTTGTTCCAGACACCTGCAGAAAAAAGGTCCCACCAGATGTGGAGAAGTATGCCTTACTAATCCAGAATGTTGAGGAAGAAGGTACCCCAGGGGAATTGACAGTAGAAGAAGAAGTAAACAATTATCGTGGGGAACCATTAGCCAGTTCAGATTGTGATGTTGGGAAGTATTGGGCAGTACAAAGTGCCAAATACCCTCATTTGAGTGCAGTGGCAATAAAATACCTGTCTGCTCACCCACAACAGTGTTTTCTAAAATAATTTTTTCAGATTCAGGAGTTATATATAACAAGCGATGAAACTAGCTTGACCCACAACGTGTTAAAATGCTTGTGTTTTTGAATAGAAATGTACATTACCTGCCAGACTTTTAAATTGTAAAAACTATCCTATTTGTATTAATTTTTTACTTTTTATGTTGTTCGTTTGTTTTTAATTTTTGTTTTGTTTTGAGAGACAATGTAAATAGGCTTAGGTATTTTTTCAAACATCATAAAATAAGTAAAGTTCACATTTTTAACTTTAAAATAAGTCATTACTTTTATCTGATATGTTTTTATGCTTTTAAAAGTTTCCTAATGATAAGGTTGAAGGTTTTGTGTAGCCTATTACATTAAAACAGAACTTTTAAAAGGTTTTGCCATAAGACCGAGATGTTAACTAAATTAATTATTAGAGAACTAGCATGTAAGCTAATATAACTTGAAAGAATCGAGAATCGACTAAAGAATCGAGAATCGAACGAAACATTTTAGAATCGGAATCGGAATCGAAAATTTTAGGAATCGGCCCATCCCTAATATACATATATATATATATATATATATATATATATATATATATATATATATATATATATATATATATATATATATATAAATTTAAAAAATTTATTTTGGGCCATGGCCTTTCACAAATAAGGATACATCCAGGTAGTATTTGCTTGACTTCTTTGGCCAACGTCCGCGATCGATCAGATAATGTCCCCCACAGTTACCAGATGCACTGGTTTTCGTTGCCTGTTACCTTCACGGTACTTTTTACTTGACTCTGATTAAACGACTCTACCTATTGGACTGAACTTGATCTAAATTTTAAAAAGTCCGGAAAAATCAGGTTTGTGGGAATCAGCTGTTTATAAACAGAACACTATGGCGTGCTGCTCCCGCGCGGTAGCTATCGAAACTAGTAGACTAGCTATTTTGCCTCCTTTAATTTTATCGCCTGTTTAGTGATAATACAAAAAACGTACAGACCCTTAAAAATATGCTATGCTATGCTTTATATTTTCCATGAGCTTTTCACAGGCTACGGCATACCAGAAAGAGACTAAATTCGCTTATTAAATATTTTATTAACTATTGTTTTTTTAGGCTAACACTAATTACTTGCTATTCTTTAACCACGTTTGTACGATATCTGACTGATCTATGTAATAACAGATTACATCAGTTTCGTATAGAAATTATAGAGCTGAAAGCACTAAGATTCTAGTAACAACTTTGCAAGTGTAGCAAAAGCTCGTTTATACGGCATTTTATCATCCGGAACGTTCTACTAACCGGCACGGTTTCAAAACAAATCAGTACAGTAGCCTCCTTTGTTGTTACAAAATGTGAATTACCGGAAATACAATACTAAGCAGATGTCAAATTAATATCCTAATTAAGAACGTTTCATGCAGTAATGCTGTGGCCGATTTTACAATACTGTTAACGTTTGTTAAAGGTGAGGAATGCTACTCGGCTCAGGAAGTTTTGGAACTGCATATGCTTCATCCAAACTTCGTTTAAAAACGGCCATAACGTATCTGGCAGTAAAATATCCGTGATTATTTTAAAAATCAATAAAACATTATAATATCATTACCCTTTGTTTAGTTAAGTGTACTAGGGTTTCTTCAATCTTTTACTTATAGATTATGTGTGCGTGAGTGTGTGCTCTTATTAATACGAACGGAAATACAGTAATTGGAAACAAACAAATATGGAAGATAAGATTTCAACAATACATTCAATTTTCCATGTTAAGTAGCATAACGTTATGCACAGTATATAGGCTATATGGTTAGGTTCTATTATCCTGAAATTTTCGATTATGGATTTTATTGACAATTGAATATTTAAACAAGATGTATATATAAGTAGAGTGTGGGCTAATAGAAGGAAATGAATAAGAGACACAAATATCTAATAGCATCCTTTTCTATCGACTCTTGCGTTTGAGCTAAGCAGAAATAGATCAGGAGGTCAAGTGAATAGAAGCTATCCTTGCCGCTGAATACAAAGGACACAATGTTTCTCTCATTTACCAGTAAAAACTACTCTCGGCACAATCTAGGTTAATGGCTATTACTATTACGCCCTTATATCTATGTGCATACAAAATATAAACGCAGGACAAAATTAGCATAATGTAATGACAAATACTATTAAATAACTTTATGTGTGCTAAGGAAATATTGTTGAAAATATTAAATACTTTTAAATACACCTTATTTATTTAAATAAAACTTGTAACAATAAAGGATATTATATTTATTTAAATTACTAGTGTTTGCAAAAATAAAAACATTTTTTCATTCCATTGAAAAACATTTCAAACCTTTAAAAGTAGTATTATTTCTATACAAAAATTTTAGCTCTTTTTGTGAACAAATGTTATATATATATGTATATATATATATATATATATATATATATATATATATATATATATATAAACACAGATGTATGTGTATGTGTGTATGTACCTTATGGACGCCTAAACCGCTGAACAGAAGCTGATGAAATTTGGAGGATTTATTTAATATATTCCCAGGATGCTTCATGTGACGTTTGGTGTAGTTCCATCCACAGGACCTCACCCCATAAGCTTAGGATGGTTCAAAAACTGATGTATTATATGTGTGTATGTTTATATATATGTGTGTGTGTGTGTGTGTGTGTGTGTGTGTGTGTGTGTGTGTGTGTGTGTGTGTGTGTGTGTGTGTGTGTGTGTGTGTGTGTGTGTGTGTGTGTGTGTGTGTGTGTGTGTGTGTGATTGCGTGATTGTGTGTGTGTGTGTGTGTGTGTGATTGCGTGATTGTGTGTGTGTGTGTGTGTGTGTGCGTGCGTGTGCGTGTGTGCGGGGGTGTACCATATAGACACCTAAACTACTGAACAGAAGGTAATGAAATTTGGAGAGATTGTTTAACATATTTTCAGGATGGTTTTTGTGACGTTTAGTGCAAATCAATCCACAGGGCTCCACCCCTGAGGCTTAGGATGGTTCAGTGTACAGACTTCCGTAATTCTAATGTTAAAATATATATCCATACTACCGTTACTTAAATTAATTTAAAAAATGATAGGCATAACTTAAAATATTACATTATTAGTTATTTTAAATTGTTTAAAATTGCTAAATTCCATGTACAATTGTTTCCATTACACTTATTGATACAAAACGTAGGATCGCCAATAATAGAATACCAATGATTTCATGAGATCTACCCATTGATTTAAAAAGACTACAATTTCTTTTGCAACTTGAATTCGCAATAAAAATTAACAAGGCACAAGAACAATCATTGACCATTGCTGGATTAAATTTGGAAGATTCAAGCTTCTATCGCGAACAATTATATGTTGCATGCTCACGACTTGGGCCACCTAAACTTTATATGTTCATACGCCTAATGAAATGAAGAAAAACATTGTAGTAAATGAAATAGAGTTATTTAGATGTTTAATTTAATTTTCTTATTGGAAAATAATGATTTCAACGTAAGCCGGATGACGCTAGGAGTTGAATAAAACAAGTAATATAAAAACAAAATCAAATCAATTCCTACCTTAGTTCACAAAGAAAAATTAATTACATTTTATTACATAATTACAATTAATATAAATATGTATATCCATATGACAAAATCACAATATAAAGTGGAAAATTTTAAATTGAAATTAATTATTATAATTAATCTAGCCTAAAGGATGTAATTTTTCTTAGCATTATTTAAGATACTGTGCGGTAACCATGGCAAAAATATTTTACAACATCGAAGGAGGACGACGGGGTTGTACAATCGAGGTTTCGACGACAACCAAAAACATTTCATATACTTCTCTAAGAAACATATTTCCAGCTATTAGCAGGTTGACTCAATACCAGAGTGATGAACCATATAGTTAGAATCCAAACTAAAGACATCATTTTTTTTATAATGAATTGATTTGATGTCATCCACTTTAATGAATTCACCCACAAGTTTAAAAAAATGTATTTGAATTTTAATGGATGGATAAAATATATTTTATTAACTATAATATTTAGCTGTCAATAAAATAATGAAAATAGGAGTAACGATGCAAAGATATTTTTAATATTATTATTTTCTGCATTGGTCTAACTGCGGCGAAGTTCTTTTATTTAACTTTATTGCATTTGATTAAGCCGTAAATACGTAATGCACTTAAAACATTTCCTGCCTGAAGAGAATTTATTAGAGAGATATCCGGTCAAGACTTAACCACTGCGTGCGCTTGTGGTTACATTCTTCAATCCCTTCTATTAATTTACACTCTTTCTCTCTCTCTCTCTCTCTCTATATATATATATATATATATGTACATAGTCTATATATATATATATATATATATATATATATATATATATATATATATATATATAGACTATGTACATATATATATATATATATATATATATATATATATATATATATATATATATAGAGAGAGAGAGAGAGAGAGAGAGAGAGAGAGAGAGAGAAGAGAGAGAGAGAGAGAGAGAGAGAGAGAGAGAGAGAGAGAGAGAAAGAGTGTAAATTAATAGAAGGGATTGAAGAATGTAACCACAAGCGCACGCAGTGGTTAAGTCTTGACCGGATATCTCTCTAATAAATTCTCTTCAGGCAGGAAATGTTTTAAGTGCATTACGTATTTAGGGCTTAATCAAATGCAATAAAGTTAAATAAAAGAACTTCGCCGCAGTTAGACCAATGCAGAAAATAATAATATTAAAAATATCTTTGCATCGTTACTCCTATTTTCATTATTTTATTGACAGCTAAATATTATAGTTAATAAAATATATTTTATCCATCCATTAAAATTCAAATACATTTTTTTAAACTTGTGGGTGAATTCATTATATATATATATATATATGCTGATACGTATTCCTTCACGGATGGAGAAATATGATGAATAGTTACTATCTGGAGTACATCCGTTCATTCTGCAGTCCATAAATTTGCAGTTCCGACGTTTCGCTAGAATCTCATCCAGCATTGACGAGGTGAACCAAACAACAGTAGAAGAGCGAGGGTTCTGATGTTGGGTTCACCTCGTCAATGCTGGCTGAGATTCTAGCGAAACGTCGGAGCTGCGAATATATGGACCGCAGAATGAACGGATGTACTCCAGATAGTAACTATTCATCATCATCATATATATATATATATATATATATATATATATATATATATATATATATATATATATATATATATATATCGACTCAAGTTCAAGTAAATTTTTTTTACCTGTAATGGATGACACTTGATGTTAACACAAGTTTTTTTTCAAATATTTATTCAATAAATAAATTTTAAAAAGTTGATGTCCAGGTCGGATTTAACTGAATGACTACTTGTTTGAAACTCAGGGACTGAATCAATTTTCCCATAGCTAGAAAATTATTACTTAAAGATGTATATGAAATTATAAATAAAGGTTCCTTACAATAATGAAGGATTATGAGACAAGGATAGAATGAGAAATTATAGACCACCATCAGCTTCATAAATTAGAAACGACAAAAACGAATAAATAGTAACAAACAAAAATTATAATCCGAGAGGGAAATGAAAAATTGCAAAAAATTCGCTTTCTATTTTGCCACTTAATATTGTGACTCTGTCATACGTATATACATATTTATATTATTGTAATTATAAAATAAAAAGTAACTAAAATAATTCTTTTAACGTCAGTAGGAATTGACTTTAAAAACATTTTTCATATTACTTGTTTAATGAAATCTTTCTCTAACATTGTTCATATGCGGAGCATTGACTTCTTTCTAAATTAATAAACCTTTTACTCTGTTCAATATTTTAGTTTATCTTCTATGATTTTCCTCTCACTTATACCTTCATACATTATCAAAGATGTAAAACCGGATACGGAAACAAAAGTATAATTTATAGCTATTTTATTTGTATGTTTTATTTCTTTTCTATAAATGAAAAGTAAACTGTATATTTTTATTTGTATGTTAAATTAAAAGTTGTAATCAATGATTGTCTTATATATTCGAGTACAATTTCTACCTTTCCTAACATTACAATTTTCTTTGTTGAAACGTTTCGGAGTGACTCCATCTTCAGAACTTTAATAGTACTACTTCCGAAACGCTTCAACAAACAAAAATGTAATGTTACAAAAGCAGAAAAATGTACTATAATTTATGCAAATATTCCTAACAAATGTAAAGATAAGTATATTAAGAATTTCAATAATTGTAGTTTATTTAATACATATTCAGGAATTAAAATGTATTGGATTCAGTGTGAAATACTGCAAAATTTAAAATGGTTAGTAATTTCAATTTAAATCCCATCATATATTTTCCTTCCTCATTCGAAGTATTTTCAAGCCAAGTAATATATCTGCACCAAGACCATACTTTATTGCCACATGACGTCGTTATCATTCTTACATTCTACGTTTGGAACCTGTACGAGTTCATTTTAAACGTAGATTAATGATTATTGTTACGTCAACAACTATTTAGTGAACACAAGGGTTGAGACTCAGTGAAAGTGGCGGCCAAATATTGTGAAGGACTCCAACCCTAATCAAGTTCTGATCGCAGTGGACAGTTAGTGACAAAATACAACCAAGATAAATCGTATCTTTGGTTACAAACAAACATTTGTTAATTTATTCCAGATTTCATTGTTTTAATTCAAATTTTGTGTTTTTAGTAACAGGAAAATCTTTAGCTGTTTATTCCAGTTTGATGGTTTAGTGTATGAAAGATAATTAATCGTATTATCTTAAGTGTAATAATTAAAATTTGTATACATAAATAGTTTTATTAATCACTTACACAATAGTTTATGACTATCCGAACTTTGCATTTAGTAAATTTGTTAAATCTTACTCAGACAGAACGTTTTCAATCGCTATGTGCCGATCTTCATCAGTGTCTTCTGCTTGGAGATGTTGGGTCAAGCGGTGACGGTTTTAAAGTTAGGTTTTCGATAGTATCAAAGAGTATGTGTGATTTGTATTGTGTTTGTTCGTTTAATATGTTTGTACTTTGTGTTTTTGTATGTCTGTAAATTTCATATTGTTCTAGTGTGTTGAGATGTGGTCCTTTTTTGTTGATGTGTAGGATTTCTAGGTTTTGGTAAATGTCTGTGTATTTGTGTCCTGTATCTTTTATGTGGTTGTAAAATGTTGAGTTCGTGTTCTGTTTGTGCTCTTCGACTCTTTGTTTAAAGCTGCGACCTGTTTGTCCAATGTAGAACTTGTTACATTCGTCGCAGTTCAGTTTGTATACGCCTGGTGCTTGTAGTTTATCCTTGTTGTTGGTGTTATGTTGTATTTTGTATTGTAGCTTGTTTTGTATGCTATTTTGTATCCTGTTTTTTGAAATTTGTGGGCTATTTTGTTTGTTGTTTTGTTTATGAATGATAATGTGATATATTTGTTTTCCCTGTCTGAAGTGTTAATTTTAGTGTTTTTTTGTATTTTGTGCCATTTGTGTATGCTAAATATTTAATTGTGTCTAGTTCTTTTTTTTATGTTTTCTGTGGTCATTGGGACTTCTTTAAGTCTATGGAGCATGGATCTGACGGCTGCGTGTTTGTGTTGGATAGGGTGGTTTGAGGCGTTGTGGATAAGTGTGTCTGTCGTTATGGGTTTCCTGTAAATATTGAAGCTGTGTTTTTGTGTGTGGCTTTTTGTTATGGTTAGGTCGAAAGTTTAGGGATCGGTTGGTTTCAATTTCTGAAGTGAATTGGAGTTTTGGGTGGGTTTTATTAGTGTAGGTGAGGAGTTGTTCGCATTGACGGGATTTGCCTCTGTATAACGTTATAATATCATCGACGTATCTGTCCCAGTAAATAATTTTGTGTGCGTGTGTATTGTTTGTGAGTATTTTGGTGTTTCCTATGTGTTGTAGAAAAATTTCGCTCAAGACACTACTGATAAGACTTCCCAATGGGTAGGACATCTGGTTGTGAATAGACGTTTGAGTTGTGGGCGAGATAGTTTTGTTCGGTGATGATTTGGAGGATGTTTATGATTTCGGTAACGTGGGTTTTAGGTATGTTGTTCTGTATTAATTGGATTTCTAGGATGTTGAGTGTTTCGGGTATGGGTACATATTTGTTATGTCGAGTGACAGTAGTGTTGAGTTGTGTGGTATGTTTATGTCTTTTATTTTATTTATGATATTTGTTTTGTTTTTTATGTGTGTTTCTGTGTTTAAGTTTATGGATTATTTGATTATTTTGTCCATGTGTTTTGCTAATTTATGTGCAGGGGCATTCTGGTAGTTAATGATGGCTCGGATGGGGACGTTAGGTTTGTGAATTTTGGGAAGAGCGCGGAGGGTAGGTGCTTTAGGGTGGATCTGTTTTAGGTGGGATTTTTTGTTTTTGTTGATAATGTATTTAGATGTATTAATTAGTTGTTTAATGGTTCTGTGATATTTCTCTGTTGGGTCTGTATCTAGTTGTTCTATATTATTATTTATTATATAATCATTGATTTTATCATTTAGGCTGTTTGTATTAATAATTACTGTAGTGTTGCCTTTGTCTGCTGTGGTGAGTGTGATATTGTTTTGTTGGGCTTTTTATTTTATGTTTTCAGCGATTTTAATTTCATTGCTCACGTTTATGTTGGTTATGTTTCTCTGTTTGGTTAGGTTTTTTATGTCATGTCGAAGTGAGCCTTGGTCTTTGGTGTCGGTTTTTTGTATGGGTGTTTCAGTTTGTAATATAATGTTTCTGTTTGTTATGTTATTTGGTTTATAATGTAGGTTGTATTTCAGGCCTTTTTTTATTAAATTCATTTCGTGTTGTGTGAATTTGGTATTAGTGAGGTTAACTGTACGGGGTAGAAATTTAGTGTAGGTTAAGAATATGTTGTTTTTTGTTTTACATAATAGTTGATTATTTTTTTCTTGGGGTTATTTTTGATGTTTATTATTTTATTAGTTGCCCAATTATTTTTGTCTGTTACCAATTGTAATGTGATATCGTGTCCGATTGTATTCGCGAGATTTAGGTGGAGTTGGTATAATCTATATGTTAGAAAGTCTTTATACCAACTATCCAACACAAACAGGCAGCCTTCAGATCCATGCTCCATAGACTTAAAGAAGTCCCAATGACAACAGAAAACATAAACAAGGAACTAGACACAATTAAATATTTAGCATACACAAATGGATACAACACCTCAATAATAGACAAACTATGGCACAAAATACAAAAAAACACTAGAATTAACACTACAGACAGGGAAAACAAATACATAACATTACCATTCATAAACAAAACAACAAACAAAACAGCCCGCAAATTTCAAAACAGGATCCAAAATAGCATACAAAACAAGCTACAATACAAAATACAACACAACACCAACAACAAGGATAAACTACAAGCACCAGGCGTATACAAACTGAACTGCGACGAATGTAACAAGTTCTACATTGGACAAACAGGTCGCAGCTTTAAACAAAGAGTCGAAGAGCACAAACAGAACACGAACTCAACATTTTACAACCACATAAAAGATACAGGACACAAATACACAGACATTTACCAAAACCTAGAAATCCTACACATCAACAAAAAAGGACCACATCTCAACACACTAGAACAATATGAAATTTACAGACACACAAAAACACAAACTACAAACATATTAAACAAACAAACACAATACAAATCACACATACCCTTTGATACTATCAAAAACCTACCTTTAAAACCGTCACCGACACTGACGAAGATCGGCACATAGCGATCGATAACGTTCGGTCTCAGTAAGTTTTAACAAATTTACTAAATTCAAAGTTCGGATAGTCATAAACTATTGTTTAAGTGATTAATAAGATTCAACCGAACGTAATGGACTATAAAATTCAAGAAATAAATAGTTTGTATTTATTACAAACAACAAATCATTACTTCTGTTTATCCTACGCTTCCCAGCCTCTATATACAATAGAAGGATTTGTACATAGGCTACATATGTTAGAAAAAATTATTCTATACTTATTATATAACTAAAGCAATTTAGCTAATATTAAATCTTAATCCTTGTTAGCACTGAATAGTTGCAAACAGTTTTAAGCAATGAGTTTATTTAATTAAATGATAGGCCTTGATGTAAAACATTACTTAAAAATTATGTTTAAAAAATTTTTTAATGAAAAGATATATACTTAAACTTATTGAAGATTGCAATAAAAAAAACAACAGCAGTATTTTATAAATTATGAAATAAAAATCAAGCAGGAAGACAAATATTTCCTAAATAGATAACGCAATAATGAGCGAATTGACTGAAATAAAGTGGGACATCCCAAACATACCTAAGAACCGATACAACACTTGATTAAAGGACAACCGCATCTATATTATCATTCTTTATGTTCCGTTCTTAATCTTATTAAATAAAACTCAAGCCTTACATTATTCTATTTCAGCTGAACTTTATATGTTCAAAAGAGACAAATAGGTCTACAAAACAAAACAGAAACGAATAAACAATTTTATGTAAAAGTATGAAAACAGAAATAACTATAAACTGCATAGTGTACTATTTGTTTACAAAATCGAAATAACAATCTATTTTGGAAGATTAAGATGGGGTCAACCAAAATACGTAAGAACAAGAATAGGTTGAAACTAGTAATAACAAAAAAAATATATTAAGGTCAATTCCTACCTAACCCCACAAACAAAAATGTTATTTTAGTTGTTTTTATGTGAATACATATGCCAGAATAGCAATATTATATTAAATGGCAAAATATAAAACTAATTTCCCGATAATTTTCCATTTTCCTTTCTATGTATGGTGTTGGACTGTTATGTTTGTTTGTTACTACTTATACGCTTTCTTTTTCGTCGCTTGCATTGTGTTGTAGTTTCTTTTCGCTTTCCTTTCGCATTGCCCGTTTGTGAAGCAAAGTTTGATACCGTTAATCCAGTTTGTTTATTTTACTCTTTTCATTCGTTTTTAATCCTAGAGCATTATTTATGATATTTCTTTGGTAACCATGACAACAATTTGAGGTTGTACAATGGACGTTTCAACGGCAGCCAGAAGGGAGGAAAAATAAATTCATATACATCTTTGATATAAGTACATTTCTAGCTATGGGAAAGTGGACTCAGTGCCAAAACGCTAGACTTCGAACATAAGGTACTCAGTTTGAATCCTACCTAAACTCCACAAATTTGTATGATTTTATTATTAAATAAATATTTTTAAAAACATCAATTGTCACCTACTACGAGTTTACAAAATGTATTTGAACGTGATTGAATGAATAAAAATGCATTTTATTAACGATTGAAAATTTATACAAGATATATATCTAGAGAGTGTGACTTATAGAAGGAACTGAAAAGTAGCAGAATAAGAAGAATCTGAAAATGCTAAGATTATCCATAGAGCGTAATGGGAATGAAAGCTTGGAGAATTTGTGTTGTCAATAACGAACCATCGCTCCTGATTATATTGTTTACAATCTAATATTAAATAATGACCTTTTAAAAGTCAATTCAGCAACCATCACACTATTATAGAAAATTTAAACAATTTTTCTAAAATTTTCAAGTCTGTTTTTATTTATGTAATAATTTCAGTTTATAAGTCTATATTTTTAACACCTGTGTACATTTTTGTAATAATTTCACCACTTGTTATATGGGCGAAATCATAACATTTATGAGTCATGATTAAATATCTTTAAAATATTGCAGTAAAAATTTAAAACATAAATGTAGCTGTTTAAGATGCGAATATTTTAAGTTAAATAAAGGATTTGAATGAATATTGATAAAGGGTAATTTCAAGCGACATTTGTCTGAGAAATAATATATGATATTAATGTTATATAAGAATATTATATAATATTCTATGTAACGTCTTTTGAAGATGATGTTTTATTCATATTGATTAACTTGGTAATGTACAAAATTTACTTGTTACTACACGCGTTCAACGAATGCATTCTACGAAAAGGTGAATAATAAATGTTAATAAACTCACAGCTTGTGTGGTTAGTGACGATCAGTGA
Organism: Prosapia bicincta; assembly: GCA_036971475.1. Classification (NCBI taxonomy): domain Eukaryota; kingdom Metazoa; phylum Arthropoda; class Insecta; order Hemiptera; family Cercopidae; genus Prosapia; species Prosapia bicincta. The sequence goes on along the minus strand of JBAIZL010000004.1, from coordinate 35,842,751 downwards.
AACGCTTCTTTATATTTGTCGTAAGTTTTCTTGAATTCTAAGTTCGAAAAGTCGGTATCTGTTAATCTTAAACTTTAAAAATATTCATCTTCAATTCTATCTTATTAGATTTTTGTCCATTTGTTACAATATTTATTTATTATCTATTTTAAAGAAACGTTTCGAATCTACGAATTTATTCTCAAATAATAAAAATGGCAGAAAAAAAAGGTAAAAAAGTTCTATCGACATCAAAAAAAGGTAGGGGATACTAATTAGGACCTCCTTTATACTAACTGAAACATTAAATGTAGGGTAGATATGAACAAATTTCCGTTAATAACAAGGAATATAAATTTTTTAAAGTAAATTCCTACTAAAGTCGACAAAGAAATTTTCATTTTAGAATCTTTTTATTTTATAAATACAATTAATATACATACTTCAGAGTGATAAAACCGAAAGAGAATTTCCTTGCAATTTTCCTTTTTCCTTTCTATGTATGGGGTTTGACTATTATTTTTATTTGTTACTATTAATACGCTTTCATTTTTTCGTCGCTTGTATTGTGTACATTTTTTCGCTTTCCTTTCGCATTTTCCGTTTGTGAAACAAGTTTCGGTAACGATAATCCAGTTTGTTCGTTTTATTCTTTTCATTCATTTTTAATTCTAGAGCATTATATATGATATTGTGTGGTAACCATGGCAACAATTTAAGTTTGTACAGTGAAGGTTTCAACTACGACAACTAGATGGGGCAAAAGAAAAAATCTTATTCATCTCTGAGAAATAGATTTCTAGCTATTGGGAAAGTTGGTTTATTTGCGTCGTTCAGTAGACTTCGAACATGAAAGTAATCGGTTAAAATCCGACTCAGACCCTCAAATTTTCATAATTTAATTATTGCATAAATATTTGAAGAAAACTCGTTTTTAACATAAATTCTACTATGGGTTGAAAAAAATGTATTTGAACTTGATTATATGAATAAAAACGTATTTGATTAACGATTGAAAATGTGTACAATATATATATATATATATATATATATATATATATATATATATATATATATATATATATATATATATCAGAAGAGTTTGAGCTAATAGAAGGAGTTTAAAAATACATTCTCATTTCGGTTTTAAGTGGCTCGATGCATACTAATTGAGTCAAAATTGTTATTTAACATATAGCCTATAGTAAAAAGAGCATATATTTCTTGCAACTTTGAATAATTATATAGTTGGCTCTATCTTTTGCTTTTTTAATTCAATAAAGACATTATTTTCTAGATGCAAAAGAATGGTACATTACTTTCTAAGGACGGTTTAAGTTTTATTTATAAAGGCACAGCGTGTTTATGTTGGGCTGTACTTGACATATTATCGATTCCGGCAAGGGACGCGAGTAAACATACTTGTATATTCCAGGCACAAATCCTTAGTAAATCTCCTTACTTTACATATATAGCTGTTTATTTTAGCTGTGCAGTACCTTATTCCCTTCAGACCAGAAATATATCATTTACTCATACAAAAAGCTCTTTTATAAATATATATATATATATATATATATATATATATATATATATATATATATATATATATATATATATATATAATGAATAGTTATTATTTGGAGTACATCCGTTCATTCCGCAGTGCATAAAATCGTAGTTCCGACGTTTCGCTAGAATCTCATCTAGCATTGATGAGGTGAACCCAACAAAAGTTGAAGAGCGAGTGAAGAGCGCAAATAACTCTGCACCTATATAGAGAGGAATAAAGCCACGCTCATTGACATCAATCCACACACACGCACACACACACACACACACACACACACACACACACACACACACACACACACACACACACACCTGAGCCAAACAATTACTCACATTCCTTTCCTTCTGTTCACCTTTCTGCCGATAAAATCTATCGATGACACATTTCCACACTGCGGCAAATTCAAAGTATCATCGCGTTTGTTAAGACTCCCTTGCTTCTCTATTCCAACAGCCTCACGAATTATTATAGTCCTGTAGTTTTCCACTTGAGCAATCTGTCGGCAAGACTGGAAATCAATGGCATGCAGTGGTGCTTGTACATCCGTGCGCTTCATCATATTTTTCCATCCTTGAAGGAATACGTATCAGCATATATATATATATATATATATATATATATATATATATATATATATATATATATATATATATATATATATATATACTGTATATATATACTGTATATACAGTATATATATATATATATATATATATATATATATATATATATATATATGTGTATACATATGCGTGTGTGTGTGTGTGTGTGTGTGTGTGTGTGTGTGTGTGTGTGTGTGTGTGTGTGTGTGTGTGTGTGTGTACAGAAGACGATTCATTAGCACGATGTTATCACATCATATTTTACCTATTAAAACGTTTATGTCTACATTTAATACGATAACAAATTAAGCCAAAGGTTTTAATGTATGGAATTAACATTAGTTTGTCTATTTAAATGAACTAACAGACTAATATGGGAACTGTGTTATGATTTAATTTACTTTTTCAAGTGTCCTTGTCCCCATTGTCGACGATGATTGTGTACAACAATAATGAGGGTTGTTGTTTCTAGTGATAAGTAAAGAGTATATTTTACTCTGTAAAATTACTCTCTTCTTTGTTAAAATAATAATTAATTGTTAAATTTAACTGTTTTACTCACATGTAATTATATTTAATATTTGTATAAGAACTGCTAGGCAAACATTTCAGTTTTTAAACTCAATACTCTGCATTACATTTGTTATGTACTTTTATTATAATAAAGCAATGGTTATATACCCTATAATTGTTCTTGTAGCCTATATAGTCTATAAATTATGTGGCAAATTATAAGTGCGAATGAGATAAAACTTACCTATATTAGTGAGTGAATGAGACATAAACCGTTCTTTCTAGTGTGAATGAGATACTAACCCACCTATGTTACTGAATGAATGAGACATTAACCGTTCTTTCTAGTGTGAATGAGATACTAACCCACCTATGTTACTGAGTGAATGAGACATTAACCGTTCTTTCTAGTGTGAATGAGATACTAACTTACCTATATTAGTGAGTGAATGAGACATTAACCGTTCTTTCTAGTGTGAATGAGATACTAACCCACCTATGTTACTGAGTGAATGAGACATTAACCGTTCTTTCTAGTGTGAATGAGATACTAACCCACCTATGTTAGTGAGTGAATGAAACACTAACCGACCCATATCAGTGTGTGAATGAGATACTAACTTACCTATATTAGTGAGTGAATGAGACAATAACCGTTCTTTGTAGTGTGAATGAGATACTAAACCACCTATGTTACTGAGTGAATGAGACATTAACCGTTCTTTCTAGTGTGAATGAGATACTAACCCACCTATGTTAGTGAGTGAATGAAACACTAACCGGCCCATATCAGTGTGTGAATGAGATACTAACTTACCTATATTAGTGAGTGAATGAGACATTAATTTTCTTTGTAGTGTGAATGAGATACTAACCCACCTATGTTAGTGAGTGAATGAAACACTAACCGGCCCATATCAGTGTGTGAATGAGATACTAACTTACCTATATTAGTGAGTGAATGAGACATTAACCGTTCTTTCTAGTGTGAATGAGATACTAACACACCTATGTTACTGAGTGAATGAGACATTAACCATTCTTTGTAGTGTGAATGAGATACTAACCCACCTATGTTGTGAGTGAATGAAGCACTAACCGACCCATATCAGTGTGTGAATGAGATACTAACCCACCTATGTTAGTGAGTGAATGAAACACTAACCGACCCATATCATTGTGTGAATGAGATACTAACTTACCTATATTAGTGAGTGAATGAAACACTAACCGTTCTTTCTAGTGTGAATGAGATACTAACAGACCTATGTTACTGAGTGATTGAGACATTAACCGTTCTTTCTAGTGTGAATGAGATACTAACCCACCTATGTTACTGAGTGAATGAGACATTAACCGTTCTTTCTAGTGTGAATGAGATACTAACCCACCTATGTTACTGAGTGATTGAGACATTAACCGTTCTTTCTAGTGTGAATGAGATACTAACCCACCTATGTTACTGAGTGATTGAGACATTAACCGTTCTTTCTAGTGTGAATGAGATACTAACCCACCTATGTTACTGAGTGAATGAGACATTAACCGTTCTTTCTAGTGTGAATGAGATACTAACCCACCTATGTTACTGAGTGATTGAGACATTAACCGTTCTTTCTAGTGTGAATGAGATACTAACCCACCTATGTTACTGAGTGAATGAGACATTAACCGTTCTTTCTAGTGTAAATGAGATACTAACCCACCTATGTTACTGAGTGATTGAGCCATTAACCGTTCTTTCTAGTGTGAATGAGATACTAACCCACCTATGTTACTGAGTGATTGAGCCATTAACCGTTCTTTCTAGTGTGAATGAGATACTAACCCACCTATGTTACTGAGTGATTGAGACATTAACCGTTCTTTCTAGTGTGAATGAGATACTAACCCACCTATGTTACTGAGTGAATGAGACATTAACCGTTCTTTCTAGTGTGAATGAGATACTAACCCACCTATGTTACTGAGTGATTGAGACATTAACCGTTCTTTCTAGTGTGAATGAGATACTAACCCACCTATGTTACTGAGTGAATGAGACATTAACCGTTCTTTCTAGTGTGAATGAGATACTAACCCACCTATGTTACTGAGTGATTGAGACATTAACCGTTCTTTCTAGTGTGAATGAGATACTAACCCACCTATGTTACTGAGTGATTGAGACATTAACCGTTCTTTCTAGTGTGAATGAGATACTAACCCACCTATGTTAGTGAGTGAATGAAACACTAACCGGCCCATATCAGTGTGTGAATGAGATAGTAACTTACCTATATTAGTGAGTGAATGAGACATTAACCGTTCTTTCTAGTGTGAATGAGATACTAACACACCTATGTTACTGAGTGAATGAGACATTAACCGTTCTTTCTAGTATGAATGAGATACTAACCCACCTATGTTAGTGAGTGAATGAAACACTAACCGGCTCATATCAGTGTGTGAATGAAATACTAACTTACCTATATTAGTGGGTGAATGAGACATTAACCGTTCTTTCTAGTGTGAATGAGATACTAACACACCTATGTTACTGAGTGAATGAGACATTAACCATTCTTTGTAGTGTGAAGGAGATACTAACCCACCTATGTTGTGAGTGAATGAAACACTAACCGACCCATATCAGTGTGTGAATGAGATACTAACTTACCTATATTAGTTAGTGAATGAGACATTAACCGTTCTTTCTAGTGTGAATGAGATACTAACCCACCTATGTTGTGAGTGAATGAAACACTAACCGACCCATATCAGTGTGTGAATGAGATACTAACCTACCTATATTAGTGAGTGAATGAGACATTAACCGTTCTTTGTAGTGCGAATGAGATACTAACACACTTACGTTAGTGAGTAAATGAAACACTAACCGACCCATATCAGTGTGGAATGAGATTCTAACCGGTCTTTATTAGTGTGTGAATGACACACTGTCCCATCTTTATCAGTGTGTAAATTAGACACTAACCGATATTCATCAGTGTGCATGAGGCACAAACCCACGTATATCAGTGTGCGAATGAGACACTAGTCAATCCATATCAGTGTTTGAATCAGACATATGTTATCAGTATGTAAATAAGATCCTAACTTGTCTTTATCAGTGTGAATGAGACACTAACCCACCAACGTTTGCCTGTGAATGAGACACTCACCAATCTTTATCAGTGTAAATGACACACTAACCGACCTTTATAAATAGGTGAATGAGACACTGGCCCACCTTTATCAGTATATAAATGGGAAGTGATTGATCTTTATTAGTGTTAATTAAACATTAACCTAAACTATTGAAGGTCGCTAAATGTGGCCAAAAACATAATGTTTCAGTATGTTTTTCATAAATTTACTTGTAAAAAAAGATCGAGCAAGACTTTAATTTATTGAATTCAAATTGTAAAGAATTGTATTTCTAAACCTACAATCTCTCAAAATATAATTTCACTTTATATTATTTCTGGCGAGATTAAGCATTATGACTAAAAGCTATTAGCTTATATTTAGCAGTCGCAATAAATGGTAAGATAAATTTTGACTTAAATTGGATAAACTCTAAGTGATAAATTTCTTTAACCGTGCGCAGGGATTAGGCTGTGGTATATCTCAGAGGAGCTCCCGTGGGTTTTGTAAATAAATATTACTCCTAAGTAATAAAAGCCAACTGAAAGGTAAGCCTAATCCTCTATAAAAACATATTGCAATGTTTTACAGCTCATTAAAATCCTAACTGGAAATACAAGGAGGGTATGAACATATTAAATTGTACAATTTGTTTTAAACGTCCTCTATTACAGAGGATAAAGGAAATATTTAGCATCTTATGTTAAGATCTTATTTTTATACTTATAAAATATCTTAATTTCGGTATAATAATATAATATGTATTATAAGACTTATAGCATGCATAATTATATTAAATAAATAACAATAACCCTTGCTACAAATATTTAAATACCCTTGATGTACATTTCGCCCTTATATACATTACACGTATGTAACCTTCTTGGTATGTTTGTACCCTTCTAATGGGGCTAACAGTGTTAGTGAAATATACATCAAGGGTATTTAAATAATGTAGCAAGGGTTATTGTAGTTTATTTATTATAATTAGGCTACTGTCTTCTGTATAGATTTTGTATATGATTATATGTTTCTTGTTACATCTGTGGTGGGTCAGTTGTGTCCCCTGTGAAAAAACAGTCGTGTTTCCTGTGTTAAAATAATTTAACTTTTTTACTGTGTTTATTTGTTCACAAATTTCTTGATTTATCTGTGGTGTGTCAGTCGTGTCCTCTTTGGAGGTTCAGTCATCCTCTGTTAAGGATCAGTCTCTCCCCTGTGAAACACCAGTCATGCCCCCTGTGGCGGGCCAGTTGTGTCCTTTTTCAAACACCAGTGATGTTCTCTTTGGAGTTAAACCACACCGTTGAAAAGGGTTAGTCCAGTCACCGGTGGAGGTTTAGTCACGCCCCATGTCCAGTCCCCGGTGAAGCACCAGTCGCGTCCTCTACGGACGTTCAGTTTTTGTTTGTTGAGGATTAATCGTACATCTTTAACAAAAGATCGCGGTGATACTTTACTTTCCCAAACATTTCTTCTTTAATAATCTTCTTAATAAAATGTTACAAAATCTTTTGAATTCTTTTTTCTTAAAAATCTGAAAATTCCTCTTCTTTCCTTTGACTTTTGAAACTTTTGACTTTTCAACACATTAAAATGTTTTCAATAACTCTCCCCTTTCGGCCATAAAACTCTTTGTAAGCTAACTTTATAATATTTATACAAATTTAGGAGCTAAGTTACTGAAATTACTCATTCCGATAGAAAGTTGACAAATAATTTAAAATGCTATATTGAATATATATATATATATATAGAAGATTATTAAAGAAGAAATTTTTACAAATTTAAAAAGAAAGTTGACAAATAATTTAAAATGCTATATTGAATATATATATAAATATATATATATATATATATATATATATATATATATATATATATATATCTTAGTATAGTAGCAATATACGTTAGTAATAACAAATTTAATTTAATATATATTCACGACCAAAAATATGTTTTCACGCTAAAGCTTCAGTTCCAAGAGAGATTTATGGACTGCACTTGAAAAATATTTTGTTCTTCATTCAAGATTACTAATTTCATTATGCGCATGGTATAGTTTTAAATGAAACAAATGTTTAATACAGTTTTGTAAAATAATTCCAAAGAAAAAATAATAACATTCATTTCATTTTTTGAGTTTTTTTTGTTGTTTCTTTATTATGCTTGACATATTTTGTTGGTTAAAAAGTTATTTCTCGTGGAAATCTACTTAACTATCAATAATTATTTTACAAGGTTTACCTTACACAAGAAATAAACCTTGTTGCTGGAAGTTTTCAAGTGAAGATGCCGACAACTGTAAAAGCAAGCTTTAACAAAAACAATGCCTAATCTAACTTTTCCACACTTGAAAACTTTGATTTGAGGAGGTTTCACAGATTCTTTAACGAAATTTCAAGAAGCATTTTAGTATTTTTTTCTCTATTTTTATAGTTTATTCAAATACTTGGAATAATTTCAGTCATCGTCCTCCCAAAACAAAGAAACCGTAGCTAAAGAGGACAAACTATTGTTATAACATCGATCTGCCGACAGTAGACAACGTTAGTTCGGGGAAAGAAAAGCATGGAAAGTTACTGCCTGGCACTGTCAGCTGTATAGTGACCGGACAGCAACTGTGGAAAGACACGCGTGGTATTCAACCTGTTGTTCAATAAATCAGTTAATTGTTCAAAAATGAATGTACTCTCTGTTTTCAATAAGTCCATTTATTGTTGAAAAATGAATGTACTCCCTGTTGTTCAATAAATCAGTTTATGGTTCAAAAATGAATATACTGTCTGTTGTTCAATAAATCTGTTTATCGTTCAAAAAATGAATGTACTCTCTGTTGTTCAATAAATCCGTTTATTATTCAATAAATTAAATGACCTGTCATAAAACTCCTGAACGTATCCCTCTGGACTTGCTGTAATCCTAAATGAATAACTCAAAATTCTTTGTAATCCTCAACTTTTACCTTGGAATCACTGTATTTCCCAACGTTTTTTCTCTGGATTCACTGATATCCTCAATGTTTCCATCTGGATTCACTGTAATCTCCAACGTTTTCCTCTGGATTCACTGTAATCACCCCCTTTTATCTCTAGCATCTCTGAAATTACCACCGTTTTCCTCTAAATTCACTGTAATCCTTGCCGTTTTCCTCTGGATTCACTGTTCTCCCCATCGTTTTGCTCTGGTTTCACTGTAATCCCCATCATTTTCATCTAGATTCACTATAATTCCCAAAGTATTCCTCTGGATTCTCTGTAACTCCCAGCGTTTTCCTCTGGATAAACTGGTATCCCAACGTTTTTCTCTAGATTCAATGTAATCGCCACCATTTTCATCTAGATTCACTGTAATCCCCAAAGTATTCCTCTGGGTTCACTGTAAGTCCCCACGTTATCCTCTGTATAAACTGGTATGCCAACGGTTTTTTCTGGATTCACAGTAATCCTCAAGGTTTTCCTGTAAAATCACTGTAATCCCATCGTTTAACTCTGTATTCACTGAATCCCAACGTCTGCATCTGGATTCAATCTAATCCCAACGTTTTTCTCTGTATTCACTGTAATCCCAACGTTTACCTCTGGACTCACTGTAATTCCCAATGTTTTCCTCTGTATTCACTGTAATCCCAACGTTTACCTCTGGATTCACTCTAGTCCCAAAGTTTACCTCTGGATTCACTCTAATCCTAACGTTTACCTCTGGATTCACACTAATCCCAACATTTTTCTCTGAATTCACAGTAATCGTCAATGTTTTCCTCTGATTCACTATAATCCTTAATGTTCCCTCTGATTCACTGAAATCCCTTCGTTTACCTCTGGATTCACTGTAATCCCAACGTTTATCTCTGGATTCACTGTAATCCCAAAGTTTAGCTCTGGATTCACACTAATAACAACATTTTTCTCTGAATTCACAGTAATCGTTAAATGTTTTCCTCTGATTCACTATAATCCTTAATGTTCCCTCTGATTCACTGAAATCCCTTCGTTTACCTCTGGATTCACTGTAATCCCAACGTTTATCTCTGGATTCACTGTAATCCCAACGTTTACCTCTGGACTCACTGTAATTCCCAATGTTTTCCTCTGTATTCACTGTAATCCCAACGTTTACCTCTGGATTCACTCTAATCCTAACGTTTACCTCTGGATTCACTCTAATCCTAACGTTTACCTCTGGATTCACACTAATCCCAACATTTTTCTCTGAATTCACAGTAATCGTCAATGTTTTCCTCTGATTCACTATAATCCTTAATGTTCCCTCTGATTCACTGAAATCCCTTCGTTTACCTCTGGATTCACTGTAATTCCAACGTTTACCTCTGGATTCACTGTAATCCCAACGTTTATCTCTGGATTCACTGTAATCCCAAAGTTTAGCTCTGGATTCACTCTAATCCCAAAGTTTACCTCTGATTCACTGTAATCCCAACGTTTACCTCTGGATTCACACTAATCCCAACATTTTTCTCTGAATTCACAGTAATCGTTAAATGTTTTCCTCTGATTCACTATAATCCTTAATGTTCCCACTGATTCACTGTAATCCCAACGTTTACCTCTGGATTCCCTGTAATTCCCAACATTTTCCTCTGTATTCACTGTAATCCCAAAGTTTACCTCTGGATTCACTCTAATCCCAGCGTTTTTCTCTGAATTCACTGTAATCGTCAATGTTTTCCTCTGATTCACAATAATTCTTAATGTTTCCTCTGATTCACTGTAATCCCAACATTTTCTTCTCATTCACTAAAATCTTCAATGTTTTTTTTCTGGATTCACAATAATCCCCACCGTTTTTTTCTTTTGATTCACGGTAATCCCCTCCGATTTCCTCTAGATTTACTGTAAACCCCACCGGTTACCTCTGAATTCATTGTAATCCTTACCGTTTTCCTCTGGATGTACTGTAATTCCCACCGTTTTCCTCTTGATTCATTGTAATCCCCAAACGTTTTCCTCTGAATCCCTTGTAAAGCTCAATGTTTCCCTTGTTAGTGTATCCATACAGTATATTTAAGAAAGCCAATGTAATTATTCAATTTCTTTAATATAAAAGGTGTTATTTTACAATGTAAACAATTATTAATGTTAGTAGATACTTAATAGTGTAGAAAAGCAGCATTTTCACTGAAAGTTCGTTGTTTTATACGAACTATATATATTTTATATTATTTTTTATCAGCAAAATAAAAGTTTAACAACATTGTAATTGATTTGGCATAACTATTTATTTGATCTAATTTGCACATATGTTAATTTTAATTGTTTTATATTCCTTGGTACTGTTAGCTAACGAAAAGCTTTGAATTGTAAATTCAATTATAATTCTTGTATTTGTATTTTGACTTAGTTCTTTATATATATATATATATATATATATATATATATCGTGATATTTAACATTGTCCATTATTTTTCCTTTACACTGACTTTATGAAGTTATTATTATTACTTGTAAAGATTTTTCCACCACTAAGTGCAATAATTTTACCTTATGTGGTGAAGTGACCGATAGGTACCTCATCACATAAGGTAAAATTATTGCCCTTAGTGGTGGAAAAAATTATTTACAAGTAATATTAATAACTTCATATGTGTGTGTGTGTGTGTGTGTGTGTGTGTACGGGTGCGGGTGCGTTAGTGTGTGTGTGTGTGTGTGTGTGTGTCTTATACATATATATATATATATATATATATATATATATATATATATATATATACATATATATATATACATATATATATATATATATATATATATATATATATATATATATATATGTATGTATATGTATATAAAATCATGTTTGTATTAATATACTTGGATAATAAATTAATTCTGATACAATTGTTCCATATGTTTGCTCAAAATAACTAATAGAATAATAAGACATCAAATTCAATAGTTTACCTGTTTTGTTTTAAATCTAAGGGACTAATACTGTACCTCAAATAAGGCATCTAGACTCCCATACTATCGCTTCAATATATCTCCAAGCACAGAATCATTAACTTTAATAAAGCTATTTCATTTGCTGATGAAGTCGATTCACGACCAAAATATTTTCCGAAATATTAACTGAGGCGCATTGGATAGGGTTATTATTTACCAGCTTATTCGATTCTAGCGCCATAAATTCTTCAAAAAACCGACAACGGAGTGCTCAACCAGAAGGCTGTCACTCACAGCATCCCTGTCTGGATTTATTGCCTATACAAGCCTATAGGCGGTACTGCGTTATTGTAAATCAAGTGGTGGTGGTTAATATGTTTTTAGTTGGCCTAAGTTGGGTAGCCTGTTTCGTGCTTATAAACTTGCCGTACGAAGCACTTGGCGTCCTATGATAGGGAATTGGTATAATACACAACGGTAAGCGATTAACAGAGTAAACGTTTAGAAACAAAGATAAAATATAACGTCAAAGAAGAAAATGACTTCGTCACAAATACGTAGCAAGATATAACAAGTAATACGATCAAAAAATGTTTAGTCAATACCTACTTAGGTCAAAAAAGAAACCTTTTATTTTAGTTAAATTCTATTAAATAATTATAATTATTATAAATAGAGTAACATAATCAATGCGTTAGAACAGCTGTTCTACTACATAACCTATATCATAAAATCAGCTGTTTTATGAAATCATATGTTACTACTATTTTTTAGCTAAATGAGGCGAAATAACTAGGCTATATTGCATGCCTTGTCCCTTTTGTAAACGTTTTTCTCCCATATGAGACAAAATTTGATAATTAAATTTATTTGAATAATTATTATTGGAAAAACTCTATTATTTTTCAAAATAATATTTGAAAAAATCAAGTGTCATCCATTACTAGTTTTAAAAACTACTGTTTTGAATTTGAGTGGATGAATAAAAAGTATTTTATTAACGATTGAAATTTTGAACAAGATATATAAGGAGAGTGTGAGCTAATAGAAGGAATTGAATGATAATAAAATCATTGATTGTTAATGCCTACGGTATTTTACGCCCGTTAAGGCCGCTGGTAGCCATAACAAGACCAAAAGGTTTAATTAGTGTAATAGAAATTCATAAAGATTATGGTAAAATTATGCTTCCAAAATGAAAATCCAATGACTGTACATAAATATCAACTCCGTTGTCCTCGTGAATAGACGCAAGTGTGTTCAGTACATTACACCTAATTTATTTAAATTTCTTCCTTGAAGGAATGCATTAATTTTAAGCCAAATGGGACTAAATAATTATATAGCATAGCTCGCTCTTTTAAAAGTTTTTCTTCCATATAAGACTAAAATTAATTCCTTAAATTTAATTAATGAATCAATATTTGAAAAGCTGTGTTTACAAAAAACGGCATCCACGTTTTTGAAAATGTATTTCAACTTGAGTGGATGAATAAAAAGTATTTTACTAACTATTTAAAATTTGAACGGAACAAAATAAAGGAGAATATGAGCTAATAAAAAAAACTGTTTAAAGTACAAATAATTTCATTAGAAGTAATCGCCTACATTTCCCAGTAAACCGGTTGCGTTTTATATTATAGATGCTCAATATTTTTATTATTTGAGAGAAATATTCTGGAACAATTTATCTTCTAATAGCTGCTATGTTTGACCAGTCGCCCAGAAATAAACAGGTTCGCCACAGTACAACCTTACAAGGCCAAATTGACGTCATGTAACTTTCCTCGTGGGGGAGCGATTTAATTGTCTACTTTTCTCTTTTATTTCCCTCAACTCTTTTTTTTCGTCTTTCAACTTTCGGATTCTTTTTAACGTTCTCACTAAATTCTCGATAACATTTAGGGTATTGTAAAGTAATCTCCATATACATATATTTCTACAATTTATTAATCCTGTAAAACTGTTATACGAAGTCATTTTTTCTTTACTTTAAACTTTTTAAACATATGTTCAACACAATATTTGTGATATTCTAGGGCAATTATTTAACTATAGCATTTGCTGTCAAACGTATTGCAAAAACAGCCTATATTTATTAAAAGAAATTGCTTTCATAAATAAATAATTATCAAATGTATCTACATTTTTTGCTACGATGTCAACAAGTACACTTTGCAACGATAACAAGAAATACGATACCAACAAGTACATTTTGCAAAGATACCAATAAGTACATTTCTTCAACGATACTAACTAGAATACATTTTGCAACGATAAGAAGTAGTATTCTTTTGCACGATACTAAAAAGTACATTTTTGCAACGAAAAAAAAAATTTTTAGTATACAAACAAGTACGTTTTGCAACGATACCAGGTAGTACATTTTTGCAACGATGCCAAGAAGTACATTCTCGCAACGATCCCAACAAGTACATTTCTTCAACGATACCAACAAGTACATTTTGCAACGATACCAACAAGTACATTTTTGTAATGATACAAAGACGTACATTTATCAAACACTACCAACAAGCATATTTTTACAACGATACTAACAAGTACATTTTGCAACTATAACAAGATATACATTATTGCAACGATACCAACAAGTACATTTTTGTAATGATATAAAGACGTACATTTATCAAACACTACCAACAAGCATATTTTTACAACGATACTAACAATTACATTTTGCTACTATAACAAGATATACATTATTGCAACGATACCAACAAGTGCAATTCTTCAATGATAGCAATAAGTATATTCATTCAACGATACCAACTAGTAAAATTTGCAGCGATAACATAAAGTACATTTTTTCAAAAATACAAACAAGTAGATTTTGCAACGATACCAAGAACTACAATTTTTAACAATACAAACAAGTACATTTTGCAACGATAACAAGAAGTACATTTTTTCAACGATACAAACAAGTCCATTAATCCAATGATGTCTAGAAATGCATTTTTGCAACGATAACAGCAAGTACACTTTGCAACGATAACAAAGAAATACATTATTGCAACGATACCAAGAAGTACATTTCTTCAACGATACCAATAAGTAAATTGTGTAACAATAACAAGACGTACATTATTGCAACGATACCAAGAAGTACATTTTTGCAATGATACCAAGAAATACATTTTTGCAATGATACCAAGAAGTACATTTTTGCAATGATACCTAGAAGTACATTTTTGAAACGATACCAAAAAAGTACTTTTTGCAATGATACCTAGGAGTACATTTTTGCAAAGATACCTAGAAGTACATTTTTGCAACGATAACAGCCAGTACATTGTACAACGATACCAAGAAGTCAATTTTTGCAAAGATACCATACTTCTGTACATTTTTGCACGATACCAACAAGTACATTTTGGAACGATACCAAGAAGTACATTTTTGCAATGATACCTAGAAGTACATTTTGGAACGATAATAACAAGTACATTGTGCAGCGATAACAAGAAGTATATTGTGCAACGATACCAAGAAGTCAATTTTTGCAACGATACCATACTTCTGTACATTTTTACAACGATACCAACAAGTACATTGTGGAACGATACCAAGAAGTACATTTTTGCAATGATACCTAGAAGTACATTTGGGAACGATAATAACAAGTACATTGTGCAGCGATAACAAGAAGTATATTGTGCAACGATACCAAGAAGTCAACTTTTGCAAAGATACCATACTTCTGTACATTTTTGCAACGATAACAACAAGTACATTGTGGAACGATACCAAGAAGTACATTTTTGCAATGATACCTAGAAGTACATTTTGGAACGATAATAACAAGTACATTGTGCAGCGATAACAAGAAGTACTTACCAACAACTACATTGTGTAACGATAACAAGAAGTGCATTGTGTAACGATACCAAGAAGTAAATTTTTCCTACTATACAAACAACTACGTTTTGCAACGATACCAGGAAGTACATTTTGCAACGATACCAACAAGTACATTTTGCAACGATACCAGAAAGTTCATTTTGCAACGATACCAACAAGTACATTTTGCAACGATACCAATAAGTACATTTCTTCAAAGACACTAACTAGTTCATTTTGTAACGATAAGAAGTAGTATTCTTTTGCACGATACCAACAATTACATTTTTGCAACGATACCAAGAAGTACATTTTTCCAAAGATACCATACTTCTGTACATTTTTTCACGATACCAACAAGTACGTTTTTGCAACGATACCAACAATTACATTTTTGCAACGATACCCAGAAGTTTTTTTCCAACGATAAAAACAAGTACTTTTTTGCAACGATACCAAGAAGTACTCTTTTGCAACGATGCCAAGAAGTACATTTTTTCAACGATACCAACAAGTACAATTCGCAACTATACCAAGAAGTACTCTTTTGCAACGATACCAAGAATACACTTTTTCAACGATACCAACAAATACAATTCACAACTATACCAAGAAGTACTCTTTTGCAACGATACCAAGAATACATTTTTTCAACGATACCAAGAAGTACTCTTTTGCAACGATACCAAGAATACATTTTTTCAACGATACCAATAAGTACAATTCGCTACTATACCAATAAGTACTCTTTTGCAACGATACCAAGAATACATTTTTTCAACGATACCAAGAAGTACTCTTTTGCAACGATACCAATAAGCACTCTTTTGCAACGATACCAAGAATACATTTTTTCAACGATACCAATAAGTACAATTCGCTACTATACCAAGAAGTACTCTTTTGCACGATACCAAGAATACATTTTTGCAACGATACCAATAAGTACTCTTTTGCAACGATACCAAGAATACATTTTTTCAACGATACCAACAAGTACAATTCGCAACTATACCAAGAAGTACTCTTTTGCAACGATACCAAAAATTATATTTTGCAACGATACCAAGAAGTACTCTTTTGCAACGATACCAAGAATACATTTTTGCAACGATACCAACAAGTACAATTCGCAACTATACCAAGAAGTACTCTTTTGCAACGATACAACGATAAGTACATTTTTTTCTACATTCTTTGAAAAGTACGGTTAATTTTTTTCATTTAATACGAGTTTAATAAAAAATAGTATTTTTTAAGTAAAATAACATTCGCAATTTACCTAAACATTGCTGAATTATTTCAACAAACGTCTGGTTCGTTACTTTGTTGCAGAGGATGGTTTGTGTGCATTATCCCAATACGTGAATGTATCCAAGTTTACTGGAAGGAAATGTCAGACTGAGCGGTATTAAAAGCACAGCTACCTTCTATCGCACCTTTCAAGTCTTTTCAAGTTTAATTAAAGAGCTGCCGCACAGAACCTGTGCAATATTACACATGAAATAGTTTCTTTGAAACGTTTAGAGGTTTGCTTGAAAGTATATTAAATAATTCTTTTGAGATATTTATTTCGAAAGGAAGTTAATAATATTTTTTGTTTTAGTCTAAATACCGCTTTTCATGGAACAATTTAAGTATGATATGGTTAACACAAAAGCTAAAAGAAAGTAGAAAGAATTGGATGCTTTTATCTTTCATCTTATTTTGCGTCAGGCAAAATACTTTATATCCCGGGTATTATTTTCGAAAATAACGAAAAGGGAAGTGAAAGTGGAAAGGAATCCAATTCAATATTTTTACAATTAAAAATCAGGTAACACTGAAAAAATTAATCGATAATATTTCTGTAAATACTTTCTCCCAAAAAGGTGACCAACGAAAGGGCACGTCCCTTTCAAAAAGGAAGGTAAAAAACAAATATTACTAAAAAACAAAGCGTTATAAAAACGTAACCTACTGCGACACAGAAATTATAATTAAAAACAGAAACAAACCAACCAACACAATACAGAAAACTCAATTAGTCAGTAAAGGGAAAAGAGCTAAAATAAATGATATTAACTCAAATAAAGTAATAAATTAAAATTATATTATTATTATTTTTTATTATTATTATTATGATTATTGTTATTATTATTATTATTATTATTATTATTATTATTATTATTATTATTATTATTATTATTATTATTATTATTATTATTATTATTATTATTATTATTATTATTATTATTAACTCCGCTACGCCGGTCCCAAGCCCGGGGCCTCATCTTACGATGGGGAAGGAGGAGGGATAGAGGAGTAACATCTCTTTAAAAAACCTTGGTTCAGCTGGCCCGGCTGATAGTACCTCGTGAGGGCTCCTTGTACAGGGTTACAGTACTAGGGGAAGGAACCCCGAAAACAAACCAAAGATGGAAGTTGTAGATAAAACCAAACCTACGGTGCAGAGGGTCGGATCCCCAGTACCGGCGACCGTCGGGAGTGAGCAAGCAGGCACCGGGTCGTCGTCAGCCAGCGCCTGCAAGAAACATACCTCGGGGATGGAACACTTGGTCCCCTTGGATGAAAATGTGACAAGTGGTGAGGAAAGAGATCCTTTCTCTAGGAGCTCCAAGGTTCAGAGGACACCACTGTCAGGTCCCAAGCCACTTGAAAGGAAGAGAAATGACCCTAAGATTGCCAGGAAAAAAGTGATGCCTCTCCATTGGTTACGCAAGGGAGAAAAAATGGAAGTGCGGGAACTGGAACACCGGGAAAAGCAATAGCAGAAAGCTCTCACCAACTATCTCCTCAAGAGAAACAGATGCAAAAAATTGCCCGAGAGGAAGCAGAGCACTTCAAAAAATGCCGAGTCGTGCTAAGCAAAATGAAGGCTGCTATAGGCAGACAAAAAAACGTCAGCATTGACATTAAATCTGGAATTATGGAGCTCGAAGATCTAGTAGACGAGCTAAGCTACTTAAAGAGATCACGGGAGAGGGCTGAATTCTTCCTAAAAGAAGAAGAGGCACAAAATGCTAATTCTCCACACATAGGGGAAGGAAAGAAAAGAGTGGCTTCGAGCCCCCTTCAACAGGGAAAAAACACAGTCAAGAAGATGGCCTCTCGAGAGTAGATGGCACAAGGCCTAAGAACTCTACAGAGTCCACTTTCATCACAGGGACTGCTAATGAGAATCCTTCTTCTCATAAGGAGAATGAGAATGGCGGCCAGTGGACGGTAGTTCAAACCCGCAAACACGTTGCAGCTAGAAGGCAGCATCGGTGGGAACTGGCCATGGAATCCAATCAAATGACTCCAGGTCAAATAAAAAAGAAGAAAGTGAGAAGACAGCTTATTAAGCCTGTCAGTGGGAAATCTTTTGCTGATGTTTTACGCGTCTTCCACGACAAGGTAAAGCCTGAGGACCTATATACGGGCATAAAATCCATAAGGGAAACGAGATCAGGGGATGTACTCTTTGAGATGTCTGGCAGGGCGGAAAATATCGATTAATTTAACAAAACTATAACAGATGCAATTGGGGAAGTAGGGAATATACAACACCTAGTCCCGAAGGTAACAATAGAGATCAGAGACCTAGACTCAATGACAGAAGAGAATGACGTAAAGGATGCTCTCGCTCGTAATTTACAGAATAGTAATGACGAACGCAAGATTGACGTAACGGCAGCAAATGATAGAGGGCAGAAGATGGTTATTGTTGTTTTAAGCGAGGCAGAATCAGGCATTCTTTTAAAGAATAATAGGATTAAAATTGGCTATGTCGGCTGTAGAATCAGGTTGAGGATTGAGGTAACACGTTGCTGGAAGTGTCTCGGCTATGGGCATAAGACTGGAAAATGCAACGGACCTGAAAATGCAACAGCTAACATCAGGTCAAAGACTGTCAGCAGGAACCTTATTGTATGCTGTGCGCGGAAATGAACCTGGATGTGGACAAGACAAAACACGTCTCCGGATCTGGGAAATGTATAGTGTTTCGCCAAGCGCTGGAAACCGAAAAACTAAAAGAAAATGGCTAGACGGATTATCTAAGGAAATCTGGGCAGAGGAACACTGTCTAATGACTTGCTTTCGCAACTTCGATTAGAACATAAGGCTGACATTATAATAATAAGTGAGCAGTATTAGGACTTGGCATCACCTTCATGGTTTTAGGACAGCTTGGGAACCGCAGCTATTTGGATACCCGCTGGGAACCTTGCCATTGAAAGTCATGGCTCTGGAACCGGACATGTATGGATTAAGAGCAACAGTGCTACATCTAACTCCCAATGAGTCCATCGAAGACTTCTCGAGCTTGAGGAGAGACTACAGGCTACAGACGGTAGCTTCATTGTTGGAGGAGATTTCAACGCATGGGCTACAGAATGGGGGGGCAGATATAACTAACTACAGAGGTAACCGCGTGATCGAAATAGCATCAAAACTGGGACTCGTCATCCTTAACACAGGTAACACGACTACCTTCCGTCGACCAGGATATATAGGTAGCATTATCGACATTACATTGGCCTCAGAATCTTTAGTCCCCAGAATTCAGGACTGAGTAGTGATGGAGGACTATACGGCAAGCTATCAGCAGTATATCCTAATCAGCATCAACCCTGAGAAATCAAAGAGACGTTTGAGAACACTGAGAAAAAACAGGTGGAATGTCGAAAGAACGGAACAGGATAAGTTCTCGGAGGTCCTGCAGGGTTCTTAATTGGATGCCATCGAAATGAGACAAACAACGCAAAGGCACAGTTACGTCGAAGGTGAAGTAGACACAACAATGAAACTCATTCAAAGAGCCTCCAAAGTTGCTATCCCACAAAAACTGTTCCCTAGAGGATATAGACATTCTGTATATTGGTGGACTGAGGAGATAGCTATATCACGGAGAAAGTGTCTTAGAACGAGACGTCTAGCTCAACGGGCAAGGCGAAGGGGACAGGGTGTGGGCTATGAAGACACACTGGATTGCAAAACAGCAAAGAGAGAACTGCGTAGAGCAATTAGAGAGAGCCAAAGGCGATGCTGGGAGGACCTCCGTGAAGACCTAAATAGCGACCCCTGGGGTCTGGGGTATAAGCTCGTGATGAAAAAACTAAATTCATTCACGCCTGGAAGACAACTGAATATTTGAAGATTATAGTTTATTCCCTTCCCATATTAATCCCTTCGGAGTTTCTTAAAGCCGTATTGAGAACTCACCCACACGTATTACTCAATGTGTACAACCACTGCTTGAAAGCCGGCGTACTTTAGTGTCCGTTGGAAGGTAGCCAGATTGGTTCTGATTAACAAAGGCAAAGAAAACTTGGATTCTCCGTCTTCATACAGACCGCTGTGCATGTTGGATGTGGCTGGATAGTTGCTAGAAAAACTTATTAGGCCACGGCTGCTCTCGGCCTTCCACGATGCAGGGTATCTCTCTGACAGACAGTTTGGCTTTAGGAAAGGCAAGTCAACTAGCTATTAATACTGTTAGAACCGTAGTTGATGCTGCTAAAATAGTCGAGGTAGGTAACCATTTTTCACCACCTGTTTGTCTTCTGGTTACCCTAGATGTACGTAATGCCTTCAACACAGCGAGATAGAAAGACATACTGAATGACCTGGAGAGGACATTCAATCTGCCTCAGTATCTCCTACGGATAGTACGAGACTACCTTAACAACCGGTATCCTCAGATGGACCTAGAAGGAAGAAAGTAACAGCAGGAGCAGCTCAAGGCTCCATTCTTGGCCTCTGGAATGCAAATTACGACAATATTTGTGTATAGCAATCTAAGATGGAACGTTCCTGGTGGGATACGCAGACGACATTGCTGCAATCATTCAAGAGTTCACCTAATTGCAACTGGCCCTAGTAATGCATCGTGTTAGCAGCTGGATGATGGAGCATGGTCTGCGCTTGGCTCTGGAAAAAAACCAAGATCGTTCTGATATCCAAAAGACATCTTACTCCTAGCCCTGAAATGTTTGTAGGAGAGGAAAATATAGCGGTTAAAAATTCCATTAGGTACTTGGGCATCATGATTGATAGGATGCTGAATTTTCAAAATCATGTTAAATGCGCAGCTGAGAAAGCGATCAGTCACAACAGCTATGAGTAGACGTCTAGCTAACGTTGAGGACCTTCTAAAACGGCACAATTTTTCGTGAGCCCAGTCTTTACACATTCGACACTGTAATCAGTCTTCTTTAAACCTCTTGCCAAAAATGATGTAGTGAGTGTTATTGTTAGCCTTATTTGGGATACTTTTGTCGTTATTATTTAAACCTTTCTTAAACTTGTACTTTTGTAATGTTTCCTCAGTTTGTTTTCCGCAACTTTCATTTTCACTGAGCGTTTCACAACTTCCCCTTAAATACAACTGAGTCTGTCCCCTGATGAGCCTCTTGGAACACTGTATTTTTCACTTGCTTCCCTTATTGTCATTTTTTTACGTAAAACGTGATTTATTGCTTTCTTCATAAACTCTTCACTAAATTTCCCTCTTATCTTTCCCTTTTCTCTTTGTTAAAAAAATCCTTAGAGTAGTGTTTTAACTGTAAATATTTTCAGATTCCTTTTTTTCCGATACCACCCGAAAGTGCTTGGTGCAATACCACCCGAACAGAAATTGACATGGACTTAGCTACTTAGCTACATTATAATACATATAAATACTCACATTTACTGAAGTTATAATCTGCTAAACCTAACTTTGTACTGCAACAAACACGAATAAACAACAAAACATGACAATACAACTAAACGACGCAGTATTTTTATTCAATATGGTGACAACGGCTCCGTTTTCCTTGAAGAAACAATCTGATGGCATGAGAATTGCTGCCGTATGATTTGTCCGGTACCACCCCCTCTCCAATACCAAACGACTTTCCCCTAGTTACTTACATCAGGGGTCTCCAACCTTTTCTACTCAAGGGCCGCATAGAAAACATTTGGAGGAAAGGCGGGCCGTTAATATTTCAGGACAGAAAGTCTAGTCCCCCCCCCACCATACATCCACGACGTTTTTTCTATTCAAGGGCTCAGTGGTGGTTTTTGAGATTTTCTTGCTTAATTGTTTACTTCTTTACAGCTAGTTTTACAGTTATAGAGAAAAGAAGTGGCAAGTCAGAGACTAGTACTGTACTAATATTTAATGGAAATATATATACCCAAATGAAATTTTTTTCATTATGCTAGCTTTCCGCGGGCCGTAAAACATTTGTTCGCGGAGAGGAAAAAATCTGTTCGTGGGCCAGATGTGGCCCGCGGGCCGTAGGTTGGAGGCCCCTGACTTACATTTACTATCTGTAATACTAAATATAATTTGTTTAATGAAATTTGATTATAAACATATACTACGTAGTTTTATGAAAATGGCTGATTATTTCCAAAATCTCTGCCTAATTTTTAAAAAAATATACTTCTGTAAGAAATACATCTGAAAAGCGATAGGTTAGAATATTTTATTGCCATTGCTTGTTTCTTTCGCTCTACCGTCAATGCAGCTATTTGTTATAGATTATATTATTCACTAATTTTAGTTTTTAGAGAAAATTATTTTACTTAAACTTAAAATTTGCTTTTTCTATATATTATCGTATCTGGCCTCAATAAATAAGCGTAATAGATTAATCGGTCGGTTGCATAAAAGATTATTCAAATAGAAATGTCACAGCTGACACCTAGCACTTTTACGAATTTCGGTAAAAACATTCGTATGTAAACGTTTATATTTAAATGTCGATATAATAAGAACATAAATATCCATTATAAAGTACTAAGTGTTAGAGTATTTTTAACTAATTATAAATTTTATATTTAAAATGATAAACTGATAATATTAAAACTGTGGGTTATAAGAGAAACATGCATGAGCCAAAGCCTATCCTAAAGTAACTTTCGAAGATATGTAATATCGCAATAGGAAAGAGTGAGGTAGTAAAATCACAGACGAAGTGTCGGAGGCGGTTCCCAAGCGGTGTTCACTCTAACCCCGCCATTTAGTCACAAGTTACTGGCAAATCTTCTGGGCTAAGGTTTGGCAAGTCAATAAGAACGAATCACTTTATTAAAACCAAAACAAACTATAACCATATACGAATTCGCTGCAATACGTTGAAAGATTTGTAAAATTTGTTCTTTATAAACTCCATAGATTATTTTCGTTACTCCATGTAAACAAAAGTATACAAACGTTTGCGTAAAAATATAGCTATGTTTGTCTAAAGTATATTAGGATAAATTGAATTAAGAGTGGGAATCAAATGGGAAACAGGATAGAAACAGCTTACAGCAACATCGTTGTATCAGCCTGTGGAAACCGTATTGGCAGCACACTGAAACTGCATTAAAGCTCAACACAGCCACTGAACATCAATAATTTGCAACACATTTTGTGAGGTAGTCAATGTGACAAGATAATAATGTAAGTGCGCAATGCCAGTTTTTTATTGCCATATGTTTCGTTGCATTTATTTTTGCTGTTTAGTGTTGCTGTATTTTTACTTGCAGGATTGGATACTTATCTATTT
>JBAIZL010000004.1:35811162-35816162 GCA_036971475.1 Prosapia bicincta | reverse complement strand
TTAATCATAAATTTAAATTTTGTAATGAGTTTCTCTATATACTCGTATTACAGCTTTAGCTCCAGTCTGTAGCGGAGAAATAGGCATTTTTATTTTACTTCCAACTTTGGTTAGATTTAACGTAAATGTGCCAATCAACTTAATATTGTCTTGACATGTTTTAAGAAAAAATATAATTCGTAAAGAGTAATTGTGGTGATCACACCAAAACTAGAAATTATGTAAATAGATTTGAAGCAGGCGGGTGGTTTGTTTAGCTCTGTTGCCAACTATGGAACTAGGCTCGCGAGGTATGGTCAAAAGTCACTTACACCTGAGCACTAATTGGCAATCCTAAGCGAACAGTGTTGCCAAGTTCAAGAGTCGGGTAGTCAGTCTATAGCCTACCCCTGGCTCGTCCTCGCCCATGTGGCAACACTGCATTTTTGGACACGCTGATTTCTAAGTGTTGGCATTATCGCATTTCTCGATATAAAGTGAAAGTCTTAAATGTTCATGCCTAGTTATCCTATATATGTATAAGAATTGTTGTCCTGAGTAACTGGCTGAGAATAAACTTAGAGTCGAAACTATGAAAGGTAGAGACTTTACATTTCATAACATAGACTCATACTAAGAAAGGATTTTGCAAAATGTTGATTTTAAAGCTTAAAAATTCTAAAATTGCGATATTATACATGATTGTTTCAATCGTCTCTATACAAATGCATATATTTTCGGTTAAATAATACGCTCTTATAACTTTATATTCCCATTCCATAACCATCATCAATTATTAGATGTTTTTAAATTTGTTAAATTAACATATAAGTGAACATTTTAAACGAGTGCGGGGAATGCCGCCAAGGGTCGCTGGTTCCCAATATAAGTACAAATATAAAAAAAAGTTAATTTACCAGTGAACGTGTATTTGATAATACGAAATAACTATTTTCGTTCCCAAATAATCAAAAGTATAATATAATTACGGTTGTGTGAGTAGAGGGCTAACTTGAGAAGAGGTATAACTTAAAGAAAGACAAAAAAGCAGATTATATCTCAGGTTTACTTTCTGCAGCGTGAAGGAACCACGTTTCTGAGAAATATTTACCTGATTTAAATTTATTTCGGCCTACTTAATGAAGAAGAAAGAAGTGTATTTAATTAAAATTAACTCAAATTATAAACATTTTCATTCTGTCACCATGGAAACCATTTAAAAATTAAATTTGATTCATCTGTGACTCTCGCTTTGCTGACTAAAGCAATCTTTTATCGCGGCGAGATTAGCTGTAGAACAGGTGTAATTAGAGCGAGTTCGGACGGATTTGTATAAAACAGTGGGTAGTGCAAAACCTTTTTAATTCAAAGAATTTGCGTATCGCCTTCACAAAAAAAGGCTTAAAATTGTTTTAGTTGCCTTTAAATTTGAGACTGGAGAATTATCAAGAAAAGGAAATAAATAATTATTGAAAAAATTCAGTTAAACAGGAAACCAAACCCAAGATTAACCCTGTGGTGGACAGTGCCATTGCTTTACAGAGACGGTTTCTTAATAAAATCCGACGGGGTACCCATTTAAATATCTGGCTTTCTTAGCACAGTAACGTATTTGCAATTTTAAGCTGTTTTATCTGTTCCTAATTATATTTCCTGTTACAATTATTAGGAAATTATAAAGTATATTTTATTTTAAACTAACAGACTGTTATAGCCTAACTAAATCTACAAACGTAGATACCAGAGCCGTGGTATAGAGTAGATACAGGAGGTACATGTACTTACAACCTAAGTGGTTGTAAACAAATAAATACTGTAATTACAGCTTTCATAATGAAAAAGTGATTTATTTACAGCCCATTCCATTATTTTTTTCTTTGAATAAAAATTAAGTTTGTTTTTTGAGTAAAAGTAAGGTTTGCTCTTTGAGTAAACGTTAAGTTTGTTCTTTGAGTAAAATTTAGGTTTGTTCTTTGAGTAAAATTTTAAGTTTGTTCTTTGAGTAAAAGTTAAGTTTTTCTTTGGATAAAAGATAAGTTTGTTCCTTGAGTAAAAGTTAAGTTTGTTCTTTGAGTAAAATTTAGGTTTGTTCTTTGAGTAAAATTTAAGTTTGTTCTTCGAGTAAAAGTTAAGTTTATTCTTTGAGTAAAATTTAGGTTTGTTCTTTGAGTAAAATTTAGGTTCGTTCTTTGAGTAAAATTTAAGTTTGTTCTTCGAGTAAAAGTTAAGTTTTCCTTTGAGTAAACGTTAAGTTTGTTCTTTGAGTAAAAGTTAAGTTTTTTTCTTTGAGTAAAATTTAGGTTTGTTCTTTGAGTAAAATTTAGGTTTGTTCTTTGAGTAAAATTTAAGTTTGTTCTTTGAGTAAAAGTTAAGTTTTTCTTTGGATAAAAGATAAGTTTGTTCCTTGAGTAAAAGTTAAGTTTGTTCTTTGAGTAAAATTTAGGTTTGTTCTTTGAGTAAAATTTAAGTTTGTTCTTCGAGTAAAAGTTAAGTTTGTTCTTTGAGTAAAATTTAGGTTTGTTCTTTGAGTAAAATTTAGGTTCGTTCTTTGAGTAAAATTTAAGTTTGTTCTTCGAGTAAAAGTTAAGTTTTCCTTTGAGTAAACGTTAAGTTTGTTCTTTGAGTAAAAGTTAAGTTTTTTTCTTTGAGTAAAATTTAGGTTTGTTCTTTGAGTAAAATTTAGGTTTGTTCTTTAAGTAAAAGTTAGGTTTGTTCTTTGAGTAAAAGTTAAGTTTGTTCCTTGAGTAAAAGTTGAGTTTGTTCCTTGAGTAAAAGTTAAGTTTGTTCTTTGAGTAAAAGTTAGGTTTGTTCTTTGAGTAAAAGTTAAGTTTGTTCTTTGAGTAAAGGTTTAAGTTTTTCTTTGAATAAAAGTTAAGTTTGTTCCTTGAGTAAAAGTTAAGTTTGTTCTTTGAGTAAAAGTTAAGTTTGTTCTTTGAGTAAACGTTAAATTTGTTCTTTGAGTAAACGTTGAGATTGTTTTTGAGTAACGGTTAGGTTTGTTCATCTAAAGGTTGATGGTTAGATTACTAAAGTAACTTAATTTTACAAATGCATTTTATAGCTTAGTATGTTTTAGCAAAACAGCTTCCCGACGACCCAACAGTCGAGTAATTTGAAGTGCCAAAATAGCATAAAATATGAGAGATAAAGGTGCTCAAAATTTCTCCAGGAGGTTGTGCCTCTCCCTTACATTGTTCTGGCTTCTCCCCTGGTAGATGTACACGCCTGGTAGACTAAACAATTGGACTTACAGAAACTGAACGTTTATAAAAGGATATGTAAAGCTAAAGGACACTAAAATAATCACCTGGTATCACATATTTTTATAACGTTTGATAATTATTGTATTAATAACTCGGTAATATGTAAATAATTTGATCTCTACTCACCCCTGCAAAATCTGTACTCTGGCGCCTTAATCGAGCAGAAAATAGTTTACTAGAAAATATAATGAGATGGAGTGTACTTTCAAGCAAGCATTACAAATTATTTTATTCTTTTAGCATGAGTTTCCTTTATCGATTAAAAGATTCAGGGGCCAAATTTCTAGATTGAATTCTAAGGTTAGACCATTATACATTTAACACCTTTTGCTAGATGGTTAAAGTGTCCCTTACCAACAAAAACAAATAATATAAACAAACATTGTTTAAAGTTCATTCCTATTTAGGTCAACCATAAAAATTGCTTTAGTTACTTTTTATTAAATAATTAAAAAACAATATAAATAAAGTAACAAACTATGAGTTAAAACCACTGTTCAACCACATAACCTATAACATAAAATCAGCTGTTTTATGAAATCCTATGTTATCACTTATTTAACACAAAATAGGATGAAATAATTATATTGGATATTTTGCCCCTTTTGTGAGACGTTTTTCTCTAATATAAAACTAAATCTAATTCATTATTAAATTTAATTAATGAGTTAATATTTGAAAAAACTGTGTTAACATCTACTGTTATCCAGCACAAGTTTAAAAAAATTATTTAAACTTCATTGGATGAATAATAGGTATTTTAATAACGAGTTAAAATTTGCACAAGATATATATATATATATATATATATATATATATATATATATATATATATATATATATATATATATATAGGCCTATACATATATATAGAATATCAAATATGCTTTCCTGTTAGAATTATTTTTAAAATTAAATAATATACACTAATTACAGGAATTAATTTATTGAATAATACACTCAAAGCTTTTCGTTGGTTGACGTTACCAACGTCCTCAGGAATACAATACTAAGAATGACAAAAGAACTAAAGAATGATGACAAAAGAATGATGAGTTCTTTTGTCATTCTTAGTATTGTATTTCTGAGGATGTTGGTAATGTCAACCAACGAAAAGCTTTGAGTGTATTATTCAATAAATTAATTCCTGTAATTAGTGTATATTATTTAATCTTAAAAATACATATATATATATATATATATATATATATATATATATATATACCTGTATATATACATACATATATATATATATATATATATATATGTATATATATATATATATATATATATATATATATATATATATATATATACCTGTATATATACATACATATATATATATATATATATATATATATATATATATATATATATATATATATATATGTATATATATATATATATATATATATATATATATATATATATATATATATATGTATATATATATATATATTTAGGGAAAGTGTGAACTTTATAACTTTATAGAAGGAACTGAATAAAGACTGAGGAGCAATAATACATAATAAAATAGAAATATTTACATGCGGAGTAACATAAGATAAATTTTATTTCAAGCCATTAATTTGAAGGATAAAAGAAAAAACAGAAAACATTTCCAATAATAATCACAGATTTGGTAATATCTTTTTTACCAGCTCTAAATTTATCAAAAATGAATGTTATAACAGTAATATAATTTCGATGGTTTTGT
Source organism: Prosapia bicincta (assembly GCA_036971475.1). Taxonomy (NCBI): domain Eukaryota; kingdom Metazoa; phylum Arthropoda; class Insecta; order Hemiptera; family Cercopidae; genus Prosapia; species Prosapia bicincta. The sequence goes on along the minus strand of JBAIZL010000004.1, from coordinate 35,811,203 downwards.
TGCCGTTGACTTTAAGCGAAACGTCAAGACGTAACCCGAAT
>JBAIZL010000004.1:35631162-35783662 GCA_036971475.1 Prosapia bicincta | reverse complement strand
AATTATTGAGCTGATATTAAGTTTTGCTTAACCAGACTGCCATAAAGTTCAGACACTGTGGGGCCACTGTTGCAATACGAGTGTATGTGAGTACGTGACTGACACACCGAGGCAGCTAGCACAGAAATAACTAGAGAGGACATGGGCCGGTGAAGCAAGGTCCCCATCTTGGTGAGGTATCTGCCCGGAAAAACAAGACTTGGTTATCGACTAAGTGTAATAGTTAGTGCTTCACTCCAACAGCGTTTTAAACCTGTTACAATTGTCAGAAAATAATAAAACTTGGTTTCATAGTAATATATAATACAGAGATTACGATGGTGATAAAATTTAAATTTTATACAATCTTATTGTTTCATAGTAATATATAATACAGAGATTACGATGGTGATAAAATTTAAATTTTATACAATCTTATTACGACATTAAATTAAATCCTCTCTAAATAGAATTACAGTTTGACACACTAAAGTCAGTCAGTGAAGTTTTTTTTATTTTTTTAATTAGGTAAATGATGTCAGCGGGAAGAATCATTCCCAATTTTATTTCTTTAAAAAAAATATTTCGCTACGACCACCGGTTTGGTTGGGGCTTTGGTGTATTTGAGCGCAAACATTAGTTGCTATTGTCCGAAAGCTTGACTTGCTAATGCAAATGAATAACCCTATTGTGTGCGGGGGGTTAACCATGTTAAGTTATTTGTCTAGTCTATTGAATCTGTACAAAGATGTTGTCTTAATTAATCTTCCTTACAAAACGTACGTAATGAAAAACAAATGACAAAAATATTTTCCCAGTTTTTCCCTGTCGTAAAAATACGTTTACTTTCTGACGTTTACTAAGTCACTGAAAAAAATAGAATTGTTTTATACATAAATACAATTTATTGAAAATACATTTTAAACATTACTGGCCTAAAAGGGTTATTGTTTTGGAAAGATGATGTATATTTTCTTCTGAATGGAACTTTGAATTAAAATCTTTACAATAATAGTGCAACCTTACAATAAAATACTTTATACATACAGATTTTATAAGTAGGTAAAAATGACTTAAATGTACATCTTGTTCATAGAAATGTCCTGAACTATTAGGAAACGAATCTTTCACAATGCGCCTTTTCAAAACTGTTAATGTCATTTTATTATTAATTTGCTTTCTACTGGGCAATTCTACTGGCCGACACTACTTGACAAGTGAGCCTATTTGACGCTCTCCCCTAAGATGACATCGCTTGAGAGGGGGCATCTTGCTGGTGGCTATTGCGAAAGTTTGCTTCAACCACCTAGCTACGATGTCCTCTCTAGTTATTTCTGTGGTCGCTGGAAAGAGGACTTTGACGGCGCTGTGACTTTGAAGTGGTGTAGTGCGTTGCTATTTACAGGTTTGTTATTTCTGACTGAACCTCATGATGTGCACTGGGTAGTATCACTGTCGTGACAGATTTCGCGTATGTGTGTTGTTACCACTTGGATTTAAACCATTTAGAGGATAGAAAAACTGTCTTGAAACACATTTTCTTCTCTTCTGGTAAAATAGCTTATTCAGATAATAGTAAAATTAGCTTTAGCGGTAGGGTTTGGCAAGTGCCTATGTGGAAAGGTGTTGTGTAGCCCACCACGTATTATGTAAAGATGTGGATATGTAACTTGTGGCCCGCCACGTATTAGGTAAAGATGTGAATATGTAACTTGTAACCCACCACGTGTTATGTACAGATGTGGATATGTAACTTGTGGCCCATCACGTATTATGTACAGATGTGGATATGTAACTTGTGGCCCATCACGTATTATGTAAAGATGTGGATATGTAACTTGTGGCCCACCACGTATTATGTAAAGATGTGGATATGTAACTTGTGGCCCACCACGTATTATGTAAAGATGTGGATATGTAACTTATGGCCAGCCACGTATTATGTAAAGATGTGGATATGTAACTTGTGGCCCACCACGTATTATGTAAAGATGTGGATAGGTAACTTGTGGCCCACCACGTATTAGGTAAAGATGTGGATATGCAACTTGTGGCCCACCAAGTATTATGTAAAGATGTGGATATGTAACTTGTGGCCCGTCATGTATTATGTAAAGATGTGGATATGTAACTTGTGGCCCACCACGTATTAGGTAAAGATGTGGATATGTAACTTGTGGCCCGCCACGTATTATGTAAAAATGTGGATAGGTAACTTGTCGCCCGCCACGTATTATGTAAAGATGTGGATATGTAACTTGTGGCCCACCACGTATTATGTAAAGATGTGGATATGTAACTTATGGCCAGCCACGTATTATGTAAAGATGTGGATATGTAACTTGTGGCCCGCCACGTATTATGTAAAGATGTGGATAGGTAACTTGTGGCCCACCACGTATTATGTAAAGATGTGGATATGTAACTTATGGCCAGCCACGTATTATGTAAAGATGTGGATATGTAACTTGTGGCCCGCCACGTATTATGTAAAGATGTGGATAGGTAACTAGTCACCCGCCACGTATTATGTAAAGATGTGGATAGGTAACTAGTCACCCGCCACGTATTATGTAAAGATGTGGATAGGTAACTTATGGCCAGCCACGTATTATGTAAAGATGTGGATAGGTAACTTGTGGCCCGCCACGTATTAGGTAAAGATGTGAATATGTAACTTGTAACCCACCACGTGTTATGTACAGATGTGGATATGTAACTTGTGGCCCATCACGTATTATGTACAGATGTGGATATGTAACTTGTGGCCCATCACGTATTATGTAAAGATGTGGATATGTAACTTGTGGCCCACCACGTATTATGTAAAGATGTGGATATGTAACTTGTGGCCCACCACGTATTATGTAAAGATGTGGATATGTAACTTATGGCCAGCCACGTATTATGTAAAGATGTGGATATGTAACTTGTGGCCCGCCACGTATTATGTAAAGATGTGGATAGGTAACTAGTCACCCGCCACGTATTATGTAAAGATGTGGATAGGTAACTTGTGACCTGCCACGTATTATGTAAAGATAAAATTGGCTCTCACTTGGAAGAAGGCTGTACAACCCTGTACTAGTGAGTTGATTTACTAATAAATATAGTATATGTACAAGTACATTTTTCTGCCTTTCTTAACATTACAATATTTTCCTGTGTTGGCGCCTTTCGAAATGACTCCATTTTTAAAACTTAAATAGTAACTTCCCCCCACTCTTGAGTTCGTTTAATATTAGCCACGCCCCCAAGGAAAAGATAATAATGTACTCGAATATATACAAATATTCCTAACAGAAGTGAAGATGAGTACATTAAGAATTTTAATAAATATAGTTCAAGTGTATGTATAAATAACTATACTTATAGTTTACATATCAGGAAATAATACAATTAGCTTACAATAATCTACAACATACAATGTTACATAGTCTATTATTAACAGCTTGTCTAAAAATCATATTTAACAAATATTCTATTTTTCTGAATATTAAGGAAATATTTGGAAATTATTTTTAAACATAAATTCTAAGTGAATATAGAGACTTTAACTTACCACCATGTTTGGTATCGGAACAATTTGTCCTTTATCTGGTATGGCCGCCAAAGCTCTAGTTTTACTGTGACGAGATAAACCATTGATGCGAAATAAAAGTAAAAAAAGTCTATTATATTGTTTGTTCTCAAGGTTCTTAAGAAATGGGTTTAAACACGCCTGCGACCAAGTTTCGAGTCTGAGGGTCTGGCCCTTAGGTAAGGCCAGGAGTGGATAAAGGTCCGAATGCACTACCAGGACTGAATTAATCAGGCGGAATAAGTGGTACGGAAACCCTGATCGTTCGGAAGATTCTACTGCTACCGAGTAGTTATGGAAAAGCGATCAAACCGCTGTCCCTGGTTGGAGTTCGTCTCGGCCCAGCGCCGTGGCGGGCCGGTTACCAGTCTAGGCGTTATGGCAAGGTCGTCAGACTCCTGCATACTGCTACCACGGGTTGTGGCACTAGGGTTAGGACATCGAAAAAAACTATCGGTATTTGATACTATCTATAAACTACCAGTGACTATCGATATCAATATTATCGTTAAATTCAATCGATATATTGGTTAAAATTAATTTCAAACAATACCTATTTATTATAAAGGGAAATGTAATGTTAGTAAGGAAAGTAAAATCAGTAACTAAATGAAGAAAAATTTATTTATTTTTTAATATATAAAAACAATACATTTCTAAGGAATTAAAATTGACATTTACAAATATATATTTTTTTTATTTCTCTACAAAATGAAAATTATTTTACCCGTATTCTCTTTCCCAAGAGCCCAAGAATATCAACATATATGGATGATTAGGTTTTTTTAATCTGCTCCTATCTGCCGATAAAACTTTGCCAGCTTTGAAAAAAAGCGTCGAAAAACAGATGTTCCAACTGACGTAGGGACGAGTTTAGCGGTGAAATATACTTCCAAATTTTTATTGGACTGTCGAAGACGTCACTAAGGTCTGACTGGCTACCGTTGCCCCTATCAACTCTTTTATGCCAACCCATGTCGAACAATGTACTTATCGAAAGTCGAAACCCCTCGCCGCTGTGTGATGACACCCCCCCCCCCGCCCCGGATGACTTCTATCTTACATATTTAGTTTGAAAGTATGATGCTTGGAACATGTTCTTACTCAACTTAATTTATTTTATTTTCAACATATTTTATAAGAATAACATCTGTTAATAACAAGCGTGTAACGCTTTATTAAAATATTTATGTTGTCAATTTCATTTGCATTTACGTTTACTATACTCATAGAAATCAAGGTAAAACCTGTCGATAAAAAATGATTACATGATCAATAATTATAAAATTAAACTACTCTTTCCCCCGTAATTTTTAAGTAGTTTTTCGTCGATATAGCACTAAATAAATTTTAGTTCCTTTATACTTCAAAAATAGATATATCGAATCAAAATATCGATGTGTCTGATACATCGGATATGATGATATCAATGAAAAATATCGCCAATCTATCTCCAATATATCGATAAAACACTTTTCGATGTTCCAACCTTACGTGTCACCAAACCTGAAGCTAGTCACCCGGTCGGGAGTCAGGAGTTTAAGGTTGGATGTTTGGGGGTAGTTGTACTGTGGATGTGTGGCATGTTCTAACATGCTAGACTGTGGATTCCACACATAGGGAAATATGTTTGAGTCATTGGACAAGTAGGAGAGTCATCAGAAACCGATACTCCTTGTCAACACTCTTCTTTGTTTCTTCAAATTTTCAGCTAACACATAACCGAAGGTAACATCATAGAATATGTTTGAGCTATAGTTAACAGCATTCAAATGGATCACAATTTGTGACAGGTAATTTTTAAAGCTCTTCCACCATACCTAGCTTTTAGATATCTAACTATATGTTATATAACCTAAAGAGGTGTAAAGAATGAAAAAGTGAAACGCATTCAGTTAAATTCCGAAGTGATGACATCAATCCACTTCCTTTATATGTGTTAATCCACCTATAATGTATATTTGCACACCTTCAACAAATATCAAGCAATAGAAAATACATGTGCGCCTAAATATATACATTGTGCTGGCATGTGTGTGTGTGTGAATGTGTGAGTGTGTGCGTGTGAGTGTGTGTGTGTGTGATTTGTTTGCGTATACGTTAAGTAATAGATTTAAGTTTGATAAATTTGTTCCAAATAAAATCTAAATTCATAACTATATTAATTTTTATAAATTTCTTTGGCCGTCAGAAGACTAATTTATTATTACACACTGAGTATAGTATTTAAGTAGATGGGGTAGTTTTGCATAAATTAAACCATATAATATTCAATATTTTAACATAATTATGACTAAAGAAGTCTGAGTTGAAGATTTTACCTTAAATTTAACATTTAATAGTTAACTTATGTAAATAAATTTATATCTTTGGCTTTTGGAATTTGTATAGAATAACTTCAAACACACAAATAAAAAACTTTACTTTATGAGGTACAGAAATGATTGCTGTATTTTAATCAAGCTATATTAGAAATGTATCCGTTTCTCAAAATGATTTTACAATTATTTTCAGATGTTTTACAATCACAACTCTTTGGTTTGAAGAAACTTTTTAATTAAAACAGTTGAATATCGTATACAAGGAATTTTGACAATTAAAAAACTTTTTAACCCAGCTTCAGTTTGTCTCGATCAAACCTAGTTTTAATACGTTTTTGCAATTGTTTCATCCTTAATTGTTTTAATATGAATTTATTTACATGTTACAGAAATTACTTTCTAATAATGTGGACATTAAATTACTCTTTACTTACTTACCCTATAATCTAACCTTTCGATTACCTTATAAACTACCCTAAAGTGACACTTAAATTCCTTCACATCTTAAGTACTCTCTTAGTGAAACTTAAATTCCAAGAAAATATTTGCCAAAAATAATCTGTAGGAATATGTTTAATAGCTTACCCAAATACTGATTTTTTTTCGGAAATGTGTATTGATCATTTACTTCTCATTAGTTCACACTTTCCTTTATATATCTTGTTCAAATTTGCAATTGTTAATAAAATACTTCTTCATTCATCCACTTAAGTTCAAATACATTTCTTTAAACCTGTAATATATGACAATTGGTGTTCATACAGTTTTGCAAATATTAATTCACTAAATAAATTTAATGAATTAATTTTATTTTTATTTGGGAAAAATGTTTTCACAAAAGGGGCAAGGTATGCAATATAGTTATTTTGTCCCATTTGGCTTAAAATAAGTGATAACATATGACTTCATAAAACAGCTGATTTTATGTTACAGATTATCTGGTAAAACAGCTGTTCTAACACATATGTCATATTATATACATATATATATATATATAACATATAACATATATATATAACATATATAACATATATATATATATATATATATATATATATATATATATATATATTAAAAGGTTTTTTATCTATATAAATTGTAATTATTTAATAAAAAGTAACTATAATAAAATTTGTCTTAGTTGACTCAAGTGGGAATTGTCATTAAAAATTGTTTGTTTGTATTATTTGATTCTTTATTACATTTATAGATTTTCTCTTTGACAATAATAAAGTTATCTACTGTTAAGAAGTGTCAGTATAATCTTTGATAAGAATTTTGAATTGATAGAATTGGAACGAAATAGAGCATCGAAAGATTCAGCTAGTAAAAGCGATTGTTCATCAAACCATTCAATTAGTATAGCCTTTTCTCAGCATTTGCGTTTTCCTGAGATTCTAGAACTATTGTAAATTGTATCCAATCAAATAAATTGTGGGCTTTTATAGAACAAAGTAAATAATTTTATTCGCTGTAGAAGTGATTTTGAAAATATTTATATAACAATTGAAAATATGAATATTGATGAAAATCCATATTTTATATTTTCACAAATAGACAATTTTTTTAAGAAATGTTTAGAACATGTAATCTTAACAATCCTTCACAAATAATTCTAATTTTATCACCCATCTATGTTTTTACCTAAAACCAAAATTTTTCTTTGAAAATTTATACCTTTTTTCAATTTCTCTAGCTCAACATTTTAACCAATTAAAGGCAATTTTAATAAAAAAGACAAATTTTGATCTCTAATTTAAACCTTTAGAAAATGTATTTAATTTGTTTTATAATAATAATACAAAAACATACGTTTAAACCCCTAACTTTATCCTGAAAACACAAACATCACCCCCTAAAAATTAAACATATTTAAAGAGTCAAAATTAACTCAAAATTAAACCTTAAAATTACCATGTATATTTAAAATCAACATTAAATCCAAAAATTAAACCTATTAAAAAATCGAGGTTAATTCAAAAATCAAACATACTGTATTATACATGGAACCAAATCATAAAATCCCTCATACTAAAGAATAAAAATTAAAACATGAAATCATATATATTTATTTAAAGCCAACATTAAATTGTTAAGATAAACATATTTTTAAGAAATCAAAGTTTATTCAAATAATCAATCATTTATGAATCCTAAATAATAAAAATTTTTAAAAATTATAACACCTGGAAATATTATTTTTAATTATATCCTCTTTTTTTTATAGTTCTGGTGTTTAAACCTAAAATTGAACTGAATTTTAAAAAATTTTAAATAAAAACCCTCTACGTAGAGGGTTAGCTTTGTAAAAAAAAGAAAGTTTTGAACCGGTCAGCAAGTAAGTAATTACGTATTCACTTAGTTAAGTATTTTTTTTAATATAGTTCAATCAGTGAATTCAAGATGATTACATCAAGCAACTTCTAAATTTGAAATCAATTTCTTAAAATAAAGAGTTGGCCCTAAATTTCTTTTTTAAATAACATAACGTTTACTTCTTACCAACAAAGACATTCTTATATTGAAAAATTTTTTATAACCACATACAAAATTTTGGTACCCCTTAAAAATTATTTTTTATTTTTTAAATTACTTATTCACAATTTGGAATTATTTTTTTGCATTTGTTTACATATGATTATTTCATCCCCACCAGTTTGATTATGTGATATAAATCAACATGGCATCCCAATTGTTTGTATTGTACCTATCTTTTAGCAAGACAAACCCACTAAATTTTAAAACATATTTTATGATTTTTTAAAAAAATTTTTTAATCTTTCAATCTACCCTAAAAATTTTTAATTTAATTTTTATTTATTTGAAAGGAGGATGATACTTCTGACCTTTATATTTTTTCTCACTCTGTTGCCATCGGGAACAGCTATATTTCAGCACTGTAATTTTTGGAAATACCTCAGCACTATAGTCATGGAATTTTCCAGTGTTATAGTTCATGAAGATATGTCAAACATCATCCTGCGATCTTGGCAATGTTGTTAGCAGAGTTGGGCAGGTATTTTCTGTGACCCCCATTGTTGATTCCACTGGCATTCTTCCTTCTCTATCAGTGTTAGTTGGTTACCCCTCCACTCTTCGTTCAATTTTTTTAACCCTTTCATGCCTTGCCGCAAATTTAATTTTAGAATTTTAAAAATTTGAAGTATTTCAAATCAAATATTTCACTCACTTCCTATTTCTAATTTTCCTTTAATAACAACTATTATTTGAACTTTTTAGTATTTAAGAATTTAATTCCAAATTTAAGAATTTTATTTTATTTTAAATGTTCCTAAACCGACTATTTTACTGGATTTAATTTACTTTTAAAGTAACTTGAAATTTAGTCACTGCAAAAATTTTTAGATTGTAAGTACTATTATTTTCTTTTGTTTTATGGAAACTACTACTTAGGGGAACACAACACAAAGCGATGTTGAAGAAAAACCGCTCATAGGGAGTTACCTTCCTAAAAGGGTTGGAAAAGCCTAAAGTCACATTTTTGCCTACCACCACTCATAACTTAGCCTGCATCTTCATTTTCTTACACTTTTTTGAAATTTAACCAAAAAGGCTGAAGGGTCTTAACGTCCGTCCTTGTTGACTTTTCAAGGCAACCTAATATTTTTCCCTTTGTCCAAGCTTCACTTACCCCTACTCTAGTGGTGAAACTGTCCAATCACAAAATTTTTACAATGTCGTATGATGTATCAAGCTATCTGACGTCATTGCTTTCGGGCTTGGTGTTGACTCTCCTTACAGTGACAGATGTTGTCCCAAATGTTTTATTCTGCTATAGCTTTTTAATTTTGCGTTTTCTGAGATTTTCTCAATCTTGATTTTATTCATAACTTTCATTCCTCTACATTTTCCAATGCCAATGAGCTTTCTAACTTCATTTTGGCTTTTCTTCACTTTTCCTGGCTTGTTTCTAATTCCTTCAAATGTTAGAAAAATCCCCCTCCCTCTTTAAAACTGCTTTGTCTTTGTTCATTTTAATTATTTTAAACACCATTTATAAGCATGTGGCATGATATTCTGATTTAAATCTTTGTTTTCTATGAATACCAAAACTTTATACTAAACAGTTTAAGCCAGTTTACTGCGCACACATGTTCGCGCATGTTGCATTAAACTGTTTACACTTTACCCCACCGACATAAAAATGACAAGTTTTATTTTTATTAATAAAAACCTACCTACTGCTCATAGCAAATTTGGTAAAAATGGTATTGTGTCGTATATGTCAGTATTTAATCACAGCGGAAAACATAAATATTCAAGTGAACACAGAAACATATATAGTATCTTACCATTAGCCATTTTACTGAGGTAATTGCAGTTTTCCTGCAAAATATGATCTTGCTTTACTACCTGCAGGTTCCTGTGTTATTTTTAAACCGGATCTGCCAGTGGAACTAGTCCTTGGGCGTTAGTTGAAAAACCAATTAACTTTACAGCTAGCTATTATTTATTTATTAATTTATTCAACTATGTGTGTTTATTAACTTGTATTTAATATCATGATTACAAAAAATTTAAGTATGGTTTGACAATCATTAAATTTCCTAATTGTAAATTTGATTGTTTGAATTCAAGTACCTGTTCTCTTGACTGTTATTTAAATTTTTTTATTATACTTTTTATTAAATTTTAAAAAAGTTATTTATTGAATTTTTAAAACAAAAATTCAATTTCTTTACATTACATTTACTAATGTAATTATAAATATTGTTCAATCTTTCAATTTCATTGCTATTTTATGGGACGAATTGAATGTATAATTAATGCTTTACTTGATATGGCAGAGGCAAGTCATCTATCATTGAATTTTAGAAAAAATTTAAATGACATCATCCAATACTCTTTCGCCATATAGAAGGGACTCGCCATAATGACACAGTCATAACCCACAGTCAACATGTTAAATGGATTCGAGGTGAACTTCAATGTGAATGTAATACATATTTAACAAAAATTAACTATAACGATTCTTTATTACTGTACAAAATGCTAAATGACTTTGTTAATAAATCATGTAGCAGCAACAGAATATAAATATTTTAAGAACATTAGATATGTCTTAATAAGAATTATAATTAAGTGGTAAAAGTAGTTTACAAGCTAATTGTGAGGTACCACAAACATTACTATAGTCTCAATAATATTTGCATCTTTTAATGTTAAACATGAACCAGGTTTCTATTATTCTTAAATATTACTCTAGAGTTAGTTCTGGAGTAAAAATATACTGTAAAAATATATGGAGTTGGCTTGTACCGTAAATATATTTAGAATCAAAATTATTATATGTTTCTTTATCATATACCATATGGTTAGGTTATTATTAAGTCTCACCCTGCTGAGAACAATAGATTTTAGTATACCAAGCTTGTTAATAAAATTTAATTTTGTTGTCAACTTTAAAAACGTTTTGGCAAATTAGCTGACACATTATATATATATATATATACAGAAAGGTAAATAAATATATATCTATATAGGGTGATTCATATAAAACTCATGGTTTTCATTAGTCCATTATTTGAATAGGAATATGGCAAAAGGTTTCATTTACCTATCAAATGCCGCAGGAGGCCTTGGAGTTTTAATTGCATGTAGCACATTTGTCCACAGATTACGCTGCATGTCACACCGAAGCTGTAGGCATTTGTCAACAGATAGCACAGTTGGAGTTGCGACTTGCAGTTGTTCAATGTCGCTTGTTTGAGTCTGTTTAATGCTTTTTCTTTCAGGTTTTGTTTGTTCGAATCAGTTTATTGTTTCGCCATTCATGTTTTTCTTTTGTTTGAGTCAGTTTATTGATTTGTTGTTTAAGATGCAATACAGGTTACAGCAACGCCTATTTCCTGTTGAAAACTATTGGATAACAAAATCTGTCATAGGCCACAGAGATCAAACCAGAGGAATTTGGTGTTTGTAATCGTCCAGACAGGAACACAATACTGCAAATGGTACACAAGTTGGAAACAACAAGACATCTTGTGAGTGAAACTAGCAAGAATCTGGCTGATCCAAAGTTACTTTGAAGACCATAAATTCCAGGAATTTGTGACCGCCAAGATCACCAGACTAAACGAAAGAGTTTACACTATACGGCTTCGGACTTTGGACAATAATTTGATGGACACTATTACATGCGAAATCAACTGTATCGACAACATAATGCTCCAGCAAACTGCCAAAAACATGGAATGACGTATTCAGCTGTGTCTAGTGATGGACGGAAAACATTTTGAACACAACCTTTGGTAACCAATTAATCTCCCACATATTCTGTACATATAGAGCACAATAACACCTTATTTGTATTTTTCTTCATAAAATAAAATTCATGAGGTTTATATGAATCATTATGAGAAATAAGTAACTTGAGATTGTACACGTTCAAGCTATGTATAATCCCACTATCCGAATAAATTAGGACTGGACCCCATTTGGATAGTTGGATTCGTTTGAATAAAAGGTCTATTTTAATTATTTAAAGTATGTATGTTGAAAATGGATAAAAAGTATATTAAGAAGAACTAATTTTAACAAAAATTTGAAGTTGAAGGCTGATACCTAAAATGTTTAATTCCGATTTCGATTCTCAATTCTTTAAGGTTATATAGGCATACATGATATTCTCTAATAATGAATTTAGATAACATCTTGGGTCATAATTATAATATATCTTCAGTAATAGCCATTTCAGTTTGTATAACTGGAGAAATTGGAACTACCTTTTCTTTGTGTTTTATTTCAACATTATAAAGTGGTGGCAACGTAATGGAGGCCAGAGACAGAGAGAGAGAGAAAGTGATACAAGAGAGCGAGAAGAGTGATGACAAACAGACCAGAAAAGCTTCCCATCGTCTCTGTTGCTATGTCATAAATAATAATAATATTTTTATGATCTTAAATATACATTTGCTTTTTTTGTTTTTCCATTCAAAGCAACTAATACTTGAATAAGAAATAGTTGATAATTAATTATGTTTCTTATAAATTACATCACATATGTATTTTAACAGTTAAAAACAAGATTTGGAATCTGTATTTTAATCAATGGAGAATCGAGTATCGACGATTTCTAGATACTATTAGAATCGAGAATCGGAATCGGCCCATCCCTAATATCAAGTATGTTGCAATTCATATTTACACTTGCAGCAATATAAGATAATTGAAAAAAGCAATTAGTTTACAAGTCAAGTATATATATATATATATTTATTATTTCATATCAACCTATCAACATAATTTTTCATATTATTGCAGCACTTACTTATTGCAGCACTTACTGTATTCATATACATATGCACTTGTAAAGTATTCGAGTTTTTTTTAAAACAAGTGCATATGGACGCAGTTGCCGCAATAATATGAAAACTTACATCAATCTATAACAAAAACCAGATTTTCGAAACATCGATATTGAAATAAAGTATATAAACTTGACTCGCATATCAACCACGTTTTTCATTTACCTTAAAAGCACTTTGTTTCCCAAAAAGGATATAATTGTTTTTTACATGTTTAGATGATTCAAAAAACTGTAGTAAAATATAAACATAAGACTTTAAATAAAAACTCACTAATAGTACAATTTAGTTTATTTGTCAATTAATGTTCCTCGAACTCTACTCCTTTTTGCTTCAAATTCAGCTTGAGTCTGCTGGACAACCATTTTACGCCTGTTCATGCCTTTTCTTTCCAACTGCTTTTCAATAATGCGAGCATTGTTCGCATAGGAATCAGCTACTTCTCTCTGAAAAAGTTATTACAATAAATTTAAAACATTAAAACTTACTCCAATTTGAATTTAAAACATTTAAAACCTGTGTTTACTATATTTCCATAAAATAATATTCATTATTTACTTTTACAATTATTGGAACTGAATTAAATTAAGACATTCATTTCATTAACACTTTTCTATTTTAGACCTGTTATAAACCCTTGTTTTATTTGAGGCAGATTTTCCAAAGCAACATTCTAACATTTCCGTAACTAATGTAAACATATTTCATAAATAAGTGTACCAAAACAGCAAGAAAACCATTTTGCCATTGGTGTAATATAGCTCTATAGATAAAACTAAAATATCCCTACTACACACTAAATTGGACCTCTACAAATAATAAAATTATCTCTTAAATATCTTGTTCATGAGAGTTATGATTAACAGGAGGTCCTCATCTTGAAGGGTTATATAGCAAACAGAAATGGAAAGTTATATGGCTTTTTTAAGGTTATGGCCTTGAAACTTTTATATAGCTTACATTATACTATACAAGCAGTGGCAGGTCCTGGAGACACCAGGAGCACAAAAACTATCCACTGATCAGTCTAAATTTAAACTTACTATAGTTTCACTAGAAAACATTTCGTTTTAAAATAGGTTTTTTTAACTGTTGTTAGTAACTAAGTAGTTAAATTCTTAGTACTATAATTGTGTACAATGAGAATTCCAAATATTCATTTCTTAATGCTTTTCTGAGGAGGAACACCAGAACCTTCCCCAGTAGGTATATTACAAAAATGTTGCGTGCCTCTCTCAGGATAAAATTCTGGATCTGCCCCTGTATACAATTGGTGGAATTTGAAATACTTTTCATTTAGATATTGTAAAATTTCTTAATTGAATTTGATATTGTTCTTAACTCTATCTAAAAGACATGATATAGACAAAAAGAAACAAAGTAAACTAGCTTTGAACTGATTTTAGAGAAATGAAATATCTGTAGTCCATATAATATATATATATATATATATATATATATATATATATATGTGTGCGTGTGTGTTTGCGCGTGTGCGTATGTGTGCGTGTGTGTGCGTGCGTGTGCGTGCGTGTGTGAGAGAGAGAGAGTGTGTGTGTGTGTGTGTGTGTGACAAGAGGGAGGACCCAAAAAATAACTGAAATATGTTTGTTATAAGAATTCCACTTTTATCTCCTTCAAAATACTCCCCATAAGACAAGATGCACATATCTAGATGATTTACCACTTCTGGAAACAGCAGTAAAACTCTTCTATCATAATGACTTAAACGCTTATGTTGTTTTCTTTAACTTCTTCTGTTGTAACAAAATGTTTTCCTTTGAGCTTCCACTTAATTCAGGGAAACAGAAAGAAGTCACTTGGAGCAGAAATCACTATGCTATTTTTGGACTTGCTTCGCACTACATCACACGAGCATCTAAGAACTCCTAAATACAGTTCTTGGTTTACAGTTTGACCTTGAGGTAAAAACTCAGAATAAACATACCAAATAAGCAGAATCAACAATGTTTTCAAGTTTGAGTTTACTTGCTTTGCTTTAATGCGTCTTAGAGATTATGGCAACTTCTACTGGCTTCCTGCTGCTTAGTTTCTGGGTTTTACCGATTACACCAACTCTCCCCACCAGTTATTATTGTAGGGAACAAATTTTGATCATTTTTCTAACTGTTTTTTTTAATTCTCTGCACACTTCCACTCTAGGGATGGTCGATATTTTCTGTCACGGTGACTTGACACTGCTTTTTGTTTGTCGCTGGTGGTGCCAGTGACAAAATATGGAAAATACCAGTTCCAGTGACAAAGGACCAATCTGAAGTTGCCTATGTTGTGATGGTCAAAAAGTCGCAGTCACTGGATAAAATGGCTGTCATTGGTTGATTTGTCACTGGCTGTCCTCTTACTGCTTGACTCATGGAGCCAATTATCGTGCAGTGTCGTTGACTGAAGAGGAAAGGGAGAGTTCTCTCTGTTGTGATTTGGCAAAATTTTGCTGTTGTGACTGAAAGGTTACTCATATTTTACCATGGCTGTCATTGGTTGATTTGTCACTGTCACTCGCTCTGCTCATTTACGTTGTGTGAGGGTGGGTGATTTGTGTCAGGTTTCAAAATAATGATACTGTTATGTACAGTAGACACTATTTTGCATTTGGTAGTTTGTTCTTAATTTCGTAGTTTATTTTTAAATACAATGACCCTTCCGATAATGAAAACAGCGAATTGCGGATTTATTTCACCAGTGTGGTATGCCTGCCTGTTATTGTCACATACGTAGCAGTCTCAATATCCCTTATCACTGGTAAAAGTCACTGATTCAAACTTGGCGCTGTCACTTAAATCGTCGATCTGTTAAAGTCACTGGATTTTAACTCGATTTTATTTTTGTTTATCAGAGAGGATACGAGAAACGAGCTTTGCCTCTACTCGATGCATTTGTAATTTTTTAGTGAAAATTCTTTGACAATTATTCCAAGAAATGTTAGCTAAGTCAAGAAGCTCATCAATTGTAGTTTGATGTTTAACTATAATCAACTCATGAACTTTCTCAACATTTTCCTCACATTTTAAAGTTGAAGGACGTCGACGTCAAAGCAAATCTGCGATTCACATGACGCCATTTTTAAATCAGAAAACCATTATGCGTTTTGCTAATAGCATCTTCCTTGTAAGCTGAATTTAACATAACAACATTTTTGCTGCGGTTTCTCCCTAAGAGAAAATAAATTACTGATAAATGTTCTTAAAAATCACTCATCTTAAAAACCGACAAATTAACTATTAGCACAACCAAACGCAACCTCCACGACAATGCTTGCTGGCAGACTGACTAATCAAATTCATGCCTACTCCTTGCTAACTGCGGAAGTAGCTACTGCAACTAGCAAGTTCAAGGCTACACAATTCCAGTTACTTTTGGGTTGCCCTTCGTACATATAATTGAATATGTTTCCTTAAAATTTTCTACTGCGTAATATGATTTTTATTCAGAAAAACTACAACTTATTAAGAAAGCATGCTTTAATGTTTTTTTTATTCACTAAGGTAAACCATTTTATATAAAAAAATTTTCAAATATCATTTCCTGAAAGATGAAGTATAGGATATTAAAAAAATTCCCAATCTTTAAATAAATAGCAGCAGCAGATGAAAATAGAAATCATCCAACCCATAAATACATGAATACATATACCATACATCCAGCTTAAGTACCTCACGATTGCTTTACCTACAATAATTATTAGCAGCAAACATCTGAGGGAAAGGCTTTTTTAATGCCCCTATTACATGTTCATTTAAGCTGAAACTCCATTTTTCTTTTAAACGAATGACAAATAATAATTTTAAACATTTTTATTCAGAAAATTTCTAATTACTCTTAAAATATTACGATATACCTAAAGGTAAAGACAATACAAGAAATAATACAAATCCAATTGTTCACAGTTTTGTTAAATTTAATGACTTTAGGTCCATTTTTGCACGAAAGTTCTCAGAAGAAGCTAATTTAAATAAATCAAACTTAAGGTTTAACTTATGAAGAATTCCTTTTAATTTTTTATTTCAAATTATCTTTCATTGAAGTGAATCAAAGCTATTAAAAACTAAACTATTGTTTGACAAAATTTTTAATTGGAATGTTATTGGTATTAAGTTTGGAAATGTTTTCTGACAATTAAGAGATTAAATCAATACAAACTTTAAAATCAGACTTATTATAAATACTGGGGTGAGATATGTTTACCACTTCAAAAAAATAAGAAAAATATTAATTCCGAAATGCTTATCAACTACAAGGCATGAGTAACTAAAATATTAGAATGGAAATATTTACCCATAACAATGTGTGTTATAACATATTTTAGAAACACAAAATTCATTTAGCAGATACATATTTAAAAACACAGATTGCGTTGAAATAGAGTTTGCTTTCAAAATAACAAAATAGTTCTATAACTGTCAAAACTGAAGTATGTTGTGTCAAGAGCTACACAGAAAAAAAATGTGAAAAGAAAACAGAAAATTTCTTTTTCAACACTGAAGTTTGTTGGCTCTAGGTAACATGCCTGCTAGATTATTTATCATAAATTGGAAGTTAACTTCAAAACAAGATCTGTCCAAGATCAAGCAAGTTTACAAATGATAAATTTATGTTTTACTTGGCTTATTCATCACACATTTTCGAAAACACTAAACTTTATAGGCCTGAAGCTACAAGGTCAGAAAAACATTGTGAAAACTTGTGATGATATTAATGATTTCACAGGAAAAAAGCTCTTTGGCAATGCCAACTCTCTATTTAGGGATAAACTTTCTTTACCAAGACTGAGCTACCTCATCTGTGATAAAAAAATCTTTCATTGCACCTAATAAATTAATTAAAGTGTCTTATATCCTAGCATTTAATACCAACAAATAAAATTGTAGACTATTTTCCAAATGTTAAATCAGAGAACTGGAAGTTAAAGTTAGCAAGAGATCCCTTAAAATATTTGTGGATATAATTTTTGATTAAACTCAGAAACACAATCGACTTATAATCTAATTTTTAAAGAAACGCAGAATTTTGAAACACAGATATTAAAGATTTTTGGTATTTTATCTATTTACCCCAAGTTGCTTTAAAAGATGTCAAGATGATACAATTTTATCAACATACCTTTGTCAATCTGTATTTTTATTAGCATATATCATGTTAAAATAATGAGCAAAGCTAGGTGTCAAATATGTTTCTTCAGGTGTGCTTTGTCAGTTGCAACCAAATATTCAAAAATTGTCAAGTATAAAACATTGCCAGTTCTGTCATAATTTTGCAAAAGCAACTGATATTGCATGGATTATTACTTTACATAGATTGTCTTAAACAGATTTCTAGTTAGACCGATGATGATTTTATTTCAATTTAAATCAAAACATTTACTAATAAAGTTTGAAAATAAGGTTGTGTGTAATAATATTAAATATGGTGTATTAAATTATTTGAAGCTTAAATTAAGAACCAGTTTCAGTTATTTCAATGAGTTTATCACATTCCAACTGCACTACTTTGTATAAATGAGAAAACTGTTATCATCAAGTCAAAGATATTTATTTTAATAAAGCAATGTTTCGGCAGCTATTTTGTTGCACTTAACAACCCGGTTCTGCAAAAGAAAACAAAGTCCTTATATTTAACATTCAAATGTGTAATGTGAGGAGGCAAAATATCAACCCCTACACTTCACTAAGAACTTCTTTTGAGCTATAGGGGGTTTGATATGTTTTCTCCTCACATTACGGATTTAAATGTTAAATACAAGGACTTTTTATTGTATAGCAAAAAAGGCTTGATAAGAGCAACAAACTAGTTACAGAAACGTTCTATAATTAAAATAAATATCTTTAACTCAATGAAAACCATTTTCTCATTTATTTAACACTTAAGTCGAATGCTTAAATAAACATGAATTGCACTACTTTGTATCAAACACATGTGGTGGGTAGGATGCACAACCATGTGGTGGGTGGTGTTCAAAAAGGAGTACAGAGCCTAAAAAATTGTTACCTCTACTATAAACAAATGACAAAATTTTTATTACAATAGAACTAGTAAGTAATTGTTCCTCTTAAATAATAAAGGTGATTCCTTTATAAAGGTTCCTCTCAAAATAATGCTTTGATTAATACAGTTAAAAAACTCCAACTGGCCATTTTAAATATTTGTACAATAATGTGATTTGGGAATTGAATGTTGACAAAATAGGTAAAATTATAACACAAGGTTGAAATTCTTAATATACTCATCTTCATTTCTGTTAGGAGTATTTCTATATATTTGAGTACAGTTTTCTGCCGTTCCTAACATTACAATATTCTCCTCCAAAGAAGTATGAATAAAGTTTTGAACATGGTGTCACTCCAAAGCGTGTCAACAGATGAAAATACTGTAACGTTAGGGACGGCAGAAAACTGTACTCAAATATATATTTACAAGCAAGGGCTCAGTGTCTGGTAATGTATATTATGTATTGCTGGAAGAAAGTTTTAGGTTATGCTGTAGGTAAAACGAAAATCTGAGGTCATTTGCAGAGAGGCTCAAATGACCTCTCATTAGGATACTAATTACTATACATTGTCTCTTTGAATGATAATGAATAAAATACAAAACCGTGAATATGTTTTAGATAAGATTGGGGTTTCTTATAAATTCATTACTGGTTGATTTCGCTCTTCGATTGACTACCTTTGCGTTTTTGTTCTATAAAACGAAAACGTGAATTTATAAATATTGGGAGAAGAGACGAATACTTTACCTAAAACCCAAGTTTTCTTTTGATAATTTGACAACTAATATATTGCTTCAAAACCCCCATTTTGGTACAGCTGATTGGTGTACCAAATGTACCCAATCTGATTGGGTATCAAACCAATTTAACCTATATCGGTGACCAATCTAAAAGTTAATATACCTGGAAGGCATATTCAATAATTTAAAAACCTTAAAATACTCACAGCTTCAATTTCATCTTCTTCTTCATCTATTGTAGATACAGTAACAGAACTGAATTTTCCCATATTTTTTGTATGTTTAGTAACCATGATTTTTTTTGGTTTTTCCACTGCCACTTGATTATAAATATCCATTTTTGGTCCTTCTCCTGAACTTTTAACTACTGCTCCTTTAATTATAAAGTTAACATTGCTTTTCTGGTCACTTTTGTAATATAAAGGAAGTCTACACCTACATCAAAAAGAAATAATACAAAACAATAAGACTCAACCAATTAGAATAATTAAATTTAACACTATTTTTAATTAAATACTTGACAAAAATAACTGGTGGTGATACTTCTCAGCAGCCAGATTATAACACTTTCTACTTTATACTTGTGCTCAACAGTTGTTTTATTGCATCACTGTTATTAATATATATTGTGATTTTTTGTCAATGATTGTGTATTGTACTAGCTGTGTTCTAATGATGCATATAAAAATTGTGTTGGGTTGGAAATATGGGTTTACAATGTAAAATCTATTGAAGTTGAATATTATGGTGTATATATATCAATATTCCTGATGATGTTGGTACTGTTAGCCAACGAAAAGCTTTGAATTGTTAATTCAATTATAATTCTTGTATTTGTATTTAGACTTTTGTTCTTTATTAATAAACAAGAAAACATACTGCGATATTCATATATATATATATATATATATATATATATATATATATATATATATATATATATATATATATATATATATATATAATAATTTAAAATATTTCAAAAACAAGAATACTTTTAATGAATATATTTATTCAAAGCTTTGCGCCGATAAAATAGTACCAGCATCTTCAGGAAAATAATTATCTAATAAAATTTTATTAGATAATTATTTTCCTGAAGATGCTGGTACTATTTTATCGGCAAAAAGCTTTGAATAAATATATTCATTAAAAGTATTCTTGTTTTTGAAATATTTTACATTATTAACTATATTACAAGAAAACATATCACCATATTTAATATATATAAAGAACTAAGTCAAAATACAAATACAAGAATTATAATTGAATATACAATTCAAAACCTTTCGTTGGCTAACAGTACCAACATCATCAGGAATATTCAACAAATGGTTCATTATTAATACACAAGAATACATATTGCGATATTTATATATATATATATATATATATATATATATATATTAAAAGTTGTCTTGTTGAGTACTTTGCTTTTATTTATGATACAAAGTATTTGTTAATGTAGTTTTATATGTGTTAATATTGTAGGTTTTGTTAACACTAGTTAAGCTTGTTTTTTGTTATTCGTTTCTAATTTCTCTAATATGGCCATTATTTCTGTCATTACACTTGATTTTGTATATTACTGACATATTATAGTTGTAGGTATATTCTGTTTATGTATCAGATTATGAACACAACTTTGTATTTCAGTTAGCAGAAATGAAGCTAGTTTTTGTGATTTATGGATTTGGAAAACTACAATTATATTTTTGTTAAAGTTGCATTTATACGATAGGATATTTGTTAGTGTGAATTTGTATCTTTTTCGATGTAAGATGTATTCCATTAATAGAAGGATTTATATATTCTGATAAATAAGTTGCTATTCCTAACATAATTTTTAAAGATATTTTAGAATTTGAAGACTGAAATCTTTCAGCAGCCTGATATGTTCTGTTATTCACAGCCTGATATGGATATTGCTCCATAACTTGAGGAATATTATAAGATAAATATAACTTGCGTTGTATTCCTTACTTCTTACAAAATTCATAAAAAATGCGTACAAAACTTAGTGAAAAAATGCCGCTAAACAGTCAATTGTAAAGGCACTAGTTGTTTGATTCCCAACAGAAACTTCAACCCAGTGGCTGTATGGAGCATTGATAATTAAATACTAATGGATCCTATAAGGACCTGTGTAATCTATGTAAATTCTTTCCATGGGAACAGATGGTCTTTCCCAAATATGAATGATTTACTCGGATTATTTGTTGTACTTTAACATGGTCTCAAAATCTGATAAGACTTTCAATATCACTAGCAATTTTTGTTTATAACTATGTACTAAAGCCTAAATTTTAACCAATTGTGGTTTATGGACTAGGTCAGCTAGTCACGACATTTATTAGTAGTAGAATTAAAGACTAGCCCAGATAGGCATGAATGTCATTATTGTTTGAGTGATTTGTTTGCTTTAAGAGAGGTAATTTTCTAATATTTCATGCTCAAGACTAGGGGTCTGTGCTTTCGAAGAGATATTCATCGACTATCAACACTTACGGCATAAATAAAGAAATATATTTATGCCCCACTGACCATCTGTCTAACATCTGAACATAATAGAACGTTTTAGTAGTTTTTACTGTACATACAAAATGAACAATAATAGTGGGAGCCTAGAATCTAAAGCAAACTTAAAACCGTAAGTAACTTTTAATTTGATTTTACTAACTATAATTATACATAATAATCGATTAACAAATAATAAACTAACTAAGGTACAAAATAACAAATAAAACAATTTCACCCGTATTATAAAATAAAATATTTATTATTTCATGAGTGAGAATATTTTTCGACTGAGAATATTTTTTAATACAACTCAACTGAAGTGAGAAATTAATTTTTACCCACTATTATCTCTGTATATAATTAGAACATCAATGACTTAACAATTCCTTGGCAACCTCTGTGGAGGTCTGTTAAGATTTGCTTGTGATAAAAATTAGGTTATTAAAAAAGATACTTTACTTCTGTTACATTCAATGGCTGTTCTTCATTAAGTGTTACTTCAATTTTGTCTTCACAAATAGCTAACCCATTTCTGTTTATATGACACCCACAATATTCAATAATACTTTTAATAAAATGGCAATTTTTACATTTTGAATTCATTATTTTGAACTAATAAGTAAATATAACTATCACATCTTTAAGGTGTCAATTTTTTTTTTTTTTTTTTTTTTTTTGCTGATTATAAAGTGAGTAGACAAAATATAAAACTACTTAAACAAACTAACATCAATAAAGAGAATAAACTTAATAAATGAAAGTTGAAAATTATAAATAATTTATGAGAGAAGTACTACTAGTTCTTTGACACAGGAAAAAACAGGATATTAAATAAGATATAATTGTATTTTTAACTTAATGATTAAAACCTAGAACCATAATTCATAAAACAAATCCATTGGTTTTTTTAGAGTATAGAAATTATTCTGACAGATATGTTTTTAAAAAAATTATTTTAATTTTATTAATGCTTCTAAACTTGTATGATTATATAATAAGACATAAATTTTCCTCAAATTACATTTCAATTTCCCAATATTTTTAAAAATTATAGAATATTATTAATATTTAAAGCACTTACTTTTTACACTTCATTCTGTACTGTCGTTCTATTCCATCCTGACGTTTAATATAAACTGTTTCATCATTATCATAAGTCATTTTATGTGCATGTTTGGTTCCATCTATTACCCTTGCTCCATCTCGCTTTCTTAGAGGCAGTTTCTCAATAGCACAGTCTATAAATATAACAAAAATAATAAGATGCGGTCAACAATGTTACTTTTGCACAACAAAGATATTATAACGTTCATTACATACATATGCCACTAGAATAGCGAAAAAAAAAAATTTTTTCCTAAAACTGCTTCTTGGTGTAGTTTGAAGTGTTCACAACATGCTGCAAAGGCATTTACAGTATCTTTGGAGTTTGTTTTTTCAATTCCTTCTATTAGTTCACACTCTCCTTTTATATATATATATATATATATATATAGTTCAAATTTTCAATTATTAGTAAAATACTTTTTATTCATACAATAATTTTTTTTAAACTTGTAGTAAATGACATTTAATGTTAATATAGTTTTTTTCAAATATTAATTCAATAATTACTAAATTTAATAATGAATTTTTGTCCCATTTGGCTTAAAATAAGTGATAACATAAGATTTCAAAAAACAATTGATTTTATGTTATAGATTATGTAGTAGAACAGCTGTTCTAATATGTAGGTTATGTTACTCTATTTAAATTGTTGTAAATATTTAATAAAAAGTATTTAAAATAAAAAATTTTCTCTAATGACCCAAGTAGGAATTGACTACTAAACATTTTTTTTTTATAACACTTGTTTTTTTAATTATAAAAATTGCTAATTAGCAGAAATTTGTAAATAAAAATACTTCCTTTTGGATCCTATTTGATCTCCTTGCCTAAATATTTTTCAAATCATTCAACTATTATGCTAAGGGTTTTGTTCTATTTCTCTTCAGCTTTCCGGAACAAAACCAATAGATTTTTCATAAAAAAACTCACAACAAAAACATTTTATCTCTTAAAGTAAAAAGCACTTATACTCATATAGATTTTAGTTATATTTGGTGTTTAAGGCACCCTTTAGCTCTCTTATAAAAACCAACTTCTTAAAGTTCAAAATTTAATTTCTATATTTTTGGACCTTTTTCCTTCAAAATTCTACTATTGATTTGGCATATTGCCATTATCAACAAATGGGTCAATTAGAGGGTGTGTGTTGCAAAAGTTAATTTTGCTCCCTTGTACTAATAGCTCTAAGCTCCTAACTCTTTTACTGAGTGGTAGTATTTTAATATAACTTATTTTTTTGTTGAAATTCTAAACAATAAATGTTTCTCTTTTTATTCTAAAGTATTCAAAACAAAATCCTTATCTTCATTTTTACAGAGATCACTGTACAAATAATAGTACTTACTTACTTACTTAAGCCAACGCCCGTCCTTGGCCTCTCAGCCATCCGACGCCGTGCCTCCCAGTACAATGTAGCGAGTCCTTCCCTGGACTCCTCATGAAAGATATCTTTCAGGCCGTCACAAGTGGTAAGATGCTCTGCCGTCCCTTCGTTGTTGGAGCAGAGTGGGCAGATTGGTGTGTCTACCACTTTCATGCGATGCAGGTGTCTCTGTAGGTAGTCATGTCCAGTGGTCATCCTAAACAAAGCCACGGCTACGCCTCTCGGAAGATCCAGTGGTATGCTTGATTGGATGATCTTTTCCCATTGCTTTCCTGTAGCAGCTTGTTTCCTGTCCCGTTTCACGGAGTCGCTGATAGTGCTGTTTATATTCCGACAGACACTGCGGTATGAGAGGGGGAGGATCGGCTGCGCCATGGAGCAGCCATGCTTGGCCAAACTATCTGCTTTTTCGTTTCCTCTGATGTCACAGTGCCCCGGCACCCATTGTATTGCGATCTGTGTTGTTTTCTGCAACATGCGGAGTGTTTTCTGGCAGTTGTTTATTTCCTTCCCTTCTTGTGGCTTTGGGGAGGCGATCGCCTGAATCGCGGATGTTGAGTCCGAGAGGAAAACTACCTTCTTGGTGTTGGCCGACAGAAGAATCTCTCTGGCCGCTTCGCCGATGGCGAATAATTTAGTACAAATAATAGAACTCCCCATACCGACCTCTTTTGATCAAGATACCATCAACCCCCTTGCGTTTTCTTTTTTGTAGTCTTCATAAAATTGTGTAATATATTACAAAGAATTTAGCAATAAAAATAAAGATTCATCACACATTCTGAGCATACTAATGGTTGTTGAATTGATAGTGAGTTAACAGAACTGACTTTGCGATACGACAAAACATCAAGTAAAGGACAGATGACATTTTCCGACAAGGTAGACAACAAACATACTTTGTCGCTGTCACATATTTTACATATCTAAAGGACAAGAGGCCTTAGTATATAATAGTGATATAATTCTTAACATGTTCATTGCCAAGCTGGAAATTAGAATTTTGTGTGGTGGTCGCTATAATAATTCACTTAGAATTTGGATAGCAACGGCCACACAATATTGCGTGATCATCCATCCGGTAAGATCTGACATCACGCGATATCGCGTGATTGGCAATGAACGTGTTAAAAAATGATTTAATACAATAGTGTGTTTTTAAAATGGGGTTACGTTCCTGAAGGAATAATTAATGTACGTCTCAACCACTTTTTATGTCTTGAAACATTTAAAATCACTTTCTTCTTGTTTAAAATATAGTTTTAATTAATATCTGTAAAAACAAAAAATATTGAAGTCAGACCAATATTTGCAAATTAATTTTAGTGGTAAACGCCGATTGCTAATCCATCACCTTGATTTTTATTCGTGTTTATATTTGTTACTCAAAAATAAATTCTAAAAACCATAAAGTAATTCTAAATGTCGCAAACCATAAATAATGGTTAAACCTAATGTTAATTATGTAAATTCAAATATAACCTTAATTTTGAAACAAGTTTTTTTATGAAATAAATCTTACATTAAATCTTATGTTAAGGAATGACAGCATTACATTAAACCATACAGCTATTTCAGAATATACCTACTAAGTGTCCAATTTCTTGATACACAGATAAATTATCAGTTAAATCGATCTGTTGACCATTTATGGATCAACTATCATCGAAAGTTACTGAGTAACGAAAGTAGCTTATGCTATCTGCGTAGCTGTTTGCTCTATTCAACACTGCTGCCTTAACAAGTTTATTATTTTTTTTTAACCAAACCTATCATAAATGGATATTTTGTTAGGGATTGGGTACTTATGTATTACATGGAGGCCACTATTTTTAGAGATTATTTTACAGGGGACATAATAACACTAAATATTTATACAGGACAGACTTTATTTTACTTACTGTGAAAATTACTTGTCATTATGACTATCGGTTCTTGTTCTCTACCTCCCAAAAAGAAACTAATGTTAGTGAGAATTGAGTTAAACGCATCGCCACCAGCTGCAGTCACTTCCAATTGCCACGTATATAATCCAGCGGTACCTCGATGCCTCTTGTCCCTCTATTTAGGACATCCTAACATCCGATTCATAATGTAACAGGGAAATAATTGTAACATATTTATGAAAACCCAACCTAACCGCCCCAGCATGCAGTATAATAGTGATTCCCATATAATATGTAAGTACTTACGATTGATTAATAGATATATAACATTATCTTGTTTTATGATAATATGTAAGACAAAAAGATGGTCTACTAAAATTTATCCATTTTCAAACCAAAACGTTTATGAGATATCATGGAAACAAAATCTATGAGGCTTCAGATGAATAAAAGTGAAAGCCCATTACTGAATTATTCAGTTTCCTTTTCACAGATACTGCTTATACCCAACAGCTAAACTTTATTTCATTATTTTTTCTAAAAAACCGTTTAAAACACTTAAAATGAAAATTTTCACGATGATAAAAAGATAATGCCTAAAAATACAACAATTATTTTAAATGTACTAACCTAAAATGAGAGTCATTTGACCACATAAACAATAGTATATGTGAAGCGGTTTCTCTTCGCTATATTCTTCTTGGTCTTTAGTATCTGAACACACTATACTACGAGAAACGACCTTAGGCATAATGCAACAGAATTTGCACTGAAAATAAAATTCTGTGCAAACAACAGTCACTCTTTCCTCACAAAATACTATTCCTTCTAAGCCTTTAAGGTTATGTTTTGGTTTTGCTTTACTGGAGTATTTACAACCATAGAATAATAACTTCATAGATATAATTTGCTACCATATACCCCAACAAAATTTTCGGTAATTATAAGGAAACACCGACCCAACCCTAAAAGGTAAAATTATTACCTGGTGAATTAGGAGAACTAAAAATTAGAGTGTAATAAAATTCATTTTTCGCTTTTGTCTTGAAAATTTTTAATTTTTAAAACGTTAGGTTTACAACATAACCTACACAAAAATACATGTAAAACTTATAATACTCAATTTTAACAATATAAACTAGCATAATGCCTTTAAGGACTCGCTGGAAACACTATTTCAGTAACAAACGTAGACAACATGAAATATTTTTCATTTTGAATGAACATATAAATAAACATATAAAAGAAGGCCGTTATATTATCTAATAAGCAACGAGAAATGCGTTGTATACCATAATGATATGTTCTATAGATTTTAACAATACTGCATATAAAAAAGATTTCCAGACAACATTTATATGCTACATCGATAATTATTATTACAAAAGGTAAAACTGATCTAAATGTTTATATATTAACTAAATTATAATAAAAGTGAGTTATTTAATTACGCTTAGTCTTTACACAAGTTAATCATTAAACAATAGGGGAGTGACGTTGATCGCCTGCTCGTGGTGCTCCCTGCGTAATCTAAACGATCAACAATAGGCTAAAACGCGCTATACCAGTTTTATTATGAGGAGAAATCAAAAGAACCTAGACATAAAAAAATAAATGGTCCTTATCAGGACCAAAAAGACGAAGAGCTTTGCGTCATTTCTTGTAATGCCGGCGGCTTGAATAATTCAAAATTTTTAGAAATCACACGATCACTAGATCGGACTCAGATCTTCTTTATATATATGAAGCAAGCCTCGCTACGGAGGCCAAAGAATTTTATCAAGTATATGGGTACACCATACACATACTTCCTAGAGCACGTCAAGTAGCATCAGGAATAGTTACCGGAATCAAGAACAGCCTGGTAGCGTCTTTTTCAGTGGTGCATACTATGGAAAACTTGGACCTCCTTGAAGCAGTAAAAACCGAAGTCTGGAAAGGGAAACAACACTACAGCGTATATGGGGTATACAACCCACCTAACAACCGTCTTGATATCGAGGGCGTTCTGGGTGACATTCTACCAAACACTGCAATTCTTGGAGACTTCAATGCTCCCTCCAGAAGATGGGGATACGTCAGGTCAACGACTGTGGGTCAAATCATTGAGATCTTTGTAGATGGAAACAGCCTAGAAGTGCTGCACACTCCAACGACCTTCCTCTCATACGCTGGTTACCTCTCACGCCCAGACCTCTGCATAATTCACCCGAATTTAACCAGTTCAACACATCTTAAACTTCTGGATGATGCTACC
Source organism: Prosapia bicincta (assembly GCA_036971475.1). Lineage (NCBI taxonomy): Eukaryota > Metazoa > Arthropoda > Insecta > Hemiptera > Cercopidae > Prosapia > Prosapia bicincta. The sequence goes on along the minus strand of JBAIZL010000004.1, from coordinate 35,754,556 downwards.
GGCTGTGGACACCGGGAACTTTTTCTAAGCATCAAAGTGAAGCAGACACCATACTCCAATTCAAGACTGCCAAGGTGGAACTTTCAAAAGGGGAAATGGAAGCGGTATAAAGCATTAACTGACGAATCCATTGCTCTCTATTTGAGGGCTCCATCGCTGTCGGAACTCCCAGTAGCAACTTTGAGGGTAAAGTCGCAGCAGTAAAAGAAGCATGCATCAAACTTATTCACTTAGAAAAAAAATGTAGCCCTCCTGATAGACTCACAACCCACCATAGTTGCTTTATCACAAAACCCACCTACGGATAGCAATCTCACATTAGAAACACGAGAGATCCTGAATAAATTAATTACAAACGGCTGGAACATCAAACTACAATGGGTCCCTGGATGTGGATATGGCTGGGAACGAAAGGGCCGATTTCCTAGCCAAAAAGGGAACTGCACTGTTACAACCGAAACTGAAAATGCCACTGTCAGCTGCCAAGGCTCTCATTGATTTGTCAGTAAAACACAAAATGAAAGCTGTGTACCAAGAGGCTGCCACCTGAAAAGCCTGGGAGAAACTATCAAAATCCGGACCGGACTACTATCCTGACCGCTTCATAACTGTTCCAGCGTTCCGCACCCTCACCATACATAACCTCCTGCCTGCTCACCTCCACCGTGTAGGTATCCTGGACAGCCCCGAGTGCCCTCTGTGCTCCTTCAATCTTTTTGATGCAGGCCATCTCCAAGCATGCCCTGCACTGGAACATGTCAGACAACAGGTGGAAGGGCTCAAACCTGAGGAACAACTCTCCGTGATTTACTGGTCAACGCGTCACCAAATGGCAGAAATGCCAAGAGTGGGCGTTGGCTAGTTAGTAAGTAAGTATCATTAAACAATAATAACCGTTACTACAAATATATAACAGCTCTGATGTACATTTGGCTAACACACTTACAGCATCATCAGAAGGCTACAAACATATTGGGATCAGATCACGTTAATTCATGAATAATTAACTGAGGGAACATTTTTTACCTTACATACTAACGCGTTTTGTAATTATCGCTTCATTAAAGAAGCCCAAAATAATTTTCACTCAGTACTCGAACAATTACTTATGCTAGCCACTTTTACAAATTTGACTATAGTAGCACTTACTTATATTTGTTGAAGACGGCTGTTTTGGGTGATGTGTCCCATTGTCCTCGAACCGTAACGAGTTATGAGTCAACTCGGTCCGGACGAGCGAGTTACGGCCCAAGTTGACAATGGGATACATCTCCCGAAAGGCCGTCCTCAACAAATATAAGTAAGTGCTACTATAGGCAAGTCTGTACATTTTACAAGTGTTTAGTAAAAACTAGTAGCTCAAGTGAAGATGGAATCAACAAATATAATTATTTATGATTTATTTGGTGAATTCAATATGACAACAACCAACTTATTACCTAAGTATTTAAACCCTAAGTTGATTTTTATATTTACTCAAATATCTATTTGTGATCTCCCTAAAAACTAGTCCACTGTGTTATTCCTTTAAATCTTAAGTAATATTTGTTTAATCATTACTTTAAGTAATTATTGCTTAATTTGAACCTATGCGTATAGGTTAGCTTTGAAATGAAACGATTGTTTCAAAACGCGTCAAAAAGTAAGTTCAAGTGTGTTCACTTTGTTAAGAAATAATTACTTATAGTTTAATCAGTGAGTTCAAAATTATTACAACAAGCACAGACACTGTTTCAACATCGTCATTTTGTTACCGTTAGTCATCTAGTTCAATTAGTTTTTTTTAATAAAGTACATTTGCAATTTTCTCTGGTTTTTTATTAAGTATCAATATTTTAATTTATTTCCTTTACATTATTTATCTTCTTAAATGATTGTGACTATGTTAGGGACAATGTCTCTAGAGCAAATTTTGAAAGTATGGTAAAATTGAACTATAGTACAAAAATTCATTTAAAAGCATAGACAATTAATATAATATATAGACATAGTATTGGCAATATAGTACTTCACCCCATATTGTTTTAATTAATATAAAGAAAAAACGTCAATAATTTTTTCACTGGCTTCATTTACAATATAAATATTATGAAAGGTAAACCTAGATACATAGATTTAGAAAGTACCGCTTCACACGTGTTTAATTTCTAATTGGACACATAGAATTGGCAATAATATTTTCACCTCTATTTGTTTTATTAGGAGGAAAAAATAAATTCACCAATTTTTGCACAACATACAATATGAAAAACCTACAATAACAAACATTCACTATCAGAATTTCAAACCAGATGCTATTTTACGAGTGTTGTAATATGTTTAATCTGTTAAGTCTTGTTAAAATCTGTAAAACGTATTGTGATACTACTGTCATGTTATTATTAGCTATTATTTAATTTAACAGGACCTTGTTTTGTTTGTTTTTTAATGGGTTGTACATCTTGAGGTCTCTGAATAATATTTATTTAATATTAATTTGCAAAAAAGCACTACGTGCTGAAAAATATTATTGTATAAATAAATAAAAAATTGAATAAATTAATTACAAAAATTGTTTTAGTTTTAAATAGTACCTTTTCAGAACCATTGGATGCTAATAGTTCTAAATAATTCGTTGTAGCCAAAATTTGAGGTGTCTAAGTCACAGAAAAATATGTTTTAGTTCTTGTTTTCTTTATAAAGTATGATACTGTATTTTATATAGACCTACTCTTTCAGTAGACCAAATTTATTTTATGTATAGAAATCTTTGTGTTGATATCTATGCTTAGCGTCGTAAGCTTCAATAGAAGCACCTGTGTCCGGTTGAAGTTGTAGTGAATTTTAGAAGCGTTTTAAAACGTTTGAATCTTGGAAAAATGAGTAGAGCACATCCTCCTGAACTAAAAAAGTAAGTAAATATTGAACTAGTAAAATTATGTGCATCAAACACGTAGTTTTAGAAAAACAGTTTACGTTTGGTAAATTCAGATATACACAAACAGCAAGCACCTGAACTTTGACACCTTTTTAGTTAACATTTAATACTATAGCGTAAGTTAACAAAAATGATGCAAAAGTATTTTGTTTAGATTAAAAATACAATACTGGTTTGAGTTATTGTTTACTTTAGCCACGTAGCGATTTCGGCTGAAAACTTTAACCGGCCGATGCAGACACAAGGAATACAAAAAAAATTTATAACACTTTCGCTGATGTTCCAAATAATACCAATTTGTGAAAAAAAATTATTTCACCCCTCCACGGTCACCTAAACCCTTACAAAATCAGTGTTTTACCTTGATCTTTTTCACCTTGAAACTAGCATAATGCCTCGAAGAGTATTTACATTTATTTTATTACTATATTTTTGGGCTTGCAGTAGCAACAGTGCACTGTTACTATGTCTAGACATGAATATACCTATAAAGTATCCAGTCAGGATAGATTCGGTTGTAATTTTATACAACATTACTATGTACCTATATTAAAATATTCGTTATGAGTTTGTGCATCGGCCGGTAAAATTTTTCAGCCGATCTCCCCTTATGTAGATTTTTTCCAAAATCGTAATTATTTGGGACGTCAGCGAAGTGTTTAAATTTTTTGCTTGTATTCGTTATGGGTTTCTGCATTGACCGTTAAAATTTTCTTGCCGAAATCGCTTAAGTGCCTAAAGTAAACAATTACCCTGGTAACGTTATAACATATGTCAATTTAAAGCTGTTTGAAGCTCAAGAGAATAGCTTAATTTGAATTTTCTAGATCAACTATTATATGAGACAGCATTTTTTAAAAGTACAAGATCTGAGCCAAAATTTTTACTTGACATTTTTATCTTTGATAATTCAAAAGGTTATTGCTTTAAAAATTTTAGTATGTCTAAAATTTAGGATTTTTAATATTTTTGGTTGGTATTATAAATAAACAAAATATTATAAAAATTGCAGAGGCCCATCATTTTATTTGTATTGGGTAGTTTCATATGGAATGGCTTGAGAGTTTTCTATAGTTTTTGTTATAGTTTATTTTTTTATACCGAAAGATATCAGACTTTTGGATTAAGGAGAACTTTTCCTTTATGTACTTATAAAATAGCATGGATGCTAGTACCAGTTTAGTTATTAGAACTACTGAATTATTGAAATTACATTAATTACTTTTAAAATTTTGTGTGTATTAAAATTTGTTTTCTATTGTTTCAGGTACATGGATAAATCAATTTCAAGTAAGTAAGGTTGAATCAATGAACATATTCTTTAATACAGTAGTCTCTCCCTATTCATGGATTCGGTATTTGCAGTTTCAATTAGTTGTGGTTGGCAAAATTAGAGCATTTCCTGCTGTAGTGTAACATATTTTAAAACAAAGACAAGAAAGACAGTATAGTTACTGTGCAGATTGTAGGGTAATTTGTTCTTGTCTTATTTATTGTACAGTACTGTAGCTATTTATCACAAAGAAATCTGATTATTCTCCAAACATCCATTATACACTACTAGGCCTACTACTCAAAAGATAGTCACCTCTTAATTATAACAATCTTTCAAGTGGCGTTTTCGTCACTGACAAAATAAGTCAATCTGGCACCAGCATCTAACTCCGTACATAAGATTTGCATCACTGCTGTTTACATACTACCGATCTATTAGTTTTTGAAATCCAGTCCATTGATAACTGTATCCAGCGGCCATAACTAACTCGGATTTTGTTTTTCCCCTCAGTTACCAAACAGGTGTCATCTGGTAGTTTTTGAAATGTCGCGTTACCTTTGTAGAATTGTTTAGTGAATCTGTTTTGTATAGTTTACCTTTTCAGTTTTTGTTTATACAAACCAAAATATCAAACTCTGATAGGGACAAGAAAATTGACTTTTTAGGTAAATTGAAATATTGGGAAAGCATAGCATCTGTCTAGCTTTAACAAGTCAACAGTGTGTTATGTAAAAAACAAATGAAGAAGATATAGCAAAGACGGCCATTAAAATTAAATCAAGAACTGGAAGAAGCAATATCACCATATATAGAAGTGTGTAGAGTAATAGTAAAAAATGGCACAGAAAGTGGAATAACAATTATTTTAAAATCCGACTAACAGTTTTTTAAAAGATTTTTGACTAAAATTAGATGAAAATTATATTATTTGTTAAAAAATTTAGTGCATAGTGTGTAATAATGAAGAATATGTGGGATCGTGCATATTTATTAGAATCTTCGTGTTTTTTAATTAAAGGAAAACATAAGTAAACAATAGAAAGTATGTATGAAATTACGTAGTAAGTAAATATACCATACTGTTTTATAAGTGTACAGTATAGCTGTAGTTAATGTCAAAACTTTTTATGCGGAACGTAACCCTTACCTTTCCATATACAGTTGGTTTCAGTATTTACACTAAGTTCGGGCAAACATAACTTCTACAAATAACAAGGGATTACTGTAATTAAGTTCTAGAAAACTAATTGTCATACACTTGAGAGTAGGTTTTTGAAAAAACTTATAACTGTGTACATATTTAAATATGGTAATTTTGTAAATAAAACAAAGGACACCAGTTTGCATCATCAGCACACACATTCAGAACTTGATGCTAGATGCAGACGACACCAAGTGGCATCAAACACTTTTTTTACCAGGACGATAATGTCAATATAAAATGTCCTTTAGATATATATTTAATAAATTTAAAAAGAATAAATATGTTTACATATAATAAAGCATTCAGCATGTTTAATATTTGAGCATTGTCTATAGTAATGTGTTTAAAGTCATATGTGTTATGATACTGTGTTAAAGCAGTGAATATGTTTACAAAATCATCAAGAACTCACTTACCTTGAATACTGATTGGCCACTCAGTCTCTCCTAAATTATATCAATGGAATAAAAATGAGCTATTATCATTAGTGTTGTCTTTTTACATTTTATTTTATAAGCAGAACATTCATACACTAAAATTGTTGTACTTTTAAAACTTGGATTCTTAACATTAGTTTTAAAATTACAAAATATTTTGTGTCAAGATTTATAATTTTAAAAATGTATTTAAAAAGATGTAATTTGTTTCAGTCCAGCTAAATGGTGGGAGACATGTTACGGGAATTCTTCGTGGATTTGACCCGTTTATGAATTTAGTCTTAGATGAATCAACTGAAGATTTAAAAGAGAATACCAAGAATAATGTTGGCATGGTGGTAAGTTCTAACAAGCATATAGCTGAATAAACTATTTTATTGTTTAACCACAAAAAGATTTTTCAGTAAATCGTAGAAAGCAGCAGGGTGAATAACAATTTTATTTGATACCAGTAGGGTTTAACATATAGCAAAATATTTATTGAATGAAGTGAAAGTAGTAAACACTTCAAATCTTTTGTTATTCGTAGTTATACTAGAAACTTTATTAACCGAAATCGCATTTAATCGAAACAATCAGAAAAAAATATGTGCAATAAAAATAAATTAAATAATAAATCATGCTGTAGTTGGCCCACAAACAAGCAAAACATCACAAAATTCGAGACTGAAGATATAATAACAGATAGCTGCCATGATTGCTGAAGATATTTCCAATGCCTGAGAGGTAAGTTATGTGTTAGTTTATGTCCTATGCTGTGCCGTACAGTATATACATTAAAATCATAGGTTCTTATGGTACACCGTATTTGTCAACAAATACCAACATCACGGACCGAACATCTACACCAGAAAAATATCAGTGATTCGACAATGGTCAAGTGACCGAAAGGTGCCTCATCACTCAAGGTAAAATCATTGCACTTAATGGTGGATAAAATTACTTACAATAGTAATATATTAACTTCATAAAGTCAGTGCAACGGAAAAACAATGGATAACGTAAAATATCAAAAATTTAACACCCACCAAGGTAAACAACTGTACCGTAAATATCTTAACCTCAAAATCAAACTCCAGAATTGCATCAACAAAATACATTTTAATAAAAAATGCTTAACACTTAATATAACACCAAAATACGCTAAATTACACTTGAAAAATAAACAAAACACTACTATCAATAAAGCAACAAAAATAGCCGAATTACACATAATTAAACAAAACATTAAATGTGCCTACCATAAAAAAAGCCAAATCAACTTACAACTCTACACAACCAATTTGGAAATAATGAAAACTTTTGATACTCTCACACCTATTATATACGAAAAAACACAACAAATTATAATAAAACATGAAACAAACACAATAAATAGACAAAACAAAAAAATCGAAAATTTATCAAAACAACATAACCTAAAAAATAGCCTAGAACCAATCCACACATCAAAACAACAACATAACCTAAAAAATACCCTAGAACCAAACCGCACCTCTAACAACAATAAATTCATAAACTTAACACAGTTTACTGAAAAAGAAAAAATAATAATAACAAATTCCTTCAAATATAACCTACCTAATTTCAACAAAAAACAAATAATAAAAAACCTAACAGTTGACACAGAATCTAACATCCACAAAATTACCCACCAAAATACTGAACACATAAGAAACAATATTAATAATAAAATTAACCTAATAAAAACGGAAAAAAACAAAAAGAACGGAACAATATATAAATAAAAAAGAAATTATAAAACTCAGAAAAACTAGAAAACGACTACTTAATATTAAAATCCGATAAAACAAATACACCAGCAATAATAGAAAATACCAAATACATCGATTCAATGACTAACTACATAAAAGAAAATAAATACGAACAAATCCCAGACCCAACCAACAAATACCTTATTACAATAAAAAACTTAATAGTCACTCACTGAAATACCCTAAACTATAACAATAAATTAAAATACCACACAAGACTATACCCATCCAAACCATGTGCACCAATATTATCAGGCATACCTAAAATCCACAAACCCGACACACCATTTAGACCACTAATAAATTTCACAACAGCACAATCTTACTTAATCGCAAAAATACTAGACAAAATAATAAGATCTAAAATACATATCAACAACACATACAATATAAAAAATGGATACGAATTAATTAATAAAATAAAAACCATAAAAACAAACTGCAACACAAAAATAATAAGTTATGACATAACTAACATGTACCCTAGCATCCCAATAGAAGAAACCATAGAAATAATAAAAAACAAACTAATACACAATAACGAAAAAAGAAACACAATAGATAGTATTATTACGCTAACCAAACACATATGTAACCAAAATTACTTCCAATTTAACAATAAATACTATAAACAAACAAATGGACTCTCCATGGAATCACCCATATCATCTGTCATGTCAGAAATATATTTACAACACTTTGAACAAATAATAATTAAACCTATACTAAACACACACAATATTTCACTATGGACAAGGTATGTAGACGATATACATGTAATATACCAACCTACCATTCACAACGAACACATAATATTAAACAAACTAAATACATACAACGAAAACATACAATTCACCGTTGAAACAGAAACAAATAGAACAATCCACTATCTCGACATCACATTAAATATAAATGATAATAAAATAGAAACTACAGTATACAGGAAACCTACTTCCAACAACACCACAATACACTACAAATCTAACCACCCCTGGACACACAAAATTAACACTTACAGTAACATGATAAATAAAGCAATAAAATACACACAGGATAACAAACAAAAATTAAATGAAGAATTAGATAACATTACAAAAATAGCAATAGAAAATGGATACAACAAACACCTTATAAAAAATATATACAATAAATTCACAAAATAACCTAACCTCAACACAACAGGAACACAAAAATAATAAAAATAAAAAAATCTACCTAAAATATAAATACACCAATAACAAAATAGAAAAATAACAAATAAATACAACAAAGAATACTACACTCCAACATACAAACCAAACAACAAAATAATAAAATATCTTAATAACACAAACCACAAAACAAATTCAGAAAAACGTAACCTATAAGGAATTTACAAAATTACATGTAACAACTGTAACGCATTTTACATAGGGAAAACAACCAGATCATTTAAAATAAGATTTGAAGAACATTATAGAGCATTCAAAAACAAAAATTCAAAAGTATCAAATGTTGCAGCACACCTAATATCACATAAACATGAAATAACAAATTAAGAAAAAAATCTAACCATACTTGAAATAAATAATAATCCAATAGAATTAAACTCACTAGAAAAATACCAAATTTATAAAATCACACACAACAATTTAATGAACCTACAGACCACATATACAGAAGACATACTATATAAAAACATCATACACGCAGATCAAGAGAAAGTGCGTGTAACGTCAACAAATACTAACATCACGGACCGAACATCTACACCAGAAAAATATCAGTGATTCGACAATGGTCAAGTGACCGAAAGGTGCCTCATCACTCAAGGTAAAATCATTGCACTTAATGGTGGATAAAATTACTTACAATAGTAATATATTAACTTCATATATATATATATATATATATATATATATATATATATATATATATATATATACACACACAATATATATACATAGAGAGAGAGAGAGTGTGTGTGTGTGTTTTACTACAAACAACTATTCCGCCATTAAGTGGTAGATCATTCTGTGGTAGAGTGCTGCTTATGTGTCATGACGACCAAAGTTTATTCTCTTTAATACTTAGACCTACAATATTAAATATAATAAAATATTGCATTAACACTTTGGCTCCTAAAAAATTTCAAAAAACGTTCATATACATTTTTTGTATAAATAATGACAAAACATAATATTTTCTCTTATAGTGTGTTTATTTATTTAAACAAGCATATTTTAGAATGTTGACAGATGCCGAATATAGCAGTGTTTATAGCACTGCACAAATATTTATAATACAAGGTGCTGCGTCATTTACATTGCCTGGTAGATGGTTTATTATGCATTCCCTATTCGAGGCAGATTATACAATAAATATAGTTACTAGATTTTTCTTGCATAGTTTATAGATACACAATTTCAATTTTCAATACTGTTTTTTTATTTGCAAATATTGTTTTTGAATAATTAGAATGTAAATATAATCTGAACATTATTTTCCCATTTATGTTTGTAATGTTTCAATACAAATATTTGTTTAATTAAGTTGTTTTTACAAATTTTATGACATCATAAGTTGGGAGAAGTTTTAAAGTTTTTAGTTTTCGAATTGATCATTATTTTTAGATAAAATATTTTTAGGAACAAATCAAATGTTAAAATGTATTGTAGTTCTAAAAACAGGTGCAAATAAATGCTATTTCCTTGAACTATTTCTAATAATTGTGAACGCCAAGTTGCAGGAATTGAGAGGCCATGTTGTCGGACACCTCATATGGTTAAATACAACGTGAATGTGTGATGATCTAAAGTTAGGTCTACATTGCTGTGTGTGTGTGTGTGTGTGTATGTGTATGCTTTATAAGGTCATTATTTAATCATAATAGTAACACTTCACACTTTGTAAGCTGCTGTGTGTAAGTCAAACATTCAAAAGGTTTATCACTTAGATCAGTTTCTATAAATTTCAGTGTAAAGCAAGAGTAATCTGTATTAATCCAGCAAATAGTTTAATTTTTTACTATTTAAAATTCCTATTATTTACTAAAATTATATCTAGTGAAGATTAATAAATTATTAATAATTTTCCAATTTATTATGGCAAATCCCCAGTCTTGAAATCAACATTAACAGTAATTAGCTTGTGTCATTTGTATTTTAATATAATTCTACTACCATGGTTAATATATGTTTTTTTTTTCAGGTCATTCGAGGTACAAGTATTATAAACTTGGATTGCAAAGAACGTGTGTAATTTATCAACATCAATGTAAACTTGTTCAGTTTTTGTATATAATAATAATTTTGTCTAAATATACACATATTTTATACTTAAGGAAACATTGAATCTCCTAATGTGGTAGTCACAGATAATGTGAATTGAGCGTTCTTTCATTATAGTTTCCTATAATCACTCCTTGGTATTTAACTTTTAAAGAACATGTAAAAATATTTAATTTTAAACTACAGTTTAAATGATTATTTCCCAAAGTGTTCTAAAATTCAAGGTGAATTAGTTTTAGTATCTAATATAAAAATTTTAAAAACGTGATATAAACTACAGTATTGTTTATAAAAGTTTTTTCTGCTTTTACAGCATTTTGGATTGTATTGCATTAATGTAATGTTTAAATTTCACAAAACTCTAATGTGAACATGATATACAAGGTATTTTTATAAAATTAATTTAGATCTTAATCCTTTATTGCACGACTTTTCAACATGTTTGCTGCCATTACAGAAATGTTGATGTGATTTAATGGTGCATGTGACAATATTTTGTGTATTATAACTTTAAAATGAATAGAGACAGAGCACATTCTGTTGACAAATTTATGAACTAGCAAACTGTTGTGGACTTGATGTACGAGTTGAACAATACTGAGAATAATTCTCTATCTCATTTTAGCTATTCAGGTATTAGCAGTAAAACTGTGGTGAAATCGATACAATAAAGTAATTTGTATTTAAAGGGAATTGCCCTAGTCTATCCTCCCTTTTCTTGAGGGCCGTATGAGTAAATACATTAATTTAGAATTTTTGTAAAAGACTGGCAACAAAGTCTTTGTTATTCCTATAGTACTGGAATTAGCATACAGTACTTTAAATTAACCAAAATTACAATATAAAGACAAAATGTATTTCAACTACAGTATCATCTATATTATCGACCATTGCAGTTCAGCTTTAAGAAATCATGGCAGAAAAAAAATAAAAACATAATTGCTTTGGTGTGCTAGGAAAGGTGCAATTTTAAAAGAAATTGATAGTGATTGTACATCAAACTTGTCCTTAGTTGTATAAAAATGTAGAATATTATCCATTGGATATATAGTAATAAAATAAACATTCTTCTTAAAAAAAAGTTAATATAATTTTTAGCTCAAATTAAATCGTCTCAATATAGAAAGCGAGTCTAAATTCATTAAAGTGGAAACAGTTTAAAAAAAATTATAAACCTACCTGTTGATTTTGTTGTCAAGAATACATTTTTGTTTGCAATATAAAAAAATCTTAATTCAGATTAAAATAATCTTATTTGTAAAAAGGTTTTTTGTAAAAAATGTTAGTTTCTGTAATAAACTACAACAAAATATTTTTGAATTTAAATATTACGTTTTTATTTAACATCAAACCTTTCCTTAGTTGTATAAAAATGTAGAATGTTATGCATCAGATATATAGAAGTGAAATAAATGTTATTTTAAAGAAAAAAGAAATACAATATTTAGCTCAAATTAAATGGTCTCAATATAAAAAGTGAGTCTAAATTCATTGAAGTAGAAATGGTTTTTAAAAAATGATAAATGTTTATATATTTATTAATATTTTCATTAAAATTATAGAAAATTACTGTAACGTATTAAAAAAATGATAAAATTTTTAATTTGTTTTAAAATACCTTTTACTTTTTATTTAATTTTATTTTGAAAATGTAAAGCCTAAAAAACATTCAATTATTTTTTTTCAATGTGTTGCATTTTATTTATGTTTAAGGTCTTGAAATATTAACTTATTGTGCATGTGATTTTAATATAATTTATTAGTAATGTTCACCTTATGAAAATACTATAAATAAGCTAATAGGTTACAATAACGGTTTTCTTCTACTTTGTTTTTTAATTATAGGTCTTTATTAACATTAAAAATTACAAAACCATAATAAATACATAGCTAAATATTACTTCTTTTTCTTTGATTTTTGATGTGTGTCTCCTTGTTCATTATCACGTGGCTTTTGCCACTGCAGTGGTTTTCTTCTATACATTGGCCAAGCTGGCACTGTTACCTAAAAACATAATACCAATTAAAATTGTTCAAGTTGCTTGATGTAATCATCTTGAATTCACTGATTAAACTATAATTAAAAGGTACTTAACTAGGTGAATTCGTAATGGCTTACTTGCTGACGCATTTGAAAACATTTGTTCCTTTTACAAAGCTGACCTACTGGCGGCATTGTGTTATGTACAAAGGCTGTAACGAGATGGATCTATATCTGTGGAAGGGATGGGGTATTTTCGTTTTGTGTCTTGTAATGGAAAAGGGTGTTGGCTTTAAAATGTGGGTGATAATTTAATATGTTTTCTTTATCTGTTGCATATTGTTTGTATATCTCATATTTTTCTACTAAAGTTGTTTGTTTTTCACTTTGTTTTAATATGTGGAGAACGTTTTGTTCTATGCATTGGCACTGTTATACAGAAATAATAAACACTTGTTAAAATTATTGGGAGATTATTTTTTATTTTGCAAGTAAAAACATGAAAACATAGGGGTTTGAAAAATTATTAAGCGACAAATAACATCAGCTGTTGTAGGAATGAAGATACTGGAAAGATAGGTGCGTACGAATCGCTCATTTATTAGATTTATTGCAATTTTTTAAACAGAGCGTCGTCATTTTGACTAGGTATAAGTGATCTGGGTTAAACAAATAGTCTTATTTTCTTTTAAAAGTACTATCATTCGATTATTATAATACCATGAGGAGTAGCAGAAATAGGTCAATAAGTTAAACAATTTTTACAGTAGCTCAAAAGAGCTAGGGTATACTATTTTTGGTATTTATATATGGAGACCACTAATATAGGTATGTAGTAATGTATAAAATTACGACCAAATCCGTCCTGACTGTTTATTTCGTAAGTAAATAAATTAACTTGAACCAACACGCAAAAAATTAACTGTGGAAAACACACTAAAGTTAGGTTTATTTATTCACATTTTAGTTGGGACTATTTTTGGGCCCGCAGTAGCAACAGCACACTGCACTGTATCTAGATATAAATATACCTATAAAGCATCCATTTAGGATAGATTTGGTTACAATTTTATACATTACTATATACCTATATATACACCTATATTTTAATACAGTTATATGCTAATCTTAACAATATTTATTTAGTTAGTATTACAACCTGTCACATTTATTATTAAATACTCACAATTGCGGCCAAAGCAAAACCTGCTCCAACAATATAAACTGTCTGGGAAAACTGTTGAATTATGTATCCCCACACTAATCCCACTGCCTAAAAAATAAAATATGTTATTTCAACTGTCGATATCATTTTATATTAGACAAAGCATATAAAACATTTAACGAATATTTGTTAAAACACTATTATCTTAGCATATTCAGCAGTTCTGGAGTCCTGATAAGATGAAGGAGTTAAAAGTATTTTAGTAAATATATCTGAAACATCTCAATTAAGTTGTAGAGTAAATTCAGGTGCTATATAATGACTTTTGTCTTAGCTCTTTAATCAAATTTTGTAATGTATTTTTTAGGAAACCTTCAGCAATCAAAATGCTGTTGTCACATTAAATAATACAAAAATAAACAGTAAAAGTGAAATCCATATTAATTAATGCCAACAGGGAAAACAATTTATCATTACATTACTAAGACTCAAATGATCAGGTTTTTATAATTAGGGGTGATCAGTAAGATTATAAGGTGAAAATCATTATATATGACATTATAACTATTAACACATTCACCATGGCGGCGATATTAGGAGATCTCATCAAACTACTGTCTGTTTTTTTGTTAACTTCCACATTTTGACGGCATTATTTTATCTCAAAATCTATATTTAAATACTTAGTTGTAAACCGGAAAAATGATTAAAAAAATGTAAACACCCTATTTATGTGTAAAAATTGCGAGCGTGCCGGTACGCTCGTCGTCCCTGGCTGTGGAATGATGGAAATGCTATGTGGGTTGCATAGCTTGTTGTAGCATCTAACTATCATGCCTGTTGTTTTTATCCCAATAATTTTATATCTACCATATACAGGTTTATTGGGGACATCAAAACAGTGTATTAGATATCGAAATATTGTTTTTTTTATTGAGTCACAATAAAAAAAAGGAAATTTACATAAAATATCAAATAATACAAATGATTAAATACTGTATGACAAATAAAAAACAGAGAAAAAAGATAATTTACATAAAAATTTAAAGTACCTACGACTAAAATATACTATACACTAAAACAACCACCCAATGTTTAACTCGGAATGTTTGTTTATGCCAAGTGTTTCATAAAGTGATAGATATAGATAATGTAAACACAGGCATAGATAATGCATATGTTACGTCCGAGACTTTATAGCCTAGATTAGCTGACATTTGTTTACTACAATCTTATGATGACACATTAGGTTTTCAGGTGTCTAAGCATTTTGTCAATGACTCATATTTACAGTAGTCTGTTCCCACCTCGGGTAGGTTCATTCACTCTAACAGGACAGTTATTGTTTATTCTTACATTAGTTCAGAAAGCTTAGTTTATTTTTATGATTGTTATCTTTGTTTTTACCAGATATTTTGCCGCGTTGAGTGGTTAAAACTTAAACAAATTAAAATATAAAAGTTAAACCAATTAAATCTGTTCATAAAACTCCCTGAAGCATTGTTTTAGTTGAAGCATGAAAAAAACTTGGGATGGTCGGATTTAAAAACGACTCTGGCACAATATTCTCTAAACTCTTTTGAAGCATTGACGTAAAAATCAAACCTTAATACAAACACTTATAGACACTAAAGAAGTTTTAATTAGACTGGGAGTGAGCGTGCTGGTGCACTCGCCATCTCTCAAAAGGGAAGCGAGGAGTGCACCTGCACGCTCTCAGTGCCTCGCAAGGGAACCCAGAGCGTGCCGGTTCGCTAGCCGTGCTGAATGTGTTAAGCACACTTTGAGATGTAAAATAAGTAGAAAAATTGTTGTTGAAATTTTAAATACATAATACAAAAAATAAGAATGAAGACTGATACAGAAACAAAAATTGAATGAAACCTTTTAGCCTAAATGCTTTGCATAAAGTTATTACAGTAAATTTTTAGCAGTTACTGAGGCAGCTGTTTTTTTTTTATTGTATATCATCATTACGGAAGTGCAATAATTACGGTAGGCCATCAGGAAGCACTGTAAAGAGAATAGTGCTACTTTTGTAGTCAGGTTTTCAACAAATGTTTTTATTGAGTTTTTAAATGTTTGTAAATTTTGTATTGTAATAGAGAACTGAAAAAAGATACTTTTTTGTATATTAGTTGGGATTTTACAGAACAAGGTCCCAAAATCATGGACACCCTTAAAATCATTTACAGAAAAAACTATTTCACCTTCAGTTCCAAATTCTACTCAACTTAATAGTATTTCATGGATATCTCAAACAACATCATTTTTAGTTAAGTAGATCACTATATTTCTCAAATAACATTAATAGAAAACTATTATTAGTATTAATACATTAACAATATCATGTTATACACTGGTATCAGTCATCAATGTGAACAACTCCTGTATTACATAATACACTAAAAACTCCATCACAAATTTTGAATTAAAAATTCTTTAACTTCCTCAATATCAGAACAACTTAAACCTCTACTTATAAAACATATCTTCATATACAAAGTGTGATAAAAAAATACAGTGAATAATTTTTTATTTAAAAAAGTAGTAAACTTATATCGAATTCGATTTAATCTCTTTTAAAGTACTGTCCTTGGCTGGCAATGCACTTATCTTAACGTGGTATCCATGACCGGAAACATTTCTGGAAGGCTTCTTTCAGAAGGGCGTTTAACTGCTCAGCCATGGCCCTCTCAATGTCAGGAATGGTATCAAATCGTTTCCTCTAAGCAGTTTTAATTTTTGGGAAGAGCCAGAAGTTGCTTGTGTTAAATCGAGTGAGTATGGCGGATGTGGACAGGCACATCTCTGGTCTCTTTCTTCATATGTCAGAACTATATGAGATGTTAAGATAGCTCTCTTCTGATAGCTCTCTAATAGTCAATCGCCTGTAAATGAACCATTGTATCTACTTTTTGCACATTGTCGTCTGTTTTTGAGGTTAATGGACGTCCCCTCCTTCAACTGACTTGATAAACATGACCTCACTCTAGCGGCTATGTCAGTTGACTGACAAGCTCCAGCATGTTGAAACTTGTCGCTACCTGCCTCAACAGATCTCGCTATTAGTCAAATTACATCATATGTATGTAGCGTCAGGAGTTGCTGCTATAAAACTTCATTCACCGTAATTTTTTATCTCACCTCATACATATGTATAACATACACTTGGTCAACTACCAATGTCCCCAACAAGAACTAATAAAACTAGATATCACCCAAAAACAGACACAACAACACAGTATCGTAATACCCCGTCAAGCATCAGAAATTGGTTCTGCGGTAATATAGCACTAAATGAAATAAGAGAAACAATTACATCATCATGGCAGATTATAAGAGCATACAATACTGTATTGTCTTAATTTTTCTCTTTTTTTGTAATTGTTCTTAGATATTTATTTTTATATTTTAAAATCTGGATTTGGTGACTGTTAAACTTACTGTTGATCTCACAAATTTAATGAATTGCCTATGCCAGCCTACTCCTAACTGCCTTAAAGCTTGTAATTTTTTTATCTAGATGCTCTGTTTTTTTCAACACTGGTACATTTTTAAACAAATATACTAAACTTGAATGAACTGAAATAGAGTCAATTGTCTCACAGCCACTCGCAACACAAGTTCGAGACCAAATCACGAGTCAACTTCGATGAAGAAGATAACATAGCATTATTCTATGAAGTCTATATAATTGTCATAATAAAAATCATAGATAGGATATTTATGTATACAGTACAGTAACTGGGAGTGTTACAAAATACTGTAATTTTCCAGATGCAATAAGCACTTCTATTTTTTTGCTAACTTCTAGAACGTAACAATACAAATTAACAGTTGACTTAATGGCAATTCGTAGAAACACTACATGGAGAAGTATCAAGGTAAGTATTACTGTAAATGATAGTATATGACATCAAACACAAATGGAAATTATTTAATAGACAGGAAAAATCAATACCCTTTTCTATATTCATTGAGCAAACAAAGCTTATCGAAAACAAATAAATTAGGAAAATTATTGTATGCAGATATTTCTTAAACATGAGATATTTCTATACAATGATGTAGATCGCCATAAAGCAATCAAAAACGTTCTATCTCAGTAAGATTTACAAAATTAAAGTTCAGATACTTATAATTAATGTAAAAGTGATTAATAATAGATACCTTCGGAATTTTTTTTTCTTTACTGGAAAGATTATTTTTTATTGAATTATTAAATATATCTTCATTTTGTTTATTGAGAATTTTAAACTTAGTCTTAAAATTTTCCTTTTGTTAAAAATAGAACATGATTTAAAACACAATTTAATATCATTTAAAATATCTGTTAGGTCTTTTTTTTAAAATAATCTCAAACTATTTAATACTTACACCAAATAATGTAATTATGATCCTCGATAATTTCTCTGCTTTTCGTTGCCCATCAAAGTCCTAGACAGAACCAATATATAAAAGTTTAATATTTTAGAATGCTTATTTTAGATAACTTATGAAAAGTCTATAAGTTTTTTTAAGTTAAGTTTTTTCTTAGAAGTAGATTCCCAATATGAAAATTATAAAATCCAATTTTAGTTTGATTAAAGTATTAAGATATAGTAACTCGTTAATTAATTTTGATTCACAGTGCTGAATTCAAATGACTAATTTTTTATTACCAATTCTAGATTTTGCTCAGTCTGGTTTCTAAATAAGCCAATAGGAGCTGAAGTTTTTATTTTCTACAACAGTAATCTATTTGTTAATTTAGATTGTTTATTTGTGTTATTAGGGGAACAGACTTTTATTAACTAAAAACATTTGTACATATGTTAGTATGTTACACTTGCATATAGTGTATTTAGGTTCTAATACAACCAAGAGGTCAGTTACAATCTGAATTGACAATGGGACACATCTCTAGAAACAGGCCATTCTCAATAAACTAAGTGCTACTATAGGCAAGTGGTAAAAATGCAGAAGCCCGGCGCTATACGATATTTTGGGAAATGGTTTAACATCATTAAATAGGACGATATCTACAAGAATTTTTGTTAAATTGACCTCGGAAAGTTACTTTTTTTTCAATTTAAAGTAGCGAAAAAAATTCAGCGCGGATGTAGAAGTTGTGAATAGGCGCGGAGTGATACAAAGCTTCGTGATACAACTGTATTTCAATGTATAAAATTAAAACCAAATCTAACCTGACTTGACACTTTTTAGGTATATTTTAATATAGGTATACAGTATTGTATAAATTTAAAACCAAATCTATCCTAACTGGAGACTTTATAAGTATAATTAAATATATGTATAAAAATTACGCGAAGTTGTGAATAGGCGCAGAGTTATGCAAATGCTTCGTGACTTTACAACTGAATTTCAATGTATAAAATTAAAACCAAACCTAACCTGACTTTACACTTTTTCGGTATATTTTAATATAGGTATACAGTATTTTATAAATTTAAAACCAATCTATCCTAACTAGAAGTTGTTTCTCAAATATCTACACACGTAAGGTTGCGTGACGTACCGCGGACAATGCGTACAACCTTATGCGCAGCACTGTGACGTAAGTATCACTCCGCGCCTATTCACAACTTCTACATCCGCGCTGAATTTAGTACCCTACTTTAAATTGAAAAAAAGTAACTTTCCTACTTCAATTTTTAAAAAAGTCTTGTGGATATCGTCCAATTTGATGGTTTTGAACAATTTCCCAAAATATCGTATAGTGCCGGAGTACTGCATTTCAACCCAATGCGGTATAGATAGTAGACAGTATATGATATGACATAGAGGGTCTTTTTTAACAATTTATTCATACAGAAGTAGCCTAATTATGTTTATTAAGTGAAGTTATGTTATTGAGATATAGCTACAAAAGTACCTAATCAAGATACATTTCGTTATAAAAGATGAAGTAATCATAAAGTAAGCCTACCATATTAACTCTGTAGTAGTTGTATGATTAATTTCATAATCCAGACGTAATTTTTTGGCTGTAATTAGGACATTGCGAAATTGTTTACTGTATAACCAAACATATCCTAACCAGACACTTTGCCCTTTTGGTTACAGACACTGTATTATTTAGTAACATATGTGGAGAGAAAAAGTCGTGAGCAAGCCCAACACTTTGTGAATATGTGTATTGCCTGTAAAACATTTATGGCCTGTAGTTCTACAAATACCAAGAATCTTATTATGATAATACTGCAAAACCTAATTACTTTAAATTTGGAGTTGAACAAGTCCTTAAATGATTTTACTTTGTACGATAAAAAATTATTACTGCTTAAATTTCCACACAAAAATGACAGCAAAACTAGAAAACTATAAGAACGTCATGTTAAATATTAACATTTCAATACTTGTTATGGTTACAACGTTATCATCATAAAATATTTTAGTCATAAACAATAAATTATTTAACGTCTAAATGAAAATATAAACAAAATTTTGACAGCCTCTTTTTAACCTTTAATTAATCACTATAACTTTAGTTTATGACTATCCGAACTTAAAATTTTGTAAATTTGTGAAAACTTACAATTTAAAGTTCGGATAGTAATAAACAATTGTTAAAATGATTAATTAAGATTCACCGAACGTAATGGACTACAAAATTCAATAGTTTAACTTTTAATATTTGTCAACATTACCATATGTGTAGGTATCGAATTTATAAAGTCCATGCTTATTTGTTTAATAACCTTTTAAATCAAGAATTTTTAATATAATTTGCAACTTAAAGTACAACAGTATAATCAAATAACAAGCCACGTCGTAAGTAATGTAAAACTGACGTGAGTTTTTACTTGTGCTTATTGACGCCACAGATTAAACTTAAAATGTAAAACTGTTTATTAGTGCATAGTCTTAAAATTTGAATCTGTTAAAACGTTAAGAACTGGCAGAAACTAAAGTTTATAATCGATTCAATTATTTTATGGATATTCTATTGGATGGCCATTTCAATGCATCATATTATGTAAATAGTCGGAGATCATCAATTTTATTTATCTATTTTATAAGGCATGGGTTGCCAGCTGTATAGTATTGTCGACTCTATATTTCTATAAATGAAGATCACTAAGAATATGGCTGCATTTTACTTATCTATGTTATATTTGGACAAACTGCTAAATTAATCACTTAAACAATAGTTTATGACTATCCAAACTTTACATTTTGTAAGTTTGTCAAAACTTACTGAGACAGAACGTTTTCGATCGCTATGTGCCGATCATCATCAGTGTCTTCTGCTTGGAGATGTCGAGTAAAGCAGTGATATTATTAAAGGTAGGTTTTCGATAGTATCAAAGAGTATGTGTGATTTGTATTGTGTTTGTTCGTTTAATATGTTTGTACTTTATGTTTGTGTGTGTCTGTAAATTTCATATTGTTCTAGTGTGTTGAGATGTGGTCCTTTTTTTATGATGTGTAGGATTTCTAGGTTATGGTAAATGTCTGTGTATTTGTGTTCTGTTTCTTTCATGTGATTGTAAAAATGTAGAGTTGGTGTTCTGTTTGTGCTCCTCGGCTCTTTGTTTAAAGCTGCGACCTGTTTGTACAATGTAGAATTTGTTACATTCGTCGCAGTTCAGTGTGTATACGCCTGGTGCTTGTAGTTTATCTTTGTTGTTGGTGTACATATTTGTAATGTCGAATGATAGTAGTGTTGAATTGTGTGGTATGTTTATGTCTTTCATTTTATTTATGAGATTGTTTATATATTTTATTATTTATATATTTATTTATAAATTATATTTTATATTATATATTATTATATATATATATATATATATTATTAAAATATTATATATTTTACTTTCTTTGATACTATCGTAAACCTACCTTTAAAAACGTCACCGCCTAACCCGACATCTCCAAGCAGAAGATACTGATGAAGGTCGGCACATAACGATCGAAAACGTTCTGTCTCAGTAAGTTTTAACAAATTTACAAAATTTAAAGGTAGGATAGTCATAAACTATTGTTTAAGTGATTAATAAGATTCGCCGAACGTAATGGACTAAAAAATTTAAGAAACTGCCAAAGCTAATGACACTGGCATACCTATAACTTATATAGTATCATCATTATATAACCAAACTAACAAAACTCATATTAGTTCCCTAATTTTGTTTTACTATTTTCAATAATGGTGTTGTATCATAGACAATAGGGAGGTTTGTAAATATCAAGACGCTTTTATTTGATTTAATACCTATGTATGTTTAATGGTACAGAAAAATGTATAGTACTTGAAATTTAGGGTAGACATTCAACAATTTGTCTTCATTTGGTCACACATTCCATAGAGAAGACAATTGACTTAAAAAACTTGTGTATAGGAAAAAAGAAATTTGTAACATTTTAAAATATAATTTTATTTGACTAAGAAAACTATATTTAAAAAAGTAACACATTTTATTATTTGTTTACATAATCTAGGTTTTGAAAACAGAAATATTTTAATAATTATAATATTCAACTAAATCCCTATTTAAGTTAATTGGTAATATGTATAATAAATAATTTGGAGATTATAAATCTACTCTTATTTTCAAACAAAACTAAGTTATGTATGAATTCCTAATATGAACGGAAATAGCTCACACCTACTCTTAAATCAAGTGAAATACGAAAAAATCAACATTGTTCCTTATTAGTTAGAATGAACAAATAAACTTACCAATTATGCAGCCCACAGCAACCAGAATTAAATGTATGATTTAATAACAACCATTAAGCAGTAACAGTCATTGTAATACTACTTTAAAACATAATTTTTCACCTTACATAAATCACAAAATCATATTATGTTATTATATAATAACTATACGTTTTCTCAACATGAATATATTTTCGAATTTTCCATTGGAGAACTCTTTCTGTGATTATTCACACTTAATTTTTCTGGTATAACAACGTTTCTGCTAGTTACTAGAAACATGCAGTTTCATGTAGTAAATACAAATCTCGCTAGGTAGCAGGACAAGCTTGATTTCTTTTCTAAAACAACCCTCTGGATGTAGCAGTTTTTTTTTTCTAAATTGGCAATCATCAGCGCTATTTGAACCATGGCCACTGGTCTTTCTTGAAAAGTTTTCTAGTACTGGCTCCATACTATTTTTATAAGTTTTTCATCCAAGATGTTCTGGGACGGTCTGGGCATCTTGTGTCATCAATTTTATCTTGTATAAAATTAAGCACTTGTACTCAATTTAAATTGGCAATAACAATTGGAAGTTTAAATGACCAAAAGGGTTAATTAAATGAACATATGTAGTGTTAGTACACAGTGCAGCGGCCAGAATGTCCGATGCAAAGAATCAGGGTAATTGTACAGAATACCAGAATCAAACCTAACCTGGTTAAATAATTGGCTAAATTTATATGTATAAAATTTTAAAGCATTATAATAATAATAATAATATTAAAACTAGGGTAAATAATAGTAAAATGAAGAAAATTAGAAATAACTTTAGACTTAAAAAACATAAATTATAATCAATAAGAAAAATTATCACTTCAAAGTGGATAGCCTAAATTATGTATACAAAAAAGACGGTAATTGTGTAGTATAACAAACTCGGCCTAGATGCCGGCTATTAAAATAATTGTAATTAAATATAATCAGGAATAAAGAATGTAAATTTATAAGATGTGAGGAAAGTAAATTAGGCCTAGCTAGGGAAAATAGTATTTATGCAAAAGTAAAGATTAAATGTTAAAAAGTAATAGCCTAGAAATTAGGTTATAATAGAAGCAGTCATATTTGATTCCGGAAAAATCCGCCTAGGGTATTGATTATAAATCTTGTCACTACGAAACGAAAGCGCTACAGTCGAACTTTGGATTAGGAATTTTAAAAAGTAAATTAAATTAAATAAGAAGAAATAAAGTCAAATACGTTATTAAATAAAAGGTAAAAATGGAAAGGACACACCAGAATACAGAAACGCCTTTTACAAAAAGTGAAACTAATCTTAGTTCAGAATTTCCGAACAAACAAAGTCAATTGCCATGGCAACGGCTTTCTGATTGGGCAAAAGTTGAAAAATGGATACTAGGGCGTGGGAAGTTTGAATTGGAGAAGACGGGCCTCACAAAAGGGACGCTATCCAGAATTAGAATGCATTAGGCTCTCAAGGCGAGCAGACGTATTTTTGTACCATGCGAAAAGGACAAGAAAAAATGTGCTAGAAACAGAGTAAAAAGTGCTACGATGTGATCAGGGGAAGGAAGATATATATGAGCAAGGGCTCATATATACCCAGAACAAAATTTCGACCACCAAAATGCAAAATTAAAGAAAATAAGAAGATTAACGAAATTATGGAGAGACGCCTACCTACCAAGACCCTTGAAGCTGTAATGGGACTGACAGATGACAACATTAATGAAGATAAAAAGATTTCTACAGTACAAGGTTATATAATCAATTTAATTATTCTTTTTAAATAACATTTTACTTCAAATTATATTAACTTAAATTCAAAATTAAATAAGATGGGAATAACCTAAGGGACTGATTAGTCAACTCTCTTAGGTTACCCAAATTTAAGTAACAAAGATTCAAAATTGACTTTCCATTCCCATCGCTGTGGGAATGTATGGATTAAGTATAAAGATGTATATCTTATATGGCTTTTTCTAAGTAAATTTCTAATGAATAGTTTCTAAAGAAGTTAGTTGTTCAAGGCCTAGCCTAAAGGCATTAAATAGTAATATTAAGTGTTTGAAAAATAATCAGATTTTAAAATATGTTAAATTTAACTGTAACAATCAAAACTATATACAAAATTAATTATGGTAACTTTGATAATTTAAATTATATACAAAATTAATGGTAATAAGAAAATTTAAAAAACATAGAATGAGATAATAATGTTTAATTAAATGGCAAGTTGTATGAAATTTTGAAAAAGTAATTAGTCAAGAAAATCCTGTTAAATTAAATAAAAACAATAATAATTAATTTGAACCTTGGAACAAATAAATAAAAAGGTATATTTTCCAATTAGCTGTGTTTTCATTCTAAATAAGATAAGTTCACTAGGTATCCAGGTATAGTCTTTAAATCACAAGTGTCTCTCAAAGATTCCACTACCCGAAAAGGAGCTTGAACAGGGCTTATCGTAGGCTAATTGGTTTTATCAAAAATTCAGGGGTTGGTTCCTCTGAGAGGTTTATTCCTTGAGGCACAGGTCTATGAAATTAGGTTCGTAGTCAATGGATAAACCATTACTTTCTTACTGACTTAGCAATTGATAAAAAGAAAGAAACAAAGTAAGGCAAGCAGAAGAAAAGTCGGTAAGAACAGGAATGATGATAAGTTCACCAGCTTGTCCATATGTTATGAAGAATTTGAAAGGAGAGATTATTAAGACCTTAGTATGACAATATAGATGGTACATTATCATTAGACCTCATGAATTAGAATTGTTATATTTGCTAAATAATACTTACATGCCTCCTTAGAACATTGACAAGTATATTGTACATGTAAATCAATTTCTCTGGGTATATGATAACAGGTTTTATGAAAACTCAAAATAGTCTGACAATTTTTATCTTTAAATGTACCTCATTTTGGTAAGCTTTCTTAACCTTCAAACACACGCGCCGGGGTGTAAAGCACCCCACACCATTCATTTCTCTCTGAGGCGACTACACAAATTTTTTGTTCTCGCTCCCCTCCTAGGTAGTTGTTTTTCACTTCTTCCTCCACACTGTCACTCATGGTCAACCCGTTGTGGCCTACCAGTCATTGTGTTTACATCGTTGTTTTAACTGCGGGGTGAATTCAACGTGTGTTCTCGTCCAAAAATTTTTGTTGGTACATTTTTAAGTTATTGTTATTTAATTAGTATATTTTTTTAGTGTGAGTCTTTTATTGGTGTTTAACATATTTATTTATCTTTTTTGTTGTAATTTTGCCTTTTTGTCATAAAAAAAAAAATTAAAATTCTGGGTCAAGAACTTTCAAAACCCCATATTGCATCAAGAGTCTTACTGCCAGGACTACCTTTGCATATAAAAGCAGGTGTGAAATACATAAGTGGTGTTGAGGAAACTCGAGAAAGAAAAATTAAAAAAGTTCTGGACGATGCGAAGTTTGCCCGTGGCAAAATGACCGGAAGAAAACCACTTCATGCTGCAACTGCAACAAATTACTTTGTAGGGAACATTCCTTTATATACTGTGAAGAATGTGCACCTGAATAAAAATCATTTTGAAAATATTAATTAAAAAAAATATCTTTACTTTTTTAAAATTTTTTTGACTTTTTAATTTGGACTGAACTAATGTTTACTTCTAAACCAATACTTCTGTACACAGTTATGAATTTAGCTAATTTTTTTCACCTAATAAAATGTGTATATTTTTTTGAAATATTTTATTCCAATGTAAAAAGATATTTACTAATGTTTACTTGATTAAATATGAAGTAAATTGCATAGTATTAAGTATTATTTTTCATTATGACGAGTAATTTTAAATTTTGAGTGTGGCAAATTTTGACGATTTTCAAGCTGAATTTACATATGTTTTTTTCAAATAAACATATTGTTATATTTATGTTGTCCAACTTTTTGAAAAGTTTTCTAAAGAATCTAGCCTTTACAACTTACTAAAATGTATGAATAAATGTCTAATTTTAATTTGAAAAAAAAGATACAATTTATAAAGTAAATTTATGTGCATTTAGACTATAGTACTACAAAAAAAATCTACAAGTGATAAACACATACAAATTATATAAAACGTTTTATAAACAACAACATTCACACACACAATTTTATAAAGATGAAAATTTAGTGATAATTAACTTTTTTTTTAGATAAGAAATGGGGTGGAAAATACCCCGCGCGTGTGTTTATGTCCGAGTAGTTGGCGCTTGTGATTGAAGGTTAAGCCTGCTAAGTTAAAAAATAATAATTACTGATTACTATCTTCATAACTATTAAATATAATCTTTTAAAAATATAAAAATTCCTTCTAAATATGTTTCACTTGCCGATAGTAGCACTTACTTTTAAAATTGTTAAGGTCAGTTGATTCGAGAGATGTGTCTCATTTTCAACTCAGACCATAACTGACCTCATGTGTTTTTATATAGGCCAGACAGGGAGATCATTTTACACAGAATACGAAGAACACATAAAAGCACTCACAAACAAAAACACCCATTCAAACTTTGCCAAACATCTTATATCCACAAACCACAACTTCACAAACATAACATCTAACCGACAAATTCTACACAAACAAAACAAAAATAACCTGTGACGCACAACCAAACAGTATGAGATATACAAACATTTCAAACTACACCCTACACACATATTCAACACCCAACTACATTATAACTCACATACACAGTTGGTATCATAACCCCCCCCCCCCATACTCACAAAAAACACCTACATCCCCCACCTTAACCTGGGACACATCTCCCGAAACGGCCATCCTCAACAATTATAAAAGTAAGTGTTACTATAGGCAAGTGTAACATATTTACAAGTGTATAAGGTGAATACTAGTAACTCACATGAAGATGGAATCAATTAACACTATAGTACCCGCGCCTATTATCGTGACGTGAGTGCTCGTGTGGAGTCTTTTTCGACCCCACTCAGTATTCTGATCTTCTCGCCAATATAATTGGAATTGGCTCTTCATTTATGAGAATAATATCTCCCAACATAGTATTGCAATGACTTGGTGAAATTTTATAGTTATTACCTGATACCAGGCTCGCTTTGCTCGCCTTAACTTACTAGCTAGATAGAGTCTCTGCTCCTGAACCATGGTGGTGGGTGATAAATTCATACAGTCGTTCAAAACACGACGAAATGTGATAATTATTCGGTCAGTAGTATCGACTAGTATCAATACAATGGATAACTAGGGAACAAGGTAGAGATCGTTTTTGAAATACAATTAGTCTATTTGAATCAAATAGTTTCATTTATTTAAATCATATCCTTATAAGTTGTTTCCAGATCAAACAATTTCACAAATAAAAACAAAAAACAGATTAGTATTGATTGTTCAAACACATCTCTCGCAAACAGTTTTTCGATGACTGGGGCACTAGCTGTAGTATTCTAGGAATATTGTCCATACTAGCCCGACGGTGAACAGCTGGCTTCAGTAACTCGATTGCTAGTGTGATGAGGTATTCCTGTCTGACAGTATTACTGAAATGGGTGTTTGGGCGGAAAATTTTTATTGCATTCACACCTCCGACATTCATCAGGTGAAAAAAAATGTGTCAATGGCCATCTTCTGGAATTCCTACTAACATCATATTGGTAACACATCTTATCGATTATATCAACAGCGAATTTCGTGTTATTATAATAGGTTTCCTCTCATTCGTTGTTGTTATTATCATTCTCGTTATAATTATCACCATCATCCCTCCTGGAAACATTCGGTCCTCTTCTGCTTCGTCAGGATCATCAGATCCCAATATCTCCTAATTATCACTCATAGTTTCGTCCAACCAAATGTGTAATTGTTTTTGATCGCTTTCTAAACATACTTGTAATCATTCCCGACCAAGTCCCGACATTGCACAGGTTAAAATATAGAACTAAAAAAATAACTTGTTGAAATAATCAGTAGCGAGAGTAGTCGCGCGGGGTCCTTCAGCACCCCAAGCAGTGCAGTTTTACGTTCAAATGTTTCTAACTCAACTGACTGGAGACAAGGAAAGCTAACGTGACACTAGCATACTCAGAAATAGTGAGTGAGAAACTACTGAGACTGTCAAAGTCATGCAGTGACTCAAAACAAAAACAAAACGTCTGGGGTCCCAGGAGACCCCACGCAACTACTGAAGTGTTAACATAAAAATATATTACAAAATCCTTTCAATTTTTTATTTTATTTCGAAAGGTAAAATAAATAAAGTCTTAAAAATAAACCTTGTGAAGGCCTGAAATGGATAATTTGAGATCATCAGAATTGAAGCGGATGGTATTGGATAGTGAAAATGCAGTAACAATGATAGCAATGACAGTTTAGTGTGATTCTGTTCACATAAGTTTATTAATGAAATTAGTGATAGAAGTGACTTTGTAATTAATTATAAACAATAATGCAGAGAATATTCTTATACCTCACTTTCACTGTATAATAAACCTCCTGCCAAACTGAAGTAGATCCGTACCATCGTCTTTATATGTTGCTAACATAAAAATATAAGTAAATTATTTTGAAATTATTTTAGTTATAACATTTTTACAAATGTTAAGTTAGCAATGAGTTGCATAAATGTTAGGGGGAGCCTATAATCAGCCATTAAGCTCCACACTGTCATTAACATTTGAATTCATTACATATTGTAATTCATAATTAATAATCAATTAAAAAATAATAAACTAATGCAACACAATTCAAAAACCACGACCATTCAATTAGGAATAATTCCATACTTCCAGGGTCGCTAGGGACATAAATATTTAATGTAATGTGTTAAATCAGTTTTGTCTAAGTTATGGATTTGGCAAAATTCTTCGATAATTTCTTTAACTTCACAGAAATTTTCTTAGCAGCCTTAACTTCAGCAGATAGTTTTTCACCAGAAATTAAAACAAATCAAATGCTATGAAACGTTTTCCAACAATCAATCCCGCCTTGATTATCTGCAAACTCACTTCCAGTTCTAATATTTTGTGCAGAGTTATTACTGCCATTTATTTTATAATAGATCCAGATATTAGAGTTTCTTCTTTCTTTTTTTGGCAAACCCCATTCATAATGCATTATCAGGTTTATGCTATTGCAATGTTTTGCTAATCTTAAAAGCATTTTGCATTGTATAATATGCAATGACTTTTCGATTTATTCTCCAATCTTTTATTCTCATAATAACTAAATTAAGTTCCTTGGCTATTTTTTGGAATGATTCTTCTTGAGTCTAGTCAGTTTAGCACTGTAATTTTCTCATTTAATAAAATAATGCGTTTACATTTTACTCCTGACATGCTGAAAAAACACTTTATACACCATGTAAAACAAATTCAGGAAATGTGTATTTCAATGTACTGTATGAGACACAGAAAAGCACTGTCGTAAAACCAATGAATGTTTACAAAAAAAAATCATAAAGATAAAAATTACTAAAATTAGTATCACTTAACAAAAAAACGACTACTTACTGATATTTTTCAGCAGACGTATTTCACACTAGATCAGTGCATTGTTCAATGTTGTGAGTCACGTGTTACTCAGGTGTGGTGTATTGGTGTTTTGTGGAGTGTTATAGTTCATAGAGTAGTTAATTATCTGTTCAAATATAGTATTAGATTGTGAATGTGTTTTGTTGTTTTGAATGTATTGTGGATGGTTTTTCTGCTGTCTGTATATCTTGTGATTTTAGTTTGTTGCTTTTTTTGGTGTAATAGAGGATTTTTAGATTAGTGTCTATATTGGTGTAAGTGTGTAGTGTGTTCTGTATGTGAATGGTGAAGTTAGATTTGGCTTGTGTGTTTTGTATGTCTTTTATGTATCTTGTTTTTTTGCCAAGTGATACAATAGCAGTAATTTCAAAACCCTCAAGATGCACAACACATAAACTGCAAGATAAAAGTAATATAAAATACCACAGATCACTACAGAAAACAAACGATAACAGTGCAGTAACAAGAGACTTGGCCGATGTGCAGTTGCCTATTTAATATTTTGAGCGGTATAGGAGCCTGATGACTTAATGTTAGCACAAAATTCCCTCGCTACAATATGAATCTGTTAAAATCACTGACGGCATGACGTACAGCGAATCTCTGCACGTTTAGGCCAGACCACAGTCAGATTAATAGGAGAGACGAACCAACCAAGGGCAGACAAGAGGAGTTCTATTTTACTGTTAAAAAAAAATTATTGCTGACTTATAATAATAGAAATATTATAAACATTTAATTTTACTGTATACAGGTCGTTCAGACCAATTTGCCATCTACACATGTGACCATGTAATAATTTTTTGTATGATTTTATTTTGTTATTTTATTTATATTCCATTAAGTAAAGGTTATTTATTTCCACAACTGGATTTGTGACCCCTACTTTGTCCTTTCTTCCTGTTGTTGTGCTATTTTTGAATAGTTCCCTTGATATCTATTGACAACGAATGTTTATACCTC
This sequence comes from Prosapia bicincta, assembly GCA_036971475.1. Lineage (NCBI taxonomy): Eukaryota > Metazoa > Arthropoda > Insecta > Hemiptera > Cercopidae > Prosapia > Prosapia bicincta. Next base: position 35,723,373 of record JBAIZL010000004.1, on the reverse strand, counting down.
CAGTCCCTCTTATCTTTACATACTTTCTCCTACTCTGTTCTTAATCCTACGCTACCTTCCTTTCTTTTCCTAATACTTACTGGTCAGACAATGATAATGATTTAAGCTGGGAATTCAATCTAAACCCAAACCTGTCAATGACTTAAATTAGGAATTCTCTTGAGAAATTAAATTCCTGGATTTGTATAAAAAACCAATTAGCCAAGTACTTGCCTTAGCTAGCAAGATACTATTTTGTGTCGTTAGAGATGTTATCTACTTCAAAACCTTTTTATTAAAGAATCTGTGAAACTATATGTTATTAATTTAAATCAAACTAATAACTAATAATTGGCAACTAAAACATTAAAAAAAAACTCTATGTGACTTTTCCACGCATATCTTTTTTTACAGAGCTTTGTGAAATGACAACATTCTTTCAAATTATTGACTGATAACATTTTATTTAATTTTCTCATTTTAAACTAATAATATTTACTGTTTTATAAAGTTGCTTTTATACCCTCATTTTATAAAATTTCATATCAACAACACATTTTAAAAATATATAAACCTGTAAAAACAGATAGAATTTATGTAACTAAACAAATATATTTTTGATCATTAACAGATAAAAATAAAATTATAAAGCCTTAATCATTTTTTCTTAAAATTAATTTTAATTAGAATTTTTATTCGCAATGTTTAAAAAATAATTTTAAAGATAAAAATATATTTTTTAATGGAACTTTGTTATTATGTTTATCATACAAAAAACGATTTTTTAAAATTACTAATCGATAATTTTTTTTATAATACACCAGCAGGTAAAAACCAGCATGTTATTAATATTAAATATTTAAAACAAATATTATAACAATAATTTTCTTAAAATAAAACTTTTAAATTGATTTATTTGTTTTCTAAATATTGTTTTACATTTAATCTACCTTCCTCATTCAACTAAATATGTTATTTTCACATCTTATGATGTATCACAAAACTAAATAAAATCAAAATAACTTTGTACTTATTTTTAAACATAAAACCATAACTACTTGTTTAAATAAAGAACTTTAATTTTAATAAAAACACGTTTATACTGAATGAGATTTATTCTAACATTTTACATTTCCTTATTGTACAATTTAACCTATGAAACTGTTTCAACATAATTTAATAATAATTATATTTTACATAAAAGAATTTTATATTTTTAATATTTTAATATCTCCAGGTAAAGAAATAGAGGTATTGAAATTATTGAACAAACGTTTATAATCAAGATGTCATGTTTGTACAGACTACAAAACTCTTTTCAATACATTTTTCACAAAGATTTTACTTTAAATATTATTTTGGCCTAATTTGTGAAAAACCATTGCCTGCATGCTTTGTAAGGGATGTACTATACATATCACTAACAGGTACATTGTGGCAAATATATCACAGCCAGTATATGTCACATCACATTTGTTTATAACAAAAACATTTTTTTTAAAATTAAAAAGTAATTACCACAAAGCAGGTGATTTTAATTGTTACATTAGGAAAAAAACATGCTCTAAAATTATATTACATGCTTGAAAAGGGCTAAACTACAATTCAATAATAAGTATACAAAAGTGATAATTTTGTTAACACATTCAGCGTTGGCGGCGATATTGGAGATCTCATCAAACTACTGTCTGTTTTTTTCGTTGACTTCCACATATGACAGCAGTGGAATGATGGAAATGCTATGTGGGTTGCATAGCTTGTTGTTACATCTAACTATCATGCCTGTTGTTTTTATCTCAATAATTTTATTCAAAGCATCAAAACATTGTATTAGACATTAGGTGCATTTTGTCGTGCATTACACGTGAGTCAATGACTCATATTTACAGTAGTCTGATCCCACCTCGAGTAGGTTCATTCACTCTAATAGGACAGTTATCGTTTATTCTTGCGTTAGTTCAGAAAGCTGTTTATTTTTATTATTGTTGTTTTTACTGGATATTTTGCCGCATTAAGTGGTTAAAACAAAAAAATCATTAAAATATAAAAGTTAAACCAAATTAAATCTGTTCATAAAACTCCCTGAAGCATTTTTTCAGTTGAAGCATCAAAATGTTGACTTGGGGTGGTCGGATTTAAAAACGACTTGGGCATAATGTTCTCCAAACTCTACTGAAGCACTGACGTAAAAATCAAACCTTAATACAAACACTTATCGACACTAGAGAAATTTTATTAGAGTCGGAGTGAGCATGCTGGTGCACTCTCCGACTCTCAGAAGGGAAGCGAGGAGCACACCGGCACGTTCTCAGTGACTCGTAAGGGAACTCAGAGTGTGCCGGTACGCTAGCCGTGCTGAACGTGTTAATGGAGAATCTACAAATTGGAGAATGGGAAATCAGAGGGATTTGTTAAGAAAGAATACAACTTATACATGCTAAAACATTACTTATATTTTGTGCATCAAAATCTACTCTAAAAGAAGTACACAAAACAAGAACAAATAATAGCAAATAGTGTAAAACAACAATACTTAGAGGAACATAAATTAAGATACAATTACTATATATGCATAATACAAATGAAATTAAGAGTATTTTTAAAAGAGAACAAAGAACTAAAAAATAATAAAAAAATAATACTAAATTAAATATTTAAGTAATGTAAATATTAAAATATAAAAATGTCTAAGAACAGAGATAGAGTCAGAAGGAATTTTCTGAAAAAGAACTGTTATCATCAGTCTTTTCTGGTGAATCAAAGTTATTAATGGAACTAAATCTCTTCTTTAATACCTTTGCAAGAATCTGAGAAGGGTCACTGCTCACTTTTGGAGAACGAATTGGTCGACCTCCAGGTGAACTGAAACAGTAATTAAAGTCCCTTTAAGTTACAATATGAAGTATAAATTGCCAACACTAATAAAAAGAGAAACAAGTAAATAAATCAAATTTGTCCGCAATCAAGTTGGTTACCCCTCTTGCTTCATAAGAGATAAAATGTAATTTAGGAATTAGCTTTATAAGTATTTTGGTATGGGTGGATGTGGTAACATTTGGTCAGAAGAAATACATTTTTAATAAAAACATATCTGTGGCAATTTATTTATGTATTTAAACTTTCTGTAGTGGCTAGATAGAGGGCTAAGCAAAAACGACAGGTCCACATACCAGCTGAACAAGAATTCATAAATATCAAAATAAACGGCCATAACCTCTGAAAGTTAATAGTGCAATTGGCCACTTATGGATTTGATCTGTGCTATATAACATAGGGATGATCGATATTTTCTGTCATGGTACCAGTGACAAAATATGGAAAATGCCAGTTCCAGTGGCAATGGATCGACTGGAAGTTGCCTCCGTTGTGATTGGCCAAAAAAACGCAGTCACTGGATGAAACGGCTGTCATTGGTTGATTTGTCGCTGTCACTGCCTGGCTCATAGCACCGATTATCGTGCAGTGTCGTTGACTGAAGAGAAGAGGGAGTGTTGTTTCTGTTGTGATTGGCCAAAATATCTCTGTCACGACTGAAAAGTTACTGATATATTACCACCGTCATTGGTTGATTTGTCTCTCTCACTCGTTCTACTCATTTACATTATATGGGGGAGGTCGATTTGTGTCAGGTTTCAAGATAGTGACAGTTGTGTACAGTAGATGCTATTTTGCACTCGGTAGTTTGTTCTTAATTTCGTATGGGTTTATTTTTAAATAAAATAAGCCTTCCAAAAGAAAAAGAGTGAGGTGTAGAATCATTTCACCAGTATGGCATGCCTGCCTGTTATTGGCACATACAGAGCTGTCGCAGTATCCCTTGTCACCAGTAATAAAGTCACCGGTAAAAGTACTGATCCAAACCTAGTGCTGTCACTGGATCGACCATCCTTAATATAACATACATTGCATAAGTATAAGAGATAATTTTATTTATTCGGAAGTATTCTAATCTACAGTTCTTCTTTTTAGGGATGATTTAGGTAATAATAATGGTTGCAGCTAGATATGGTAATGTTTGTCAAGAAGAAGTATGTATTTCATTGACATTATTGGGGAGGGTTATCTGCTGTCAAGAATAGTGTGTTATTTTTCTAAATAGTGCATTGAGTACAGGTGTGATTTGTAAAAAAAAATACATTAAAAAAATAGTGGAAATATAATCAGAAGCAGTTACTCCATAAGGGAAGCCTAATGGGCTAATCCCACTAATAAATAGAAAATTCTATCTTCAAAAAAAAAGGAAAAGTAGTTATCACAATTATGGGTAAATTACTTTTACACTTACAAAAAGAAGTTTGTAACGTTATAAACAAAATAAACGAAGCCAAATTAGACTATTTAAAAACACCCATTAAAATTTTTAGCCAAAATTACAAACCATATTTTTTTATTGTTACTTTTTGAATAGCAGACACCTCCAAACAACAGACACTTGGGCAATGTCCACTGTTTGAAAATTTTACTGTAGTATTTGTTAAAGTATGAGTTGAAACAGCTGTTCGAGCACATAACCTACAACATAAAATCAGATATTTTATGAAATCATATGTTATTGCTTATTTTAAGTGAAATAGGAAAAAATAACTAATTGCATACCTTGCCCCTTTTGTGAAAAGTTTTTCTCCCATATAAAAATATAATCAATTTACAAAGGTAAAAGTCAATATAGTGAACTCAAAATCTCAGGTGAGATTTGAGTTCACTATTTTGACTTTTATCTTTGTGAATAGTTCTCACTAGCTAAGCTCTAATTAACTAAATAAAATCAATTTGTTATTAAATGTAATTAATGAATTAAAATTTTGTTAAACTATTAACATCAAGTGTTATCCACTACTAGTTTAAAATAAAGTATTTGAACTTGAATGGATGAATAAAAAGATTTTATTAACGACTGAAAGTTTGCACGAGATTTATATAAGGAGAGTGTGAACTAATAGAAGGAATTAAAATATAACTTTACATAATCTCATTTTAGTATTCCTAATGTACTCAATAAGGTAAAGACGTTTGTTTCCATCATCAAATATGCGACAAAAATTAGCATAATTTTATCATCCTCTCCCTTCAATAAATATGTGTAATTATAATTTAGTAAATAAAAATACTAACCGTTTGACATGTCGCAGAATTGGTCGACTTTGAGTCAGTTCTTTAAGAACATCGTTAAGAGCATTTTTCTGTATTTTTGGAGGATGTAAGGCTTCTTTTTTCGTATAACTCCTTGGTATATTTGAATGCAGATTGTAAGGTGATGGTGGTGGTGGTGGAGGCGGAGGAGGAGGGGGAGGAGGAATTAGAAAAGGAGAGGTACAAGAATTCATTCCAGAACATTGGGAACACATAGACCTAGTCTGTACATGTGACTCTTTTTCACCTGAAAAAATTAATTAACTTAATAATTCCATAAATATATATATATATAAAATCATTAATGATACTTGACAAAAAAGTATTCATAGCACTCTAAAGCATATTACACAAAATGTGATCTTCAGAGACATTTTAGTTAGAAAATTTATAGAAAATGTAAGAGTTATGAAGGAATATTACAACATTATATTTGAGCTGAATTTGATATAAAATTGAAGCAATCAAATTTCTGCAGAACTTTTCCTGAATTTTCTTTATCATTAAAGGTGGCTCTAAAATTTTTGTTAAAGCACTTCAGAGTATTTATAGCCCATGTTTAACAACTATATTAACCCTTAGCGCTCGGATTTTTGTAACATGCTTTGCTTCCCCGCTTGTAATTAAATTGAGACAAATTCCTCACCTGCAGGTTGCATTATTGTTTATGGAAAACTTTGTTTTCTCTTACATGATTTTAGTAAACTAAGCTAATTTTATTTACTAATACTGTATGTACATGATTTTATTATCTTATTTGTAGTTTTGCAGAGTACGATATTTTTGAAAACAGTCTTTCGGATGAAGTCCTGGTTTTCTGCCGCATGTTTTGTAGTGAAAAACTGTTTCCCTTCTATCTCCTTTTATCTTCCTGTTACTGCAAACTACACAATCCTTAGAACTATTTTTATCATTGGAAAAGATTAAATGTAATTTCCCATTCAGTCTTTCTTCTTTGTCAGTAGTTGATGGTCGACTCCTCTCACTGTACGGGTTATTCCTGATATCACCAATGCGTTCCCTCACCAAGTTTTGGCAAAACTATTTTTGTTTAACAGGATTTTCTCTCATTTCCTTTTTTTTGTTATTATAGATAATAAAACTATTTACTACAGCTTTATCTAATAGCCAGAAAAACATTTTCCTCCACCACTTATTTGTTCGTCTCGTAAAACTGCACGGTTCATTATATTGAACAGCTAAATCTACATCACCCATAAACTGGTTATATTTACAAATACCTGTTGGTTTAGTTATTTTGTTTATGAAACTGAACTACATTCTAATAAATCAGTATCAAGTAAAAGATCAGGAATTTCAGAATCACTAATTGCACGTGAAGCCAAGGGAAACTACTAGTAAACAAATAACCGGCAAAACTGTTACCTACTTGCAGCTTAAAACGTAGCGGCAAACTAGATTTTGTGATGACTCACATATTCCTAGGCATTTTCAACTTAGTTCACATTATTGTCAGTAGAGTGTAGCACCAAACGGGGAAAAGATTGAATGTCGTGGGCTTTGCCGCAGACGGGTTATAGGCATTTGAAAATCGTGTCAGGGGACCCCCGACATACGAGTAAACTGCAATATACGCTTAGCGGGGCTCCCCCGACAGTCGAGTGCTAAGGGTTAAAGCCCATTTTTATTATACAGCTTTATCCATTTTTAAATACAGTAGAGTCTGGATAATTCGAGGTAGATGTGATAATTCAACCCAGGAACACAAACACTCTAAGCACATGTAGCATATTAGGTCTATGCAATCAGTTTAATTTTTTTGTTCTGTTAAACTGATTAACGCATTTAAAAATTATCTAGTGTTAAAAATCTAAACCTACAAATATAAAAAAAATATTTTTATATAAAACTGATATGAATAATCTGGAAACCTGAATAAATAAAGTTGTACATTATTAATATATTTTTTTATAATTCGTTTTTCCAACTTATTTAAGTATTAAACTCTATACCTTATTTTGATTATATATGAGGAGGGACCTAAAAATAACAGGAATTCATTTGTTATACCTTTAATTTCGGACAACCACTTTTATCTCCTTCAAAGGTAAGATGGACATATCTAGACACTTTTTCCACTTCTGGAAACAGCTCTGGAACTCTTCTAACTCTTCTTAATGCCTTTCAACGATTTGTCTTTGAACTCCCGATTAATTCGATAGACAGAAAGAAGTCGCATGGATCAAGATCCGGTGAATAAGCAGAGTGGGGGACCAAAAATTTCCCAGAAATTTTTGTACTGTAGTGGCAGTTTGGTGAAGTGTCCACTCTCTACTCCTCTACAAATCGGGGCACTTGTGAAGTTCTTGATTTACGGTTTGACCTTGAGGTACAAACTCAGAATAAATCATTTTCTTAATGCCAAAGAAACAAATAAGCAAAATTTTCACATTTGATTTCACTTGACTTGTTTTTTTTGTGATGATGACTTACTTTCTTCAAATAAAGCCAGCAGAAGCAAGCGCAACCTCTCACAGTGATGCCTACTAAGGGTCTGATTAATCAGGGTCACGTTTATTCACTGCTAAGGGTACACAACTCTGGTTATTTTGGAACCCCCTCGTAATTTTAACACATTCAGTACAGCAGTGACATTGGAGATCTCGTCAAACTACTGTATCTACTGTATTACTGCATCTAACTATCATGCCCGTTTTTTTCATCTCAATAATTTTATTTCTATCATATACAGGTTTGTTGGGGATTTCAAAATTTACATAAAATATCAACTAATACAAATGATAAAATAATGTGTGTCAAATAATAAAACTCAATAAAAAAGACAGAGAAAAAAAGATAATTTACATAAAAACCTGAAGTACCTACTACCAAAATATACTACTTACTAAAATTAACCACTCAACATTTAACTCGGAATGTTTGATTCTGCTTGTGTAATGTGATTCACAAAGCTATAGAGATCGATATTGTAAACGCAGACAAATACTGCATATGTCATGTCCTAGATTATTTATAGCCGAGATTAGCTGACATTTGTTTACTACAATCTTATGATGACACATTAGGTTTTTGGAAGTCCAAGCATTTTGTCAATGACTCTTATTTACAATAGTCTGTTTCCACCTCGAGTAGGTTCATTCACTCTAATAAGACAATTATCGTTTATTTTGGCGTTAGTTCTGAAAGCTTAGTTTATTTTAATGATCGCAAGGGAACCCAGAGTGTGCCGGTACGCTAGCCATACTGAACGTATTAATGTATATTGTATATAAGTTGTATTGTTTTTAAATACCCAGATGATGGTGCAAACTAGCTGCACATACTGAGAAGGGTTTAGCATTCCTTGTCGTACTACTAACAACACTTATTTCAATAATATACACACTTATAGACATATCTAAACATACAAAACATTAACGACACAAAGAACATTTATACGTAAAAGACACTTACATCATCTTGCAGGGATTTTTCACTGATCCCAATTGTTGAACATTGGAAGTGCTGAAACGGACAGAGCTTGACAAAGTCTAACCTGAGATGCTGCTGTGACTATGTTCATAGCAGTTGCTGGTCTGCCAGCTCCTTCAGGCCTAGGTCAAGGAGTGGCCGTGGTGTACAAGTATCCGAGCCTGTGCAAACTATTACAAGTACTTGAACAATAGCTCTTCACAAATCGATCTAAAGAAGAAATCTATAAGCCACAGAGCTCTGGAGGATGTAATTATCGTATATGATCCATGGGTGTACCCATTCCTAGTCCTGCATATAACACGACACAAAGGCTGACTAAAATAAGCCCAAACATCAAACCTGTTGTTAGAATAGTAGTTACATTAGGATTCTTCCAGCAACCCTGGTTAAGTACTTGAACAATAGCTCTTCACAAATCGATCTAAAGAAGAAATCTATAAGCCACAGAGCTCTGGAGGATGTAATTATCGTATATGATCCATGGGTGTACCCATTCCTAGTCCTGCATATAACACGACACAAAGGCTGACTAAAATAAGCCCAAACATCAAACCTGTTGTTAGAATAGTAGTTACATTAGGATTCTTCCAGCAACCCTGGTAACAACAAGTTGATAGTGGCAACGACACTTATATTGCAATCACCAAAATATTCAATTTTTGTGGCTACAGATGGAAAAGATCTTGCAACAGTGTTTTTTTTATGATCAACAAATTGATTACTGAACATGTGTAGGTCATCTCTTTTCTGTGAGAAAACTGCTCAAAGGAATACTTCTTTTAGAGACACTGAATAACTAGTTTTCTTCTTTGATGAGGTAAAAGTATATTTGACCCCTCATAGGTGTTTCAATTTTTCATGAGGTTATCATCATGATGTAATGACTCAATATACGTCTCTTTAGAATAAATCAAGTCCGATCCTGCGTTTCAATCAATTACGATGTAGTGCTTATTATGAAGATGGGCCAGGATCAAAAAATTAAAATTACCTCATTTATACTACATTTGAGAAACCATTAGTTCCTTAATTTAATCATGTAGAATAATCAAAGGCTCTTTGTAAGAGTAAATGTGCATAATCCATGCTATTTTAATTATCAGCTTTTTGGCCATATTAGTACTAACAGACAGAGTAACATTTTCCAAAGCTACGATGGCTTTTAAAGCTGCTTTACCTAAGCGTGACGGAAAATTCTATGTTGCTGTTCTGGCAACTAAGTCTTCTTGTGACAACGGTGCTGATCTGGTCAAAAAAACTGTAACATTACCAAAACAAGTACCCCATCTTCTGGAAATTGCCATTAATACCTGTTTCACCTGTCTACTTGAAAACATGGTCTGTGTTTTACTGTAATGTTGGTACTTTTAAAAACAATGTCTAAATGTTGTGACTAGTGAACTTTGTAATCTTTACAAGATATACATGAAAATAAATTATAAATTTATCACACACAAGTTTATTTTAGGCCAAATATTAAATACCAATTCTGTCCATGATCCGGCTAACATCACGCCTCTTGAGCTCTATTACTAGTAATGCAAGGAAGTCTTACCAACTGATTGCTGTTTCTTCTGACACACTCGTTAGTGAGGTTGTTCTCAAATCATTTAATTCAAAATGGAATAAAAGTGAAACAAAATATTAAAAAAATCTTCTGCGGCATGTTTAAATACAGTGGAGTCTCGATAATTTGAGGTAAATGGGACTGAGATCCCCTCGAATTACTAAGAACTCATATTACACAGAAATACATTCCTGTGCATTAGAAAAAATAGAAGCTTTAATGAACCATAATACTATAATTAAAAATGGAGTAAATAAGTTTATAGAACTTTATATGAACATATCTTGTGGAAGCCAAACTCATTTCCTTCTGTATACTGTATTGATACAATCATTTCTTGAGAGCCCGACACATTTTCTTTGTATACAATATTGATATTAACATTTCTTGAAAATTCAACTTATTTCCTTTGTATACCATATTGATATAAACATTTTTTGAAAGCACTACTCATTTTCTTTGCATACCATATTGATATAAACATTTCTTGGAAGGCTGACTCATCTACATTGAAAGAGATAAATAGGCTCGAATTTAACGGAAGCTTAAAATATCGGAACTCAAAATTTTTTAAACTCTACTGTAAAATCTACAAATTTTTTAAACAGAGATAATAGAAAATTATAAACAGACAGAACCAATGCAAAACTACTAGATGATGCAGACAGTTTTGGCCACAGAGCTATACTCATAATCATAAGGACAAATAAAACCAAATACATAAATACCCGAGCCCCCACATGGAATTTAAAGAAAGCAGACTGGAGCACATATCGAAGGGTTACAGATGAAGCTCTGGGTAATTTAGCGCTTTCAGAAATATCTGATAAAGCTACCAGCCTTATAAATCAAATAAGTATCGAATGCGTTCTTAAATGTATACCCAGAGGGCAAGTAAAAAAGTTTAGACCCTACTGGAATGCGATGCTAACCTCGCTAAATAAAAAAAGCAATTGATTACGTAAAATAGCCAAAAGAACAAAAACTCAACAAGATTTGAGATGCCTTAGAAAACATCAAGCTGAATTACACCGTGAAGTAAAGACACCCAAATGATTGGCCTTCAAATCTTTTATTGCTAATTTAGACTACTGTAAGGATGGCACCAAAGCCCATCGCTATATATCTTGGGTAAATAACCATGCCCCCAAAAAAATTCGACAGCCTATTCAGTACTCTAGTAAATTCTTCACAGACCCATATGAAGCTGCAAATGCATTGAGTAAACATTATGCCAAAATCAGCCGCACAAGTATGGACAAAACCATCATTCAAACCCTGCCTAAAATGTCAATACCATTTTGCCTCGAAGGGAAGACAGACGAAATCTTCAAATCATCTTTTACAACCACCAAACTAGAATTGGCTCTAGAACAAACTAAACTTAAGAAAGCTACAGGTGTTGATGAAATATATCTGGAAGTCATTGTCAACTTGGGAGCCATGAAAACCTTTCTGGTCTTGGTAAACCTGACCTGGAAACATTATGTACCTCAGCAATGGCGAAAAGCCGAAATATTACCTGTTCTGAAAAAGGATAAACCCGAAAGTTACAGGCCTATATCCCTAACCAGTGCCAGCTGTAAAGTGTCAGAAAAGATGGCGGTCCATTGACTTAATCAGTACATTGAACAAAAAGGTATGCTAGATGATGTTCAAGCCGGGTTTCGAAGACACCGTAGTACTATGGATCATGTAATGAGTTTTACTCAACATGTAAAAGATGGATACCACAAAAGGATGTCTACTCTGGCAGTTCTAGTATATTTCAAGGCCACCTATGATACAGTATAGAGGCCAATGCTTTTACACAAATTGGCAACAAATGGCATATCCAGAAACCTTTTTAGGTGGATCAAATCGTCGCTGTCACAACGACTATTTCGAGTTCAATACAGCAACCAAAAGTCGAAGTTTCATATTCAAAAACAAGGCCTTGCTCAAGGAGCTGTGCTTAGCTGTACGCTGTTTAACATGTTGATTGATGACGCACTTGACGCCGTGCGTCAAAGGACTATTATATGTGGATCACTTACTTATATGGGCAACAAGCAACAGTATCCTAGTGCTTGAAACAGCATTAAATGACGCTCTCAGGAAGTTGGAAATGTGAACCAGTTATAATTCGATGACAGTTAGCTCCACAAAAACCACTTTTCAACTGTTCACGCTTTCAACCAAAGAACCCCGTATCTCTTTGTATTACAAAAGCGATCCGCTGAAAGAAAGTAATCTCTCCAAATACTTGGGTGTAGTACTTAATAGACGCCTGACATGGAATCCTCATGTCGAACAGTGTGTGGAAAAAGCAACAAAAAGAACAAAAATATTAAAAAGACCAACAGCTACCACTTGGGGTGGAAGCCAGGATGTTTTAATAACTACCTATAAGTCATATATCAGACCTGTTCTTGACTACAGAAGTGAAGTGACCATCACAAGCAACCATAACACCCTCAGTAAATTGGACATTGTGCAGAACACAGCGTTAAGGATCATAACGCATGCTCCTAAATCCACACCCATTGCAGCAATGGAGGGACAAACAAAGTGTAGTTCAATGGAAAGCCATAGAGAGAAAATAGCTCTCCGATTCTGGCAGAGACGCAGAGGAGTACACACACATTGGACAAACTACAGACAAGCCACTGCCCGACTGAAGACTCAAATAACCCCAATGCCGTCCTATGAGATAGTGGCTTTAAAGTATGAAGCCAGCACGGTTTACAGATTGCCGAGAGTTTTTCCACAATCTACCAAAAGCTAATTGCAGATTGAAGAACCCACACAGTCAGCTGAAATCAGCATCCCTGGACATAGAACTGAAGCAAGCAGCCCTGCATACAATCAAAGACGAGTACTCACAACCAGAATGGTTACATATATACACGGATGGGTCATCAATACTGGACACAGGTGCAACCGGATCTGCCTATTACAGTCGCAATTTTGAGGGATACCTAGCAGTGAGAGTTCCCCAGACAAACTACGATGGAGAAATAGCAGCAGTACAAGCAACACCAGCTGAACTAAACAAAATAGCCCCACCACAGGCAGTTTTCTTCATCCATTCACAAGCGGCTATCCGAAACTTATCGCCCAATACAGATACAGACTGCAAAAGAACAATGGAAACAAGAAAAGCCCTGGAACGCCTGGCAACTAAAGGTTGGCATATAACTTTACAATAGATCCCAAGCCATGTTAGCATCCATGGAAATGAGCGGGCAGACTTTCTGGCCAAAAAAGGCTCATCCATGGCACAACCCATTTGTTTGTGCAAAGCACGAAAGCCCTCATCAATGTAACTATTGACCGGGCCAGCAAACTGTACCTCACACAGCAATCAGCAGGAAGAAAATGGGAAAACCTCGTCAGCACAGGACCCATCGACCACAGACTTCCACGAGCTGTAGGCGTTGCCAAGTTCAGAATGCAAAATGGCCACAACTACCTGGCCACCCATCTACATCGCATAGGTGTGCTTCCAACACCGGAATGCTCTCTCTGTGGACACAATCAGATAAATGCGGATCATCTGATGAAATGCAATGCACTCGTCCATTCCGGAGATGATGATGACTCACTTGTTCGTCTATACTGGTCAACGCGTCACAAAATGGCTCAACAGCCAAGGGTGGGTTGGCTAGTAAATAAGAAAATTATAAACAGCATCATATTCATGTTACAAAAATGTAAACTGGTATTTAATGTTCTATCAGAAATTGTCATTTATCACAGAGTTATTTCTTGCTATTATTCATTGCAAATCCTGAAAACTAGAACTATTTGCTAAAATGATATTATTAAAATAGATATTTGATAGTATTATTTCTAAGATAATAATATGTTGAAAATTTCATTATCAACATACATGAGATTGCACTTAGCTGATTGGAAAGAATTTTAGAAACTTGGTCTCGAAGCCTGTTCAACTCAATTTCCAGTTCTTCTATTTTACTGTTGTACTGTTTAGGTGTACTGCAAAGTAAACTATCTCCATCCACATGCCTAATAACAAAATTCATTTTAGCCCTTTATTTAGCAACAATTTTTTTTAAAAAGGAAAACCATAAAAAAATGTTTAGAAACATTGTTGAAAATTAAAAATGCATTACTAAAATAGACATTTATTAATAAAGAAATATTTAGACTACAATTGCAATTTAATTGATTTTTTTAACGTAATGGTTAGTTTAGGATCAATCTTCTTGAAGGATAAAGGATTTTTTCGAGCAATATGTGTGTGTACACACACACACACTGTTCATTTGTATTCATTTAACAATTGCTTACACATTAATGAGAGAGTCTCATAAGATGCTCAAAAATGAGGCAACATGATTAAAGTTTTCGAAACTAAGATTCTTGTTTAGGTACATTAAAGTGTAACTGATATATATATATATATGAATTATATATATAATGAATCAGTAACTTCATATTTGTTAGACAGTTCTCTTGTCATTCTTAGTATTGTAATTCCTAAGGATGTTGGTAATGTCAACCAACAAAAAACTTTGAGTGTATTATTCAATAAATTATTCCTGTAATTAGTGTATATTATTTAATCTTAAAAATAATTGTAACAGGAAAACATATTTGATATATATATATATATATATTTAGGTTAGTTTTGGTTGGTAAAGATTATTTAGATTTTTTGGACTAGGAGACTGACAGACTTACCTTGGTAAGAGTCCACACTGTAGTCTTGAAATAGAAACACATAAAAGCACTTAAACAATGATATATTTCAACCACACAGTGGTCTTTGTCAATCGAAGAGAAAACACAAAAAGAAATATGAGAGAATGAAATAAAATAAATATAAGTTGTAATCACAGATTGTGTAGAGTAGAAATCAGATGTCACAGATGCACAGATTAAAGATATATATATATATATATATATATATATATATATATATATATATATATATTGTTTCCATGAGCATATGAGTGATTATAGTTTATATAAGTCTGTCAGGGGAAAAGAAATAAGGCTATTAGGAGAAAAAAAAAAAAAATTAATGGATTTATCTGATGTTGAGGTTAGGGGATTCTCTAGACTTGGTATACCACTGGTATGATAGTTCCCACCTTCTCAGTTCTGAGGGATTGCAATCAGGGGGGAGTGATTTAATTATTTTTGTGGTATAGCAGTCATCAAAAGTGATGTTGTGACTCGCAGCATGTTGAGCTGTTGGTCTATCCATATTCATAATTTTAACATCATATCTGTGGCCATTCATTCTGATATTCAGACCATCCGTGGTCAGGCCTATGTACTGTGCTGAGCAAAGTTTACATTGTAGCTGGTATATGACATTTTTCGATGTACAATTATGATGACCCTGTATTTTGAAGACCATTTTTGTTGTTTGGCTGTTGAAACTATTTGCTGAGGGGTGTATTGGAGACATCTTGCATCTAGGTCTATTGCATGGGAAGGAGCCATGAGGAAGTTTGTGTGGTTTCTCTGCATCAGGGTCTGGTAGTTTAGGATGTACTAGGATGTTTTTCAAGTTGGGAGGTTGCTTGTACCAAATTTGCGGTGGATCGGTGAAAAGATTTTTGGTGTGGACGGAAGCTTGAAGAATTTTGAAGCCATCTCTCAATATCTTGTTGAGTTTATGTAGACCAGGATGGTAGTCTGTTATATATATATATATATATATATATATATATATATATATATATATATATATATATATATATATGATGATGATGATGATGAATAGTTACTATCCAGAGTACATCCGTTCATTTTGCAGTACATATAATCGCAGTTTCAATGTTTCGCTAAAATCTTATCTAGCATTGACGAGGTGAACCCAGCAACAGTTGGAGTGTGAATATATATGAATATATATATATATATATATATATATATATATATCTTTCAGTTTGAAAAAATGGAAGTTTAAATTGTGAACTATTCATCAGACGTATGTGTTACAAATTCAAAACCAAGGGAATATTTCAAAACTAAGTGACAAATAGCCTCAATATGCCTTGTTAATTATGTTTCCACTTGAATTGTGTAGTCTATTACATTCCATGAAACTTAATCACTTTTTTATTAAGTTTATGACTATTGTTAGGTTAGGCAATGACGGTTTTAAAGGCAGGTTTTCGATAGTATCAAAGAGTATGTGTGATTTGTATTGGGCTTGTTCATTTAATAGGTTGTATTTTGTGTTTTTGTAAATTTCATATTGTTCTAGTGTGTTGAGACGTGGTCTTTTTTTGTTGATGTGTAAGATTTCCAGGTTAGGTAAATGTCTGTGTATTTGTGTCCTGTTTCTTTTAGGTAATTGTAGAATGCTGAGTTGGTGTTCTGTTCATGTTCCTCGACTCTTTGTTTGAAGCTTCATAAGTAAGTTTTTACAAATTAAAATTCGGATAATCATAAACTAAAGTAAAAGTGACTAATTATGTTTCCAAATGAAAATTATCATTATATTTTGATTATGTTCTAAGAAGGCAAAGCATATTTAATAATATGGTTTTTACATATCGTGTTTACTGTTCATTTAACAGTAAACAAGATATGTGCAAACCATATTAATAAAACATGCTGATCTATTTTCTCTCCCATTACTCATTAATCTGTTAATGTATAAGTAACAAGCACATAAAACATGAAAATAAATATTTTGTATTAGCTTATATCGTAATGTAATGACATTATATTATCACATAATTTTAATTATTTTTCTTATAACCTATTACATAAAACAGTTTGAGTCTATATAAAAAATACACTTACCTCCACTCAGTAGAATTTTCATTGTCACTAACTGTTTCGTTTTTACAAGACAGGGAATTAATATTTATATACACTCTATTTACAGAACTTAAAGGTAATGAAGAACCAATTCTTCGAACTATACTTCGCCGACGTTTCTTTAGAATATGCATCCAATCAAGATAAGGATAATACTGAAACAGTTAGAGAAAGATTTAGAAAACAATATAGTAAGATTGATTTTAAAAAAAAGCTAATTGAAAAATTGACTTATAAAATTACCTTTACATAAAAAATACTATTGCTTAAGAAGGAAAGCAAACAGATATTATGCCTGTTTAGATATGGGAATAGGTAGAAGTTTATCACAAAATTTTAATAAAATTGTGTATTGTTCTTCTTCGCACTGGAATGGAAGATTGGTTATATCCTTCCTGTTGCTTCAGGTGTCCAACTTCACAAATAGCAGACAGCCCAATGTCATTGAGCCGAGAGTCCAATATTTCTTTTGTTTCAGGACCTACAAGTGCTCTACTCTCAGAAACGTCTCTTGTCAGGATGGAGTAACTGCAATGAATAATGATGTGTGCAACATCTCAATCCTTATCTCTATGCAGTGCCTAATCAGCTAGGTTGAATCGATGTAGATATTTTTGAGTCACAATATGAGCCTTGGGCCCTGGCAACGATGCGGGTTAGATCTCTAGGCATTCCTCTATATATTTCTTCTTTTACCAGTTTCTTTTGTAGTCAGTAGAGAAAGCGGCCTGCACATACTGTTCGGTTCATGCTTTCTCAAACTGTCAATCTCCAGTACTCTGAAAGTGTGAGGGAGAATATCCTGGTCTACTGGGTATATTGAAGGCTTCTTTGAGTATTTGATCTGTTTCATTTCCCCTCATATCACAGTATGATCGAACCCATTAAACAATGATGTACTTTGTAATGGCAAACATTCTAGACAGAATCTTTCTTAGTTCGCTGATTCTAAAGGAATAAGGAATCGGGATATTAATTAATAAGAAATATGGAGGGCAGACTTGGAGTCGGACAAGATACATATGTTGATATTTACAATTGAGAAGCAGCTTGTCAGAGCTGCGTTAGTAGTGATAAGTTCTGCCATCAGTGCTTGAGTGACAGTTCACTGGTATGTAAATGTTCTTCCATAGCCTAGTTGTAGTACCCTGCTCCTAACCCTCCCTCACTCAAATCTACTGATCCATACATGAAGATATTGTAGTGGTCACTGTACTTTCCATGCAAATGCTATTGGTAGACTACCTGGAGTTGTCATCTGCATAACTGCAACTACAAACTCCGGGTAGTAGTTTTGCAGTGAGTTCTTATATTGCTATGTTGAAGGGAGTTGGGCATATAATACTCCCATGTAGGATTCTATTCTCGATTTTGAAGCTAGAGGACACAGATCCATTAAACGATCCTTTGATCTTGCAGCTTTGTATTCATTTCACAATTTGAATCATTTCCCCTTGTAATCCCACCTCTTATTCAATAATCACAGCTACTGTTGACTGCTTACATCCAAAGCCCTCATATATCTTGTCTGTAAAGTACAACAGAGAATCTGTGACACTTTCTTGATACGAATTGGAACGTACTAACCCTTGAACACTTTTCCAGTTTCCAAGAAAGTCAGTTGTTTATAAGACGTTCCAGCAGTTTTCCTATGCTCAAGGTTAATGTTATAGATTTATAGGACTCCACCTTGCACTCGTTTTTTCCAGGTTTCTCAATCGGAATAATTTTTTCCACATCTCATCAAAAAGACCCAATTTTCTCATCAGCATTTTCAAGAGTTCATTATGAATATCATCTTTTAAAAGGACAGACTGTTTCAGTTTTAAGACTCTGTTTTTTAACTCCCTCATAGTGAATGGCACATAATTTGGGTCGTCTTGCAGAAATAAGAGCTCAGTGCAGTGCTAATTATGAGCAACAAGTTAGAAATTGCTTTCTCTGTTCAGGTGCATTAGCCAACGTACTCACCTGCCAGACCTCTTCGAGTGATAAGCTTCAAAGGCGTCTGCTTTATCTACGTCTCTTGTTTGTAGTTTGCCATCAGGCTGCTTTATGGTATTAATGGATTTCTAGGTTTCACCATTAATTACTATGAATTTCTTCCACACTGTGCTTGAAAGTGTATTAACATTTATGGAGTTCACTAAACTCGTCCAAGTTGTCCTTTTTATGTATAAGACGCAGGGCTACGTAGGTCTACATTGAATTTTGAGTTTTGCTCTATATATAACCAAGTTTATATGACCTAAGGTCTTAGTACATTTATTTTAATGTAGGTATATGTAATGTTGTAAATTATCATGCTTGTTAAGTGAGGTTATATTTATAACACCATATTTTATGTCAATTTTTAAGCAGCATTTATGTTTTGGAGCAACTAAACACAAATTTTTTAGAAAATATTCTTGAGTAACATTTATTTATGAAAATGAAAAAAAAATAACAGAATTCACCTACATTTTGTCGAGTATTATGGAATGTAATATTCTGGTATGATTCATATATCAACGGCTCCAAGACTACTGAAAGACCTGTAGGTTTCAACATAATAGTCATACTTCAGAGAGGATAATGCCTTTATAAGTTTTGAATGGTTTCTGCACATTTTCTCGTTGTAAATAAAATTTAGTAACTTTACTTTTCACATTATAGTGATTTTATTGTGTGAACCTTTGTATTGTTTATTTAATAGAGATGTATTAAGAAAACTTGTGGTATTTATTTCTCGCTCCCACGTAATCAACTTTAGCAACAAAAATTTTACCGGGCAATGCAGAAATTCATCAGGAATATGGAAAATATTATACAAACTTCTGCTCACATCCCAAAAGTTTAAAAGTTTGGAAGATAGTAATCTCTCTTCCACAGCACACCTAAAACATTACTAATTCAACGATTTGGCTTTAATAGTAACTTGTACATTAGCTTGCAATTAAACTTGCTGTTGACTTCCAAAAAATTTAAATATTTTGAAAAAAGTAAAATTAAACAAAGTTTAATTTTAAATAAAAAGTGACTTTAAACAAATGTCACTATTAATAACACACTGCTTTGCATGGTAAGTTCTATAGTTTTTAGGCCACAGTTAAAAATGAAAGGTGTAAATATTCAATCCAATATTTTTTGTTTTGTACATGGAATAGTGTCTGTGTTCGTCCTTTTGATTCATTTTTATGATTTATTATCACAAAAAAATAAGATGTGTGCGCAAATTTCATAATTCTATGAAGTTTGTATGCCAGGTAAAACATGGTATTAATAGTGCTTTATTTCATAATTCTATGAAGTTTAGTGCCAGGTAAAACATGGTATTAATAGTGCTTTGTTAAAGCGATATTTTTCAAAATGTGTAATGTTTTGGGCGTCAACAGCCAGTTTAATTACATATCAAGGGATTTTGGGAGTTACTATGTCAAAAAAAATAAAGCCTAAACATTGAATTTTAGCTGTGTCGTGAAGGAGGGAAATTACCATTTTCCAAAACTTCCAATTTTTGGAGGTGGGTGAGTTTTCAAATTCCTCATGACTTTCTGCGTAGCCGGCATAATTTTTTTTGCTAAAATCGATGCCGATTTTTTATGTGGAAGCGAGAAATAAACACTAAACTTGTGTACAGTTTTATCCCAATTATCAGTGGATTGACATGTAATATCATGGCAGATCCCATTTTCCACTTCAGAAAATGTCATAAATGGTTATTATAACATATTAAAATTAGAAAAACAATATTGTTATAAATGGTTTGATGAACAAGTTAGTAAAATATTTAGAATAGCACTTTTTAATTTCTGGCGCCAATTTCATGGCTTGTCTTTAACAGTGAATATGTCAACAATCATTTATGGGTAAAAATATAGTCTTAATGACATTGGTTTTATAAATTATTGTTTGTTTTTAAATTACTCATTTTAATGTGTAGAATACGAATATTAACTTTTTTTTCTGTGGAAAATACGGAAAGTTACGTTTTTCACATTTTAAATGTTAGGTTGTAAAGGCATGTAGGCCTATAGCGTGAACCGGGTGCGCAGTAGCTACAGCGCACTGCACTACATCTAGATTTATAATTTTATACAACATTACTATATACCTATAAAGTATCCAGTCAGGATAGATTTGGTTATAATTTTATTCAATATTGCTATCTACCTATATTAAAATATACCTACAAAGTATCCAGTCAGGATAGATTTGGTAATAATTTTATTCAACATTACTATCTACCTGTATTAAAGTATACCTATAAAGTATTCAGTCAGGATGGATTTGGTTGTCATTTTGGTAAATATTTAGACTTATTGGCAATGCAGAAAATTACAACCAAATCTATCCTGACAGGATAATTTGTAGGTATACTTTAATATAGGAAGATAGTGATGTTGAATAAAATTATAACCAGATCTATCCTGACTTGATACTTCCTAGGTATATTTTAATATAGGTAGATAGCAATATTGAATAAAATTATAACCAAATCTATCCTGACTGGATACTTCGTAGGTATATTTTAATGTGGGTATATAGTCATGTTGTAATTATAACTAAAAGTTAAATATTTAGATTTTAAGTTTAGTATTAAAATAAACTGGCTTTGACGTAGTGCAGTGTGCTGTAACTACCACGCGGCCGATTCACGCTATACATGCCGTGAAAACCTATACATGTTATTCACGCTAGACAAACATTAAAAATGCACAGAAAAATCAACTTTTTGTATTTTCCGCAGAAAAACGTTAATAGTAATGTTCTACACATTGAAATGAGTAATTATACAAAAAAAAAATTAAACAATATCAATAAGACTCGTTTAAACTTTATATGGCATTTCAACCTAACATTTAAAATGTGAAGAAAAAGGTAACTTTCCGTATTTTCTGCAGAAAGAAAAGTGGATATTCGTATTCTACACATTAAAACGAGTAATTTGAAAACAACAAATTTTTTTTAAACCAATGGCATTAAGACTATATTTTTACCCATTTATGTTTTGATACTTAAAACTATTTGTTTAGACTGTATTTTTGAGTAGCATAGTTAAAACGAAATATTTACAGTACACCTGCATTTTGTCAAGGATATCTCAAGTAAATATTAGAATTTTAAAATAACAAATTGACAACCAAAGAAATCTAACCTCAGAGTAGATCTCAAATATAAATAAATGAAAAATCGTTAATCTTGTATTATCTTGTTACTCACACATGATTACTTATTACTCCTAACTCTTATGGAAAAATTCTAATTTATCCTTATTTTTTAATAACTTACTTTATTCACTAAATTTGTAAAGTCTCGAATGAGAAACAGTATTTTAACAACATCGTTATCCATTTCGTAAATAGATATACTGAATACAAACTAAAAGCAGTAACTACCACGTTATTTTTCTTAAATAAAGCCGACGAACAGTTTATTTTTGATTAGTAACTATTTGAAGAATTTTTTAATGTGAACAATTTCATTTTTTCCGTTTGTTTATAAAGTACATCCTGAATTTGAAAGCCCTAAATTTGTTCTATTTTACTTCAAGTTGTACTTGAGCGTAACAGATGAAATGTTATAAGTGCGGCGGCATGCGAGATTTCTCTGTAGAACAATACCTTTAATCATGGAATCTAATACTATATTATTTTTTTAAATAAACCATCGTAAATGTAAATGGTTTCATATTTTTATAACTGTATTCTTTTGTTTTAGTAGAACAATACCTTTAATCACGGAATCTAATATTATATGATTTTTTTAAATAAACCATCGTAAATGTAAATGGTTTCATATTTTTGTAACTATATTCTTTTGTTTTAATCAAATTTAGGAATCATGTGTTTATTTGTTATTTTATTTCCATTAGTATAATTCTAATGACTAAAAAGATTTGATTACAATGTTTAGAAAAATTTTGTTTTAAACATCGTCGTTTTCATTTTTTTAAAGTTGAGGTTAGAGAATTGAAGTAACCCAGTGTCACAAAATCAATACAATAGTATTTCACGAAAAAAATTAAATTAAAATTTAATATGAATTACAATTATATTAAAATTATTTTGAAAAATCAAACGTTTTTATTCCTAAACAAATTTGTAAACGTTTACCTCAAATTCCATAGTAAATTTACAATAAGCTCTAATCAAATTATTTATTTTTCTATGTGTTCTCTCCGATTCAGAGGAGTTCTTTAGTAATCTTTTATGTGTTTGTATTGCCTTAGGGACCATTAGATTTTACAGGCTGTAGATAGCTGTGTAAAACTGACAGCAGTAAAAAACATTTGCACGTGTTTGTAATATAATCTTTCATAATGTATTAAATTTTACTTTTGCATTCAATCTTTCATTATGTGCATTGAATCTAACTTATTTTAAACAGTGTAGTTGCTAGTTCTCAAAAATTTAAATTGAAATGTTTCCGCAGTTCAAGTTATTTTACAGTCATAATTAGTATTATGGATAAACCTAAAAGTAGTTATAAGTTAGGGTCAAGATACCAATCACACAAATTCAGTCACTCGGAGAAGATTCGTGGCAAAAAACGGTACGGGTCAAGATTAGAAAAGAATGTAAAAAAAGAAAAGGCTAAAAAATTGTCAACTGATATAGAATCTAATAGTATTAGCTTGGGTGTTGATAATAGAACTTTAAAGGCTGGAAGGAATAATTCAAGTGGTAGTGAAAGTAGTAGTTCAGAAGATTCGTTTTTCCAGTTGGTTAATGCTGTATCAAAGTCTAAACACAAAAATGTATCGATAATAAGTGATGAGTCTGATTTAGAAGAAGGAGACGTTGAAAAACATGTTGACAATATTCTTGAACATGAACAGTCTATGGAAGAAAATGAAGTTGAAGTTGATAATCACAGTGATATATTTGATGACGATCAGTCAAATAGTATTGTTATCCAAGTAAGTTGACTTTTGTCATTTTACATATTTTAATAATGTAATTGACAGTAAAAGTTTACCTTCCCCTTATCTTCGATTTTTTCATTTTCACATGAATTATTGAACATTCTAAAAAGAGAATATAAAGTAATTCACTAAAAAACGCATGCACATTATAATAGTATGTTATACTTGCATACAGTAGCACTTTTTTATATTTGAGGACGGGTGTTTCGGGAGATATATCCTATTAGCAGCCATTGATCTCCTGATTGCTTTAGATGATGGCAGGGTGGGGTAGAATAGTGATATTAGGAGTAATTTTAAATGGTATATTTATATGGTTATAATGTTGAAAAAAATGCGATTTAATGTAATTGGTGTTCAGTATGTATGTTGATAGTAGTATGAAACATTTATATATTGCATACTGTTCGATTGTGTAGCTCTGTTTGGTAGGGTTTGTGGCTAAGAGGTATTCAGCAAAATTTGATTAGGTGTTTGGTAAAAATGCATATTGTCCACCACCTGATAAAAAGTTTAAAATTGTTCAAAACCATGTGCTGAAGCTATGTTGATAATTATATTATTTTTGTCATTGCCACAGAAAGTTAAATTTATATACCTGAATTGTAATATACCTATAAAGTATCCAGTTAGGATGTATTTGGTTGTAATTGTATACATTTAACAAATAAATGTACACATCTAAGGTTAGAAGAAGTACAATATACCTTAAGGTAGCAGTGCTTCGGGCAGTTTAAACCCGCTCCCAAGTTTATAAAAGGTTAGAATAGAGATCACGTGACATCACCAGGGAATAAGTATTACTCTGCAGAAGTAGACATTAAATTTGATAATACTATATAAAATTACCACCAAATCTATCTTAACTGGACGCTTTTTAGGTAAAAAGTAATGCATAAAACTACAACCAAATTTATCCTAACTGGTAGGACTTTATAGGTATATTAAATATACGTTTACTCAGTACAGAGCGCAGTTGATTTGTGAACGTAGTACTTCTTACTACTCCGCACTGAATTTTTGGTAGGCTAACTATTAAGATCAGCAACTACCGCTCTAATCAGTGAAATTTTTTTATTCCCGGTCAATTTGACCATGCTGAACACGAATCTAAAGTTATTTTTTACGGCAAACGTAAATAAACTAACCTAACCTGCCCTGACCTAATCTAGGTGCTTACTTTTGAGATGTTTTGGTGAGTTTCAAAGTTGATATTGCAACGAGTTGATTTATGTTCACTTTGGTTCGCTCTTGATCCAAAATGATCCGACCTTAGTTAAAACCCTCCACCCAACTTTTCTGGCCTATTTTTGGCAATGAAACAACCTTTTCACACCAAAATTCGAAGTCATCCATGATCTTTACTATTTTATCGCACTTCAAAGAGTTCGTCTTTGTAGGGAGAACGTTTTGCAAACATAAAGCCTCAATAATCCGCTTTTCATTAAATAAGCAAGCTTCAAAAATAATGTGTGGGAAGATGCGTCATGGTGCATCGTCACACACACACACTAAATATGAGCTTTTTCAGTTGAAAAGTCAGGCGGCATCTGTCGGCCAATCGGAAAGCATCTTTCAGATCCTGTGAGTACTATAACTAAGATGGTTGATTTTAGTTTGCCGCTAAAAATTCACAAATTCACATAGATTTGCGCCATTTTCAGTTGACCTAGGTTTGTTGGTAAGATTTGTGCCTTTTTGACGAGAATTAAAGAATTTGCACATATAAAGCGTTAGTAAGCACCTAGATCAGGTTAGGTTATGTTAGTTTATTTTATGTTAATTTACGTTTTCTGCTAAAAATTACTTCAAATTCGTGCTCAGCATGGTCAAATTGACCAGGAGTAAAAAAATTGCCAATCAGAGCGATAGTCGCTCTTAGTTGTTAATCTTAATCAGATCTTAATAATTACAGAATTTTTTACACAACTTTAATAAAAACATAACTTTGATACAAAAATAACATTCCATGTAAAGAAACTTTTTTATGGATATGGTCTTAGGACATGTTTTTGAACAATTTTTTCTCAGCGGGGTGGGTAGTGTGCATTTTAATCAGGTGTTTTTGTTTGTAAGTGCTTTTATGTGTTCTTTGTAGCTTGTGTAAAATGACCTTCCTGTTTTGCCTCTATAAAAACTAGGACATGAACTGCGTAAGCCATTCTATAATTATATTTTCAAAATATGTTGGGTAGTGTATGACTTTTGGATGATATTTATATTTGGGATCGGATTATTGAATTTATTTTTCAAGCGGTTGTATAGTTTATCTGTCATTGTTGTGTTTTATCCATTAGATTGTAGTATATGTTTTATAGTGTTGAATACTTGGTGGTGTTCTTTGGTGAAGGTGATTTGAAAACTTGTGAATGGTAGTGGTAGTGGGATTTCAGTAAATTTATGTATTTCTTTGTCTGTACAAGTAATTGTAAGATCCAAAAAATTAAAAGAGAGCGGCTTAGTTTTTGTCGCATGTTAGTTTTGGGTGTATGGAAATGAGGTATTTTAAAAATACATGTGTTCAGCGTTTATTACCTGTGTACAATGTGATAATGCACATAACTACATAACTATAGCAGTATTGATGTTGTCTGAATATTTATTATTATATAAAATTTGCTTTTATTCAATATGATGTATTGAACTACATGGTTTAAATACTTCGACAATAAATACTCTGACACTTGTATAGGTACATTGACAATGTACTATAGTTAGCTCTCACTAACTAAGCTCTAATTAACTAAACATAATAATTGTTAATCTATGGTATAAAGAACAAACAAAACAACACTGTAGAGAGACAGAAATTTGTCACCTGATACAATTTTAAAATAAGATCTAATTAAAATTCAAAAACAGTTGTTTAGGAAGGGATTTAAAACTATCAACACACTGCAAACACAATATACTATACAAGACAGACAAAAAAAAAAAAAAAACAGAGCAAAAAATGATTTATACAAGTTGACTATGCAGACTGTAAAAAATTGTATGTCTCACAACTTCAAATAAAGACTTAAAGAATGCATACTCTCTTTTAATTTTGACAATTACTCATCTTTTGCTTAACACAACGTGACATCAACTATAACTTAGAAATTCTCCACATCAACAAAGAATGACTGCATCTCAACTCATTAGAAGAATACAAAATTTGTGAATATACCAAAGCACAAAACATACTAAATGAATGAACAGAATACAAATGTATATTTTTTGACCTCATAGAAAACCTGTCTTTAGAACCTTTGCCACTTAGCCAAATAATCTTTCTATGCACCTAAAGTAGACATTATCGGAAATCGCAAAGACCTAAAACACTATTTAAGTATTTCATGAATTACTTTGGTAAGTCAATAATTAATATTATATAAATATATTTTATATTAAGAATTTTTTTAATCCTGTTAAAGGCTGTTGATTTTCAACCTCGACTTGAGATACTTTACACTTTAAAAAAATATAAAATTAATATATACTTTTAAAAATGTGCACTTTTCTAATACAGTGGTACATAGTTCTTATTTTGGGTATAAGGATGACTGTTACAAAAGAAGTCTCTTATTTTCAACTGAATGTGTTTATAATTCGGAAGCTTCATTTCATTGTTAAGTAAGGCATAATAGAGAAAGCTTTTATTAAAGTTTTATTAAATTTAAAATTCTATAAAAGGGTATCTTTACATTCAAAAAATGCACCTTTGTAGTTATTATATTAAAATATTACACTTTTGGTATTAACTTAGCAAAAAAAACGACTACTTTCTGACATTTTTCAGCAGACTCACTTTTGCACTAGCTGACTAGATGTAAAACGCTTCTGCTGAAAAATATCAGTGAGTAGTGTTTTTTTTTTTTTTGCCAAGTTAATAACAAAAGTGTTGTATAGAAAAACCTCGAGGAGTACAATACAAAAAATGCAAGTTTTTTAAAATCATTGTTTTTGTTATGAGTAAAATATCTGTTTTTGGGGGTTCCTAATAGTATAATCTGGAAAAATACAAAGCTTCTTATATTATTATATACATTTTTAGCAATTATTCAGAACAATTTGTTTAATTGTATTAATTTTATAATGAGTTTATTTTTTTAAAGGATGATGCTGATGATGAATCTGAAGATCCTTTTAACATACACTTTCAACATGATTTGAGTGATGAATTGTTTGACGTAGTTTCATCTCAACCACCTAACTTTGTTGAACATACACAAATATGGCCTACATTGGGTAGTTTAAAAATTATTCTTCCAAAGCTGTTAGATACTTCAGAAAAAAAAATCGAAATAAACTCGACAATAAATATAGAAGAAACTAAATCTTTCGCAAAACCGGGAGTTGTTCCTACACTCATTTCAAAAGTTGACTGGTCTAAACTACATTTGAAACCTCAAATTCGTAGCAATATTCTTGCTTCAAATGTCAATAACACAGGCTTAAATTTAACAGAAGAACCATTAAACGACCTTCAGAAGGAAATATTTTCAGTCATTAATACGTATCAGGATTTATATTATACAAATAGAACTTTAGATAATGGTGAACAAATTCGTTTTGTTTACGCTTTACATGCTATCAATCATGCTTTGAAAACTAGATTAAAAGTTATCCATCATAATGCAAGATTATCAAATCGAGAGGGTAGTGAAACAGATATTCCAGATGAATTTCGAGATCAAGGTTTGACACGGCCTAAAGTGTTGATTTTGGTTCCTTTTCGTGATTCTGCATTCAGGTACGTTTGTCACGTTACATTTATTTTTATTCATTGTTAGAAATAGAATCGTGAATTTGGTATGGTGTGTAGGTACTGTTTTGTAAAAGGACTACAATTGATAGTTTGTTACAATTGAAATACTTAAAGGGTACTAACAAATGATATTTGTTGGTGCTTGTATTGGCTTTTTAAGTAACAGATTTTAGGTGCTTGTTTTTTTTTAGTAAAAACATATAGTGTATATTTAGAATTCTTTACTTGAAGAAGAATTTTCGCTGTCAACAACATGGTATCCCAGTCATCTGCTCCTGGGACTTGCTGATTGTGTGGAGCATTTAATTTATAAAGTAATGTTAGTAGTATCACTTTTGTATAACTATTATATCTTAATTCTATTCTCATATTTTTAAAAACTATAATACTTAGTTATAGAGATTAAAAAAAAAAGATAGATATAAACTAATTTATTACATTAACCTTATGATTAGCAACATGTGCTTGCCCTGATATGTGGTTGCCCCCTAACAGCAACAAAGTTTTGAAAGATTTTTACACTTTTTCTTTTTTTAAATTTTATTTTTTATTTTTAAAAATTATAGTAATATTGTTATTATTTTTTTATTTACTTATTTTCTCATGTTAACAAAAATTTACCTTGTGTTTACTGACAATTTCTTTGCTAAAAATTATCTGTTTTTTTGTTGTTGTAAAATACTTATTCATTATATAATACCACACAAACTTAGAAACTATCTGTTAACACGTGGTAAAACCCATAGACGTTGGACACAAAAAAATGGTAACTATGTATTTATTGTCCAAATAGTTGCAAATATTTAACCTAGAATACACCATAATACACAGGAAAACAAATTCTACGGCAATGCTAATATGAGAAAAATGGTAGAACGTATATATACGGGAATGCTCCCGCTGGCCAGTACATGATCTCATGTACTGGTAAGTGAATGCTAATCAAAGGGTTAAAACAGCTTAGTTTGACTAAAATCACAAAAAATATTACCATTATATTTTAAAAGGTTTGTGTCATCTTAATAACACCTAGAATTATTGTTAAGTGACAGATATTTAGAAAATAATGTATTTGAGTTTCAGTTCAAGTGCGAGTAATTGGAACGTGAAATAAAACTTTTTTTTAAACACCTTCCAAACTGAGCTTATAACAAATTTGAATGGCTACAGACATTAGAAAGAAAATGTTGAGTGAATATTCAGCCCAAAGTAAATATCTACACACATAAATAATTGTATGACTTTACCTTCAAAGTATAATTTGCTGACTAAATGAGAGATGACCAGCCATTTGTTGAATATCATCTAGAATACATACAGCCATTTGTTGCAGTATAATTTCAATCTTGAAAAATTGAAACCGTTATCTCATTAGAAGCCTGATGACTTCTGTTTTGTTGTCGCTAATCATCTTTAGTTAGCAATAAATGTATACTTTTTGCGAATTGTACTTTTCTGAATTGATTTGAGGTAAACAAAATTTGAAATTAATTAATTGTAAAAATACAATTTTGTATTAATTTAAGTCAATCTTATTTCAGGATAATAGAAATGATGATTTCAATTCTTAATTTAGATAAAAGTGGGAATGTAATAAAGAAAAAACGTTTCCAGGAAGAATTTACTGGAGATGAAATTGCAATGCCAGTAAAAAATCGCAAACCTGAAGATTACGAAAGAACTTTTAAAGGGAATACTGATGACACCTTTAGAATTGGTATTTCAGTTACAAAGAAAAGCTTAAAGGTATATTTTTTATCTACTAGATGTTTCCTTAGTAATTTAAATTCTTTAAACTCTAAGTATTTAAAAAAAATGTACATGCCAGATAATCAACTGGGAATTCACAAGTCACATGAGCCTTGCCAGATTATTTTGGGCATCACCCCAACTAATATATATACACACACAAAATATGTTTTCTTGTTTAATAATCAAAAACAATTCAGGTTATTCAAATAATCATTATTGTATTATTCATTCCTGATAATGTTGGTACTGTTTATCAACAAAAAGCTTTGAATATAAATTAATAAATAATTTTTGTATTTGAATAACCTGAGTTGTTTTTCACATATATGTATATATATATTGGACTAGAATTTTTGGCCTAGATAGGAGACCGACAGATTTACCTAATTGCAATAGTCCAAAACTGCAATCTCTTGAAAATAAATAAATAGACAAAAACTTATCACACTATAGAAATATTTCGTTCAAAAATTATCTTTGTCAATCAAAAAAGAGAGAAAGAAAAGACTGAAGTGAACCACAGATGTGTATAATCCAAATGTCACAGATTTATAGTTTATGATATAGTGCTATATGTGATTTGTATAAATATTGATTATTTGAAACTAGATATTAATAGTCTGTCAGAAGGAAAGTAAATGGAGTTGTTAAAAATGGTAGAAGTTAAAGGGAATGTACGAGGGTTGTCTACAAAGTAACCTCTGTTTTGAAATAAAAAATAAACCAGTTGAGGTACAAAAATTTTATTATATACATGTTAAAACTACAGCTTTTATCTACTTTTCTACATATTCACCATACAAATTCAAGCACTTATCATATCTTTTAACAGTTTTTGAAATTCGGTCTTTAAAAAAATCTGCTGCCTGAGAACGTAGCTAACCTGTCACAGCGTTTTGAAGCTCTTCATCACTCGCAAACCTCTGAGATGCAAGCCACAGCTTCAAGTACGGGAAAAGATGGAAATCACTGGGAGCCAAGTCTGAGCTGTAGGGGGTGGTCAAAAACGTCCCATTTGAACTTTTCCAAAAGTTCAGTTGTTCTTTGAGCTGTGTGAGGGCCGCCATTGTCATGGACAAACACAACGCCAGATGTCAGAAGACCACAACGCTTGTTTTGAATCGCTTGTCATAGCCGTTTTAAGGTTTCCCAATAAGCTGCAGCTGTAATGGTCGTACTACGCTCCATAAATTCAACGTGCAAGATGATCTTAGCATCCCAAAGAACTGTAGCCATCTATTTTCTCGTTGAAAAATTTTAGCTAGCTTTCTTTGGCTTGGCGAAGCGGTATTACCCCATTGCATTGACTGTTGTTTTGTTTCGGCATTCACATAGGCTACCCAAGTCTCATCTCCTGTAACGATCCTGTTCAAAAATGTTTCTCCTTCAACGTCATACCGAGTAAGAAAGTCTATGACAGAACTCACTCTTTTCATTTTGTGATCATCAGCAAGCACTTTTGGAATCTAACGAGCACAAAACTTGTGATAGCCTAGTTTTTCTGTCACTATCTCATGCACAAGACTTCGAGAAATTTCAAGAAAATGATCTGAAAGTTCCGAGATTGTGAAGCGACGGTTCTCGCGAATTTTCTCATCCACTTTGTTCACCAAGTCATCACTGACGAGAGATGGCCTACAACTCCAGTCTTCATCGTGAACATTCATTCTTCTATTTTAAGAAAAGCGAACCTATTGACGGACTACACCTTCGCTCATAATGTTTGGTCCATATACCGCACTCAATTCACAATGAATTTCAGCTGCTGTGTAACTTTTCGACCACAGAAATCTTATACCATGCACTTCACCCTTGGCGGGATTTTCTATCGCTCCGCTCATGTTTTTACGTTATAATAAAAGAACGCGCAATCGCACTACGCTCTCCCTTGCACAGCTAGAAGCGTACTGAACGGCTGTGCACACCGATGTGAGAATGGCGGCACTACCCCCACTACTTATCGTGCCACGTCCAAACGGCGGTTACTTTGTGTACCACCCTCGAAAAAAGGAGTTTTATCTGATGTTAAGATTAGGAGGCTCTCTAGATTTTGTGTACCAATGGTATGATCTTGAATTCCACATTGGTTGCTAGGCTATGGAAATTATTTGTTGGGATGTGTATTGGACATGTCTTGCATCTAGGTCTATTGCACGGAAAGGAGCCATGAGGAAGTTTAGGCAGTTTTTCAATACTTGGATCTAGTAATTTTGGATGTAATATATTTATTACAAAAATAAATTGACAATAACAACATCATGATTCTTCCAGCAGATAAAGGTTCAACCACGGTTGTCATGAACAGAGAAGACCATATAAAGGAGGCAAACAAGTTACTGTCTGACAGCACAACATATAAGATCCTCACGTATAACCCAACATCAGATTACAACAATTCTCTCTTGGAATGGCTCAAATATACAGCTCCTAGAGAACAAATTTCAGAAGGATCTATAAAATTACTGTGCAATGAAAGCCCCACCACTTCTCAATTTTACATACTACCAAAGATCCATAAAATATCGTACCTCCACCTGGTAGGCCAATATTCGCTGGTTGTAATTCGGTCACAGAAAGAATCTCAGCTTTTCTGGATTCGTATATTCAACCTTTGGTGAAAAACCTTCCATCATACATTCAGGATAGGAATCATTTCATAGATCGGCTGTCTCAAATACCCCTACCTCTAACTCCTGAAACAATTTTGGTCACCATAGATGTTACCTCTCTTTATACGAACATCCCTCATGCACATGGTTTATCAGCTCTCAAAAATTTCCTCAACAAATGCTCAGACAACCCTTACCCCACTACACCTTTCCTTGTTTACCTCACCAAATCCATTCTTGAAAAAAATAATTTTCAATTTGAAGGAAAGAATTATTTGCAAATAAAAGGAACAGCAATGGGTACTAGGATGGCCCTGTTGTACACAAACCTGTACATGGGTAATATCGAAGCAAAATTCCTAAAAACTCGAACACACCAACCATTATGTTGGTACAGATATATAGACATCTTCATAATTTGGACACAAGAAATCTCAACGCTGGAAGGTTTTTTGAAGGGCTTATCACTATTCTCTACAGTTTAATTCACCTGGGAGAAATCTACAGCAACAATCACCTTCTTAGATGTAGATGTAACATTCAGAGATGGGAATATCTATACAGGTGTCCACATCAAACTGACAAACCATCTACAATACCTACATTTCAATAGCAACCACACTATGAATATAAAAAGGTCCATACCATACAGTCAGGCATTCAGGGACAAGAGAATTTGTTCCAACGATATGGCATTGGAGAACTTTAATAGAAAGACCTTACTAGCTTTCCAAAAAGAGGATATCCTAAACAACTTGTTGAGGATCAAATCCGCTTAGCTCAATCATCTGATGAACCCAGACCGCCTATGGAAGACAACAAACTGTCTTTAGTTACAGATTACCATCCAGGCCTACAGAAGCTGAACAAAATATTAAAGGATGGCTTCAATATTCTTCAAGCTTCCACTCACATCATCAAGATCTTTTCTCAAATCCGCCACATATTTGTTTCAGACAACCTATTAATTTGAAAAATATTTTAGTACATCCAAAATTACCAGATCTAAGTATTGAAAAACCGCCTACACTTCCTCATGGCTCCTTTCCGTGCAATAGACCTAGATGCAAGACATGTCCAATACACATCCCAACAAATAGTTTCCATACCCTAGCAACCAATGTGGACTTAAAGATTCAGAGTCATCATACTGTAGGGGTGGTCAAAAACGTCCCATTTGAACATCCAAAAATGTAATATACCAGTTGCAATATAAATTTTGCCCGGCACAGTACATAGGCCTTACCACGGATGGTCTGAGCATCAGAATGAATGGCCACAGACATGACGTTGGAACTATGAACATAGACAGGCCAACCGCTCAACAAGCTGCTAGTCACAATATTATGTCTTTCAATGATGGTTATACCACCAAAATAATTAAGGCCCTTCCCCCTGATTGCAAGCCTGCAGAATTGAGAAGATGGGAGTTATCATATCAGTGATACACCAAATCTAGCCTCCTAAACTCAACATCAGATAAAACTCCTTTTACCTTCCCCCTAACTTCTACCATTTTTAACAACTCCATTTACCTTCCTTCTGACAGACTATTAATATCTAGTTTCAAATAATCAATATTTACACAAATCACATATAGCACTATATCATAAACTATAAATCTGTGAATCTGTGACATTTGGATATTTATACACATCTGTGGTTCACTTCAGTCTTTTCTTTCTCGCTTTTTTTATTGACAAAGATCATTTTTGATCAAAATATTTCAATAGTGTGATAAGTTTTTTTTATATGTGTCTATTTATTTATTTCCAAGGGATTGCAGTTTTGGACTATTGCCATTAGGTAAGTTTGTCAATCTCCTATCTAGTCCAAAAATTTCTAAATAAGCTTTAAACTCTACTAGAACTAACTTATAAGAATCTTACTTGCTATTTATGCGAGTTAACTTTCAACGACTGGCTTTGTCATTATCATCGGGCATACTGAACAAAGTTGTAGTAGGCTACAAGCTGCGTGTCATAAGTTACAATAGTTAACACATAAGTTAAAATGATTGCACTTAGTGGTGGAAAAAGTTATTTACAATTAATAATAATAACTTTATATACATATATATATCTACTTTTGTAAACAAATACAGTAAAATTCGCTTCATATGGTTTTCAAAGGGTCTTTGAAAAAAAGATGTCTTAAACGGAAAAACATCTTGTACGGTAAAAGAAAATACTGTAATACAAAAGAATTCTATATCTACTCACCATTGTTCATGCTATATATTCCCACATATTCATCAAACAATTTAATCCCAGTTTTAAACAAACAAAAAAAAACACATACAATCACACATTGCATGCACACACACACCCAAAAAGCGTATAAAATTTATGCGCTGAGGTGATCGATGGCCAGCAAGTGTTTATTGGCCAGTAACTGCGGCATTGCTCACAGATCGAGAGAGGAGTTCCACCATATGTGAAAGTGTTTTTCCAACAATGAAGTTTATTAAAAGTTAAGCAACCAGGCATTAAAACTTCACTATGCCTTCATTTGAGGTAGTCTACCACAGAGTTGAATGTGCTCACAGCCTCAAATCTCTTTGAACTAAAAATATTTCTGTTCTAATATTGAACATGGTTAATGTTTATTCGCTTTTGTTTATGATTTGTATAATATAAGTTTTATTTTTACTGTATTTATTTTAATTTAATATCATGTAGATTATGTAGAGATCTCAAAACTGAAAATATTTTTCCTGGTCTTTGGTTAAAATTTTAAGATTTTCGAACTTAAACAGAAATTTAGTTTTATATTATACATGGAAGAAACATCTTCCTTAGTTAATATTATTAATATCCCATGGTATATACTTTACCACGTATATTAACCTTTTCACGAGCACTCCCGAACATACTCGTTCGCGGACGGTGCACAGTGTAGGAGCACTCCCGAGAATACTCTATTTGAAATTTCTTCTGTCAGAGCATACACAATTATATTCTTTTTGTCAAATGTCATTACTACACCATCTATTGGTTAATATTTGAACTTCTTCGGTATTTGTTAGGCCATCTATTGGTCATTATTTGAACTTCTTTGGTGTCATCTGCTAGGCCATCTATTGGTAAATAATCGAAGTAACTTTTCTGTAATGTTTTTTGATCAACCATCTGGAAATCAGCTGACATTTCATGTTTGTCAGACAGGAAGTGTTTTTGTATGTATTTAACCTGTTATTTACCTATATTTGCCAATGTTTGTATAAAAATTGACATAGCATCTCTTCGTAGGTAAGGTTAAGTTGGAAATTAACAAAAAAATTTTTTTGAAGAATAAATAGGGGTTTTGTATTTTATTTATTTTTTATTTATTATTTGGAACATTAAAAGTTAAAATATCTCAAAATCAGGAAAATATTAAAAAAAAAAAAACCTCGCTCCTATAGGTGACGCTAGTATTGAGAAACCCCGCTCCTGAAAAGGTTAATGTATTGTACCATACGTTTTACAAGTATTCATTTAAAAACTTTCTTTTAATTAACCTTAGCTAGACCTATGTGTCAGATTAAAAAAATGTATTTTTCTGGCATTATATTTCAAAAATCTCTTCTTTTGGGAATTTATACTCCCATAATGTTGGTTTGGCTCATAACTTTGGTTATGGAAAAAATTGACTTTCTAAGAACCTTTTGCCTACCTCCTGCACTTTGACATAAGTTGCCTCGTTTATACACATATTCCATAAAAAATAACAAAATAAAAAATCCTGATAAGTAATTATTGTGTAACTGAGTGAATAGTTTTGAACGTATTTGACGACGAGCTTTGAAACAATCATTTCATTGACGAAGCTGACCCGCTACTCAAGTACTTCATCAATGAAATGATTGTTTTGAAACCCTTCAGAATATTAGTTCAAAAGTATTCACTCAGTTACACAATAATTATGTATAATATATTCTTTGAAAGTCTGCTTTGTCCAAAAAGACCCAAATAAAGTGTTTTTGTATTTTGACTTTTTAGGAATACAACATATACAAAGTGTAAATATGTTTTAAAACATTTTTTTGTATTGTTTTTTGACAATTTAGGCAGGTATATGCTACTTTCTCTTCTCTGTTCTTTACAAATGTCATTACAAGATTTGGATCTCAGGACTTTTAAAGATATTTGTGAAAGTAGATTTTCTTCTCTCCAAATGGCAAAATAAACTGCTTAGATTGTATATACCTTAATTTTTGTGTGTGTGTAAAAAGCTTTCTGAGTATATCATTGATTTTGTTTCCAGTGGTCAATTGGCTAATTACTATCCAAGTTCAAAATATTGAATAATAGAATAATCTCATGTTAGTAATAGTATAATAAAAGTGTTATGAATCATAAGATATTTATATCTTGATTTACTTTAAACTGATTTTAGTTATATGCAGACTTCTACTCAGCTGATATAATAATAGCTTCACCTCTAGGTTTACGTGTAATTGTAGGAGCTGAGGGTGAGTCTGAACGGGATTTTGATTTTCTTGCATCTATTGAAGTGTTAATACTTGATCAGGCTGACATTTTCTTGATGCAGGTTAGTACCATTTATTAAAATATTGCTAAGTATTTGATTTGCAATCAGAAATATTCAAAGTTAATTATAGTGGATTTAGTCTATAGTATAGAGTCTGTTTAACTGGGTAGAATTTACCAAGTAGTCCTACAACTACCAGAGGTATATATTTATGTAGCCAACACCCTTTCTTGGCATTTCAGCCATTTAAGCGGGGCCGTCAAGAGTGCTGGAGAGATCTGGACAAGAGAGCAGATGGTCGCTGTCCATTACGCCCGTTTGGCAGAAGGGGCAAGTCGGATTATCAGCAATGCCAATTCGGTGAAGGTGACCCTCCAGGTAATTATGGTCAGTTGCTATGCGGAATCTGGCGACCGCATCCATCCGGAGTAAAAATCTAGAAATCGAACACTTGGTTACTAGGAACTTCTATTTCTTATTTTTGGCCAGTTCTGCTATATTTGTTTGGTTGGAGGCGCTCACCATAGCGTCAATGATTTGGCTGAAATTAGGGAGCATTGGCTTCTGCTCCGCTTTTGGCTAGTTTGTCGGCCTTTTTGTTTCCTGCAACATCTAC
Source organism: Prosapia bicincta (assembly GCA_036971475.1). Taxonomy (NCBI): domain Eukaryota; kingdom Metazoa; phylum Arthropoda; class Insecta; order Hemiptera; family Cercopidae; genus Prosapia; species Prosapia bicincta. The sequence goes on along the minus strand of JBAIZL010000004.1, from coordinate 35,685,339 downwards.
CTGGCTGTACTATTGTAGCTGTACATGCCATCCTTCTCTGATGAGTTTTTCTATTGCCAGATGGCAATTAATGGTTTTGAGGCACACTGGGGGTATTTAAGGCAAGTGCTAATATTGCCGCTTGCGAGTCAACGAAGAGAACTGAGTTATTAGGATATGTTTAGAGGTTTATAAGAATCATTGTTAGGCTGCGTAAATGTTTAAGAAGTTGAAAGAAGATTTGCAGTAGTAGTATAAATAATATGTGCATAAGGAAAATTTGATGCCTTGAAAAACTTGCTCACATACACACACAATAAGGGAAGATTTTGTCATTCTGTTGTTTATCAAAGATTTTATGTATTAAACTAACCATAATGTCATGTGACTTGTATAGTTATAAGCTAATTAAATTAAAACTTTTATAAAAAACTTATAGGAAATATTTTATTTAAGTACATTCATAAAGATTGTGCTTAAAAATATTCTGTCTCAGTCAAAAGTCAGAATATAGGTTTGAGTGGGTCACCCAAACATACACATATTATTACAAATATACATACAAAATAAAATTGCATTTAAATTTGTAAGATCTTTATGTACTATTGTAGAAATGTGAGTAGATTTCTCTCTTGTTTAGAATTGGGATCACGTCATACATGTTTTGGATCATTTCCATCTTCAGCCAAAGGATTCACATGGCACTAACTTTGCTCGAGTTCGTAGTTGGGCTCTCAATGGTTGGTCTCGATATTACCGACAAACATTGGTTTTTGCTTCTCATCCATTACCACAGATTTCTTCATTGGTGAACAGAAAGTGTCATAATTACAGAGGGAAAGTTTGTATAATTAATCCTGTAGTAACTGGTTCAATTTGTCAAATAGTTCTGCAACTGCCACAGGTAAATACTTTAATTAAATCATTACGTTTTGCAAATGAATTGACTTTTGTTTTTAATATTAACTAAAATGTCCATAAATAAAAAAAATGTTGCATAACTAGTTGTTGTTTTTATATTTGAGTAATATTACACTCAACTGCATACTTTTTGCTCTGGTCTATATTTTACATATGATTTTAATCACAAAGGGCTTGATAGCTGCTCATACCAAAAAATCCTTAGTGTCGCGTATAACACCTAGTCAAACAAAGACTACATCATCTCCATATATCATACACACCACCTGGCCCCCCTTGTACACACATATCAACTCCTCCCCCACATCCACCACATACACCAAACACACACACCATACACTAAACATCACATACACACACACACCCCATACATCAAACACCATATCAAACACAGACACACGCACACACACATATATCACATACACCAAACACTACATCAAACACACATACACCAAACACTACATCAAACACACATACACGCACACACACACACTTCAAGAGTCTAACTTACCAGCAAGGAGACTCCTCTTGGTTATTTATTTGGATCCACACCTACCTGTAAATTGGCCAACATAGGTAAAATTGGATATAAGCAAGTCTGAACCCAGTCTGCTGGGAGAGTCTTTCACCAACCAAAAATTGTCTATGAACACAGCCATGTCACATCATCTAAGTTGATAAGCGATGTCAGTTTTTCATTCTCATCCTGGCGGACGTACCCTTTAAAGCTTTTATATATGTGATTTAAATAAATTGCTATAACTCTTTTATTTTGAAGATAATAACACTTTTGTATTTCAAACTTTAAATAATAATTATTTTCCTGATGAAAATGAAAGATCAACAAAGTTTAAATGTCAATTTCGATGTTCCACTTGCTTAATCTGTCTTCTGTTGCCATTCAACTAACTTAGTATTACGTTTGAATACCTTACGTACAATCTGTCAAAATTATTTCAGTAACATTATTAATATTTTCTTCTAAAATAAAATTAATTTTAAAAGAGAGATAAGGTGCTCTCATTATGTGAAGTTTTTTTTTAACTGGTCATTTCATTAAGTGTGGTCAGAGTTTGGAAATTGTTCTCAAATGCACCTATCAACCTGCTCTATAAGATTTGCTGAAAATGAAATGACTTTGCTATTTAATATTTTATCTTACAAGTATATTTTTAATAAGGAAATTTCAAAAATATGGGTTTTATTGTTTAATACCTAATAGATCCATTACATATCGTTTTTTGAATGATTTGTTGCAGGTGTTCCATAGGCTAGAAGGAAAATCAGCTGTTCAGTGTTTGGATGAGAGGTTTGAAGTGTTTATTAAGAAAATCCTTCCACAGTACAAAGAATCTCTCATGAGCCATACAGTGATATATATTCCTTCTTATTTTGATTATGTCCGTTTGCGTAACTATTTTAAAAAGGAAACTATTAGCTTCACTCAGATTTGTGAATACTCAAAGGTAAAAATTTCTAAAAGTTATCTTTTTTTAAAAATAAATGGCTATTTGCTAATGGTTATAAGTGTATGCTATATATATATAATATTTGGTTTAAAATATATATATATATATATATATATATATATTTATATATATATATATATATATATATATATATATATATATATATATATATATATATATATATATATGTAGGTTAGTTTTGGTTGGTAAAGATTATTTAGATTTTTTGGACTAGGAGACTGACAGACTTTATTTTATTTCATTCTCTCATATTTCTTTTTGTGTTTTCTCTTCGATTGACAAAGACCACTGTGTGGTTGAAATATATCATTGTTTAAGTGCTTTTATGTGTTTCTATTTCAAGAATACAGAGTGGACTCTTACCAAGGTAAGTCTGTCAGTCTCCTAGTCCAAAAAATCTAAAAAAAAAAAAAAATCTAAATAATCTTTACCAACCAAAACTAACCTAAATATATATATATATATATACAGAAAACCTCTCATATCCAGATCAAAGTGTCAACAGCCCAATCCGGGTAACGAAAATTTTGGATATGGGAGGGGCTATGATGTATGTTTGTACTACGTAATCGCAACTATTCCAATTGGAAGTAGATGTATAATTGTTTCAATTAAATGAGTTAGAGTTGTTGAAGATAGTAATTATATTTTAATAGCTATATGGAAATGTACGTACAATTAAGTTACATGCCTTTATGTACAGTTATTTAACCCATTGCGGTTCACTTGCTAGGTCAGTTAGTCACAACAATTTATTAGTAGCAGGTATAAAGACCAGCCCACCTAAATACGAGTGTTGTCATTGTTTGCTTGATTTCTTTGCTTCAAAAGAGTTTATTTTCCCATATATCAAGCACAAGACTAGATCTCTGTGCTTTCTAAAGAATATTTATTGACTCTAAAGGTACTGCATAAAGAAAGCTATTTATGACCCTTTTTTTTACCTTCTGTCAAACATCTAAACATAACTGATACAGTCACTGAAACACAACTGATTAAGTTGGGTAGTACTCCAATCTATAGAACACCAATCTAATGAACTGAACTATATGGAGAGTCGATCACAACTGGCTAATTCGGGAAAGAACTAAGAGCTGACTTTAGTGAGAGGGACTAGCCAGATCGTAAAGGGCTTTGTGGAATAAAGACGTTTACCAATTTTTCAAATTAAATCCAAATATCGGAGATTCCGAGTATAAGGTTGTTCATTTATTAATTCGTATATAAATTACTGTAACAATAACAAATAATACATGAACAAATACAAATACATTCAAAATTTGATACTATATTATATGTATATAATGTTACGGGAATAAGATATAAGACTTGGAAATTTGTATAAATTTGGCAACAATGCTATTTCTAATTTAAACATATATTTTATATCTTAGATTATTGTATTATTTCTTCCTGATGATGTTGTAACTGTTTATCAACAAAACGTTTTCATAATGTTGGTACTTTTTATCAACAAAAAGGTTTGAATAAAAATTAATAATTCTTGTATTTAAATAACCTCAGTTGTTTTTGATATATATATATATACAGTAAACTCCCGATTATCCGTGGAATAGGGTGGCCCGGCAACGCCGGGTAACAAATATCCCGGATAATCCGCTATGAACAAAGAATACGCAAAACGATCGATAATCGATTGTTATACCATAAGTTACACAAATAATGACCCCGGTTAATGCAATTCACAAATAATCTTCAGAGGACTAAATTAATACAGAAAATAATTTAAAATGTCGATGTATTTGATGGATTATAACATGTACATTTATATGTCTAACTATTTACAATAGGTACATAAGTATATGTCAAAAGTAAGTATGTATGTACATATGTAATTTCTTTACACATAATACTTTCACTTTTTAACAAACAAATCTGTCACTTTCGTCTCTTTCTTTGTGAGCATTGATTTAGCTTTAATGTGCCATCTAAGTTCCTTAAGAACCATTTTGTCGCACAGTGAAAAGTCGTCTTGCTCTAATTATTGTGTCCGTTGTTTTCTAAACAACAAAAATTTTATTTCTACCATATACAGGTTTATTTGGGACATTAAAATGTCTAATACAGTGTATTAGACATTAAAATGTTGTTTTATTTATCGGTTTACAATAAAAAAAGGAAATTTACATAAAATATCAACTAATACAAATGATAAAATACTGCATGATAAAAAATAAAATTCAATAAAAAAGACAGAGAAATAAAAATAACGCATAAAAATTCAAACTACCTACTACTTATTTTAGTATAATAACTAATCAATATTCAACTCGGAATGTTTGTTTCTACTTGTGTCACAAAACCATAAAGATCAATAATGTATATGACAGACATGGATAATGCGTATGTCATGTCCTAGACTATTTATAGCCGAGATTAGCTGACATTTGTTTACAATCTTATGATACACTTTAGGTTTTCGGGTGTCCAAGCATTTTATCATTGTCTCTTATAATCAGTAGTCTGTTCCCAACTCGAGTTGGTTCATTCAGTCTAACAGGACAGTTATCATTTATCCTTGCGTTATTTGAGATAGCTTAGTTTATTTTTATGATCGTTGTTTTACCGGATAATGTGCCGCGTTGAGTGGTTAAAAAAAAACATTAATGAATCTGATTGAAATAAAAATTGGATATTTGTAAAACAATGGCAGACCCCGGATAATCTGCAAACCGGTTAATCCGCCCACGGATAATCGGGAGTTTACCGTATATATATATATATATATATATATATATATATATATATATATATGTATATATATATATATATATATATATATATATATATCAGTGTAAATATCCATGAGGGTTTATGCAAAATATGTTACATGCAAATAATAAAAAGTAGTTTAAAACGATGTTTCAAAAGTTTGGGAGCTATTATCAAAATATTAATTTGTTACTATGTATTTACTTTAATAAATGTAATAACTTTGTATAAAAATTTTTTTTAAACCATATGTTTGCTAAATATAATACATTTTTATCATAATTTTTTTAAACAATAAAATTAATTTTTAATGTCCTGTAAAGGAAAAGTGTTAGGAGTAAATAACTGGAGTTAAGAACTATAGAAATTTTACTGAAACAAGTAATATAAACAAAAAGTGTTTAAAGTCAATTCCTATTTACGTCAACAAAGAAATACTTGTTATTTAATAATTATAGTTATTATAAATAAAATAAGCTCTATATCTATAACTTAAAATCAGCTGTTTTATGAAATCATATGTTACTACTTATTTTAAGCCAAATCCGCTGAAACAACTATATTGTATACCTTGCCCCTTTTGTGCAAAGTTTTTCTCCCAAATTAATGAATTAGTATTTGAAAAACTGTATTAACATAAAGTGTCATCCATCACAAGTTTTTAAAAATGTATTTAAACTTGAGTGGAGGAATAAAAGGTATTTTTAACGATTAAAAATTTGAATAAGATATTTATAAGGAGAGTGTGAACTAATAGAAGAAACTGAAAAAGACAGAATAGTTTTAACATTAAACATTTGGCCAAAAAATTAAAATAGTTTAGATTTCAGTAATTTTTTTTATTTGAGATAACAATTTCTTTTCACTTTCCCCTTTCTACAGAGTTTTACGTGAAGAGTGGCCAACAAATTAGTATAAATCCTAACAATAGAATCTTATTAGACCAGTAATATAAAAATGTTAGACTTTTAAGTTGTAACGATTTTTTATATTACCGCCAAACCTCAATTTCCGTAAATGTAAAATAGTAAATAGTTCTAATGTTCACCATGAGAGACTGACACTTTTCAGCAAACCGATATTTAAAAGCTGATAATGCTAAACTTGTATTTTCCGATCTCTTTCTAAATTAATACAACTAAGTAACGAAAAGTAGCAGTCTGATAGTGAGAGTCGAACATAACGGGTTCTTTTCCTGGTGACCGAGGGAGCACATTCCGATCAGGCACTCCGATCGATATGCCTTCCTAAGGAAATCAGTGAGCAGCTTGAGCTAATTTATAGCTATAAAGACAATCCACAACAGGTAAATAACTAAAATATGTTTCTATTATATTTATTTATATAACTCTTGAATTTTGTAGTCCATTATATTCGGTGAAACTTAATCAATCACTTTTACATTAGTTTATGATTATCCAAACTTTAATTTTGTAAATTTGTAAAATCTTACCCAGACAGAACGTTTACGATCGCTCCTTGGCGATCTACACTAGTGTCTAAATTTTCCACTTGGAGTATTTATATAAATTGTATATATGCACACCGTCCACAGTCCGAGGTTGAATACTTATTAGAATTCTTCTAGAATTCTAGAGGTTTTTCTAGAATAGAAGAGGGGATGAATATTCTAAATTCTATTTCAACTATTAATGATTTCGCTTTTAATCCTTTGACAGCAGTGTGCATCAAAGTGTTTCACAAAGTAAAAAGAATAATTATTTGGAATATGTTTAAAGTAATTGTTACTGAATTACTTAAGAAATAAAACTATTTTAATTACAGGAAAATAAAATAGCCAGGGCTCGAGATATGTTCTTCCACTCTGAAGTTCATTTTATGCTGTATAGTGAACGATTTCATTTTTTCCGCAGAATACACCTGAAAGGAATAAGGCATATTTTATTCTACCAGCTTCCAACATTTCCTAATTTTTATAGTGAAATGTGTAATTTCATGCAAGTAAGTATAAAAATTTAGACCGTTTCATATTGTACTACTTGAACTTGTACACTCAGGATTTTAGACTTTGTATTAAAAACATTTTTTATTTCCTTTTACAATATTTTCCAAATAAGATTGAAGCAGATCAAAATAATTTTAATTATTTTCAAAAATCGTTCGCAAGTAAGTTGATAGTTTTCACTTGGTTCTTCAAATAATTACAATTTAATGAGTGAAACAGCAAGATGATTACAACAACCAACTTTAAAATAATATAGTTTTCATAAGATTTCTTGTTGTATTAGTGTTGAAAAAATGTCATGATTTTTTTGAATTTTGCAGATGTATTAATCCAATTGGAAAAATTTGTTTCTTTTTATAAAGGTTTATAAAGCCATTTATTTAATTTACCATCAGTGATAGCAAAACCTTGTTTTCTGCTTTATTTAAATTACTCTAAAATAAACTAGAGAATTTGCATTAAATTTGATTTAAAAATGGAATTAGGTGCTTAAAATTTGGTTTATGTCTAATATTGTTTTTGGTGAGCCAACTATAAGTGAAACAAAAGTTTAAGAGTAGTATAAAATGTTTATAAATGGCTGTGCAAATGTTAAATATCACAAAGTCCTTGTATTCGCAGTGCATCAATGACTAATAATAACCTAAAAGAATTGAAGAATATGAACAATCACTGAATTAGTATTAAAGGTTGTTGATGATGGCGTATTAATTGTCTTTTGCCATAAAATGTTTTGATTCTTTAGGAGATGGAAAAATATGCTGAACTAAACTATACATATATGTGGTTAAAAAGTAGTATGGCTATATATAAAAAGGTACAACTTATATATGATTCTGTCTCAAGTACTTATTTTTACCCTTGTAGGGCAGTGTACTTGTTAGTATTAGTATAAACAAGCTGTAAGCTGCTGGTAAATAAATTAAAACTATAGTATTAAGCTTTATCTTAAAACACTATTGTTAGGTTAGTTAAAAATACTCATTGTTAAAATAGTGAACTGATTATATTATTAAAGAAATGCGGTGTTAATATTTGTTCTAGTAGAAAATTTGTTTTGATTTACACTAGGGTTAGGCCGATACCTAAAATGTGTGATTCCAATTCCGATTCTAAAATTTTTCTTCCGATTCTTGATTCTTTAAAGTTATATAGACCTATAATATTGAATTTTGTAGTCCTGAATTGTTAAAGTGATCAACCTATATTCTATTCTGTAATAATGAATTTAGTTAACATCTTGGTCATATGGAGAAGCCTTTTAAAAGATCTGTTTTAATGTAATAGACAAACTTATCCGATAAAAGTAATGATTTATTTAACATTATAAATGTGAACTAATTTACGTCACAGAATTTGAAATTTTAAAAAATGTTTTGTTTTAGAGTTTGAAGAAAAAAAGTGACACTGGTGAAGAACTGAACATGTCTGTAAGTGTGTTATATAGCAGGTTTGATGCTCCACAGCTGGCAGCTGTTGTTGGCTCTTCGAGGGCAAGTAGAATGTTGTCCTCTGATCGGCCTGTACATATGTTCATGACAGGGGAGTAATGTGATGTAAATTGATAACAAAACATATTAATTTTTGTTAATTTATAAAAAAATAATAAAATACAAACTGTTACAAGAGTTATTTTTATTATTCTTTCTTTAACCCATTCAACACATCCCACAGTGGAGCCACAGTCTATCTAAAAGGGAACTACTGCTAAAAGATATATTTGATGAAAAGAATTGCATACATCAAATTCAACTGAATTACTCTGTGCCCCTTAAATAATGGCAGAAATCAGATATATCTCCTAATATATCAGATAATAAAACTTAATAATAAACTTAATCTTAGCTGATTTGTCATATAATATGTTTTTGTTAAAAAAAATAATAAAATACTTTTTCACTTAGTAAGTTATTGCTGGCATTTTTTGCTTTCTGTGCTATGTATTACTATGTACATTATATGTTCTTTCATTAAATTCTTTTGTATTTTTTAAGCCATCTGACATCTATTTGGTAATAATTCCTGGTTTAATTCAAACATACACAATGCTCTAAGCATTAAAATAGATTATAGTTAATGACATCAATAATATGCAGTAGTTTGTTTGAAAATTCAAATAAATCGGAATCCAGATGGTTTCCGGTACCAATTGATCCAAATTTACGACATTCTACTGTAACCTAAAACAATGTTAACACTAAAAATGAAGGATTTAAATAAGGACTTGTAGAATATTCCATTATATTCTGTTCTAGAAGTTTGTAGAACATTTTCATTAAAATAACCATTTTTGATAGATGGTTAAAACCATTAAAAGATAAGGTTTTGAATTTAAATTCAAAGCTTAATACCTTGCCAATTTTATCTGTGAAAACATTAGGATACTTATTTAGTTATTTTTCTTATCCTATTTTACTTCTATACAATATCAACAATATATTAAAATGAAAATATTGGAAAACCCCAATACCACAAAAATAGTAAAAAATTACAAATAAAACAAACATTTGTTGATTCCATCTTCGCGTGAGCTACTAGTAATCACTTACAACTTTTTTAAAAAAATGTTTTAACTTGCTTATAGTAGAACTTACTTTTTTTGTTGAGGACAGCCATTTCGGGAGATGTGTCCCTTTGTCAACTCAGACCGTAACTGATCTCAAGGTTTACGTAGGTTTCTCAAAATTACTTCACCTACAATAACACATACTACAGCCAGAAAGATGGACTACCTATGGGCTCCCCCATAGCAAGCATCTTAGCAGAAATATTCATACACCATATCGAACAAAACCACATTTTACACAACAACAAATACTCAGATAACATAATTTACTGGTACAGATACGTCGACGACATCATAACATTATATAAAGGCAACACACGCAGAGCACACATATTTCTAAAACACCTAAATTCCATACACCCTAAACTAACATACACCATCGAAACAGAACAACAAAACTCCCTTAACTTCTTAGACCTCACAATTAAACGAACAGACAAACAAACACATAAATTCAACATATACCGAAAACCCACCAGCACTAATACGACCATACACAGTTCCTCAAACCACCCACACCAACACAAACTAGCTGCTTACAATACCATGATATATCGCCTCCTTAAAACACCACTAGACAAAGATGAACACTACTAGGAGTTAAACACCATAAAATATATAGCACAAACAAACGGATACAACCCAACAATGATAGATAAATTATACAACCGCCTAAAAAATAAACATAATAACCCAAATACAAACACACAAGATGACAATCCCATAAAATACTTATCAATACCTTACAGATCATCCAAAACCCACAATCTAACCAACACATTACGAAAATACAACTACAAAATAGCTTACTCCACACACAACACTCTCAACAAACAATTTAAACCCAACAGCAAAATCAACGACATTTACAACACCACTGGAGTTTACAAACTAACTTGCAGTTCATGCCCCAGTTTTTACATGGGCCAGACAGGGAGGTCATTTCACACACGTTACCAAGAACATATAAAAGCACTAAAAAACAATAACTACCAATCAAACTTCGCCGATCATCTCAACTCCACAAAACACAACTACACAGACATAACATCTAACTTACAAATTCTTCATAAACAACACAGAAATAACCAACGCTACACAACCGAACAATACGAAATATATTGGCACTTCAAACTACACCCTACACACATACTCAATACACAATTACATTATCCTCACACGCACTTTTTGACATCATAACTCCTAATACACACAAAATACACCCACACCACCAAAATATCCCACCCCCACCCAACCTACGTAAACCTTGAGATCAGTTACGGTCTGAGTTGACAAAGGGACACATCTCCCGAAACGGCCGTCCTCAACAAAAAAAGTAAGTGCTACTATAAGCAAGTTAAAGCATTTTTTTAAAAAAGTTGTAAGTGAAATAAAACAAGTTACTTAAGATTAAACTCTTATGTACATTTAGATGAACATGTCATAATGATCAGAGGGTCTTGTTACAAGTTTGGTCATGTCACAACTTGAGGGTCATATCACTCTAGTTGGTAACTTATTGTTTGCTAGATTGTAATTTTGTAATAAGACCATTTTGGGGTTATTTCCAAGATCTATACAACCTATTCAAGTTTCATTAGAATTTACTGTTAAGAATGCAGCTTTTAATGTTATTGATTGTTACATTAATATTTGTTTCAAACTTAAAATAACATGAGTTTTTTTAAATATCAATCATTATTATTTGTTGATTCCATCTTCGCGTGAGCTACTAGTAATTAATTTAATTTTTAATAATGCAATTTTTTTTGTCTTAATTTTTGAACTATTACCTGCTGAAACTGTATCTAACTTGCTTATATAATTTTGTATTAATTTTTATTTTAGCAGTTCTCTGTAAAATTCCTTATAAATTTTTAGATCAACCCGTATCTAGCAATGTATTATTATGTGGCTATTTAACTTGACATTTATTATAGGTAACTTCACTTTTTTTACTTATGATATAACCAATTCTTTTTCATAATTTTTAAACACATTTTTTCTGGTGTATTTGAAATTTACTAGAATAATAATCTTTTAATTTAGTTGTATTAAATTAAATATAATATAATGATGATAAATTTTACTATAAAAATTTTTTTGACTCATGTGACTGTTATTATGAAGTTCATTTTCTTATAGATTGTTCACTCTAGAATTTTTGATCTATTCACTTTTATAACTATGGAATGTGTTAATCTTGCCCTGTGGCAAACATTGAAACTCATTCCTTAACATGAATTTGTATTTTACATGTTTGTTCTTATTACAATATTTTGCAGTTCTAGGTGATTACAGTTGTAACATTTCATTTGATTTCTATTAGTTTTTGAAGTTGAACAAATGATAACACTTCAAAACTTTTTTGCCGGTTGAATATCGAGTCACATTTATTTATTTATTGCAAAGTTTCAGCAACTAATTTGTTGCCCTTATCAAACTTGTAGTGCTATAAAACACAAAGTCTTTACATTTAATGTTTAAGTGCGTAATGTGAGGAGGCAAAACAAACCCCTACACTTTACCAAGAACTTACTTTGAGCTATATCTCTGCTAACTTGTCTTTCAGCAATACTAACTTCGCTATAAATAAATAAACGACTCGATATTCAACCGGGTTGTCATTTATTCAATGATTATCTCAAGTACTCAAATAAACATGAATTGTTTTTGAAGTTACTGTTAGATGTATATTGCTCTTCCTATTTTGAAATTCGAATTGACTCTTAAATTGTCTTAAAAAAATAATTATTTTCTTGTCTCATTAAATCATTGTAATAAATAGTTTGAACTTAAATGTATGTATTATCTAAGTCATGATTATGTGGATTACTGACAAATATTAGTTTCTTATGGTCTTAAGGTTTTATCCCTAGTTTGATTGTTTCTATTATTTCAATTGCTGAATAGTTGCATTTAAAAAGTATAGAATTTTCTTACATTCTTCTAATATAAGATATGTTGAGAGTAATTCACAATTTTCTTGTGCATATGTACCAGATCTCTTTGTAAAGATTCTTGTAAATTTATTGGTACAAAACCTTTTAATAAATCTTCTTCAAATAAGTTTAGATTGATATTATTGTCCAGTGGAAGTAACACTGTCTAAAATTGATACTTGTACATAATTTATGGTTAGTTGTAACATTTTGTTAATTTTGAAACAATTTTCATTTTCAAATGTACACTTATGCATTTTAATAAGTTAACAAAGAATTTTTAAGAGTTTATATACCAATTGATCTATTCCTTTTAATTATATAGATCAGATCTAAAAAATTATAAAACTGTTTTATGATAATTTATATTTTATGTTTTCTTTCTTTTATTCTAACTAAAGGAAAAGAGATTTGTTATTTTCCTTATAGCTGTTCGCTTGTAAGTTGGCGTGTGATCTATCGATAGAAAACAGAAAGCTAGCCCTATTCAAAAACAATTGATAGAGAACAAAATCTAGCCTTATTAAAAAACATTGGTTTTTGTAGTGCATGTTGAATCAAAGGCCATCGCTAAGAAGTTGCGGTCGTTGCAAAACTTAATGTAAATGGTATGGTTAATACGACAAATCAAATAATGTTTATAGAGAACCTTGTCAAATCTACATTATTATAATATAAATTCAATACCTGATATTATAATGTCTGTGGAACGGTCCTTTTGCTTCCTCTACCCTTCTCCCCTCCTGTTAGTGGCGCCTTTTGAGGTCGCGTGCCATCTTACGTGTGACCAGCTATACAAAAGGTTGATTTAAAATTAAAAGAGTCTAGTTTTTGTAAATGTATTTATTACTACTATAGAAACTCTAGCAGTTTTATACATAAAAACCAAATAACCAAAGACTCTATAGCACCATCTGTCTCTTCTTACATTTTTCCATTACATTCAAAATGCCCTCTAGAGTAAAAAGATCAAGATAGGTAACTGGCAAACAAGTAAGTCCAGCAGATGGTCTTTGCCCATTTCCTTCTGCAGAAAAAATGTTACTCTATAGAGTTGAAAAAGATCTCTCGGCTTCATATGTAGAAACTGGAAATGCTGCTAGAATACACAATAAATGTTTGATTGTCGAGTAGAAAGATGTGTTACAACTATCCAGTAGTTTCATCAGTTCTGTTCAAAGATCTGACTTAGAGGAATGTCACTTTTGATACCTCGAAATGTAACTGGAAATTTAGACTGACTGTAATACTTTGTCTCTAATGTACAAATGTAGGTTCTGCAGGTAGTTTTTTTAGAGGAGCAATTTTGTTTTAGAAAAATTTGAATAGCCAAGAATTACGATTTTTGTTAAGTCTTTGTTATGATTTAAAACTAGGTTATCGATAGTTGGCACAAAAATATTTCTAATAAGTTTTCTGCTGAATTCTGAGGCAGACTATCTTTTTGCCCGGCAGAGTACTTTTTAAAAAAAAAAAAAAAACAGCTGTAACATGTAATGCCATCCTAAAATTAAATTGCTGCAGAGAGATCCCTCTGTGGATATGTCGAATATACTGATAGTGGTATAGTAAGGTTAAAATATATTCACAGATCAAAAGTGAAACAATAAAATTCACCTTTGCAACTGACAGTAAGGGTAAAATTTAATTAATTAATTTCTCTGTCTATTTAACCACCTAATATTGTGATTTTGTCATATATATATATATACAATACAATTTTTGAATTTTAACCTAACTAGGAATTGACAAATTTTTTTACATTGTTTTAAGTAATCTAAGTTGTATTTATTACTAAGCTTTTAGCAGTAGTGTAGATTTTAAAAATAACTGGTAATGAGCTAGTAATGTTAAACTAGTAGTAACTAGTTAATTCGTGTCGGCAATGATCACCTTATTGGTTTTTCACAATAAAAAAAAAAAACATAAATCAAAATACAAAGGGTTCACAAAGACAAGGTGGAATATATGAGAGAACTAAACACACTAAATGGTCTTTAGGGTAGATAAACTGAGGGCAAATGAAAACAACATAAATGAAATGTGAAAAGAAACAAGCACTAAAAACAAAACACAGGTTTATAACGTTTTGGTTGCTTATTATAAATAAGCAAGCCAATACCCTATATGTTTCTAAACAAGTAATATAAACAAACATTTCTTAAAGTCAATTTCTACTTATGTCAATAAAGAGAAATTTTATTTTAGTTATTTTTTATTAAATAATTACAATTAATATAAATAAAGTAACAACCTACGCCTTAAAACAGCTGTTCTACCACATAACCTATGAAATCAGCCATTTTATGAAATCATATGTTATAATTTATCACAAGTTTTAAAAAATTGTTTTGAGTGGATGAATAATTAATATTTTTAATCAATTATACTTGATTTGTATTAACATCAAGTGTCATCCACTACAAGTTTTAAAAAAATTGTTTTAATTCCAGTAGATGAATAAAAATTATTTTATTAACAATTATTGAAAATTTGAATAAAATATAGGCTATACGAGGAGAGTGTGAACTAATAAAGTAATTGACAATATTTGATGAGTCAAAACAAATGTATGAGTAGACCTACATGTATAAAGGTTTTGCAATTTGATATCTTGTGTGCATTGTTTATGAAAGTGAACATTTTAATTTTTAATTCAAAAGTTAGTTTTTCTTGCAATCATCTAACTAAATTTCTTACAGCACTAATCAATGTATGTAATTTAGCCTATTTTAGTAAAATCACAAACATAGATAAATCTCAAAAGTTTAATAAGATAAGTGATAATATAGTTCATAATTTTTAACATGCCAAAGGAGGAATAGACAAGAAACGATGTTATTCCGCTTTGCACAATATCTCAGTTATACCAGCAACCATTAGTTTCACACAAGCGGAAATGCATTTGCCAGCAGTGTTGATTCTTATTGCTGTGCGGTCATTCCGGAAGTGACAACCCCCCTTCAGCCCTTTCTGATTCAATTGTAGAAACTTCCTTCGTAGTTTGGTGGTTTCCGTTTTTATCCGTTGGGATCGGTTCCGGAAACTTCCGTTAATCGGCGTTCTTGAGTTATAGTTTCAAATGAATCATTTGTAAAAGTTGATTCTTGCTCGTTATTTGTTTAACGGATAAAATAGTTGAAGTAATTCATAAGCATTATTCCTAAAAAGAACATTAAACTTAAACAACTTTCAAACCTATTTAAAATTGTCTATTACTGGAGTGATATAATATCAAGTTAGAGTAGAAAGTATTAGTTATTGGTAGAAACGTAGACAAAAACAAGTAGCCTAATATAAATTTTTTAACAGTGAATTCTTACTTAGGTGAACAAAGAAAAATTTTATTTTAGCTACTTTTTATTAAATAATTACAATTATATAAATAAAATAACATAGCCTATGAGTTAAAACAGCTGTTCTACAACATAACCTATGACATACAATCAGCGCTTTTATGAAGTCATGTGTTGCTACTTATTTTAAGCTAAACAGGACAAAATAACTATTCCATACTTGAATTTTGTAGTCCATTACGTTCGGTGAATCTTATTAATAAACTACATACAGACCCAACAGAGAAATATCACAGAACCATGAAACAACTAATTAATACATCTAAATAAGCCCTACATTATCAACAAAAACAAAAATCCCACCTAAAACAAATCCACCCTAAAGCACCTACCCTCCACGCTCTTCCCAAAATTCACAAACTCAGTGTCCCAATCCGAGCCATCATCAACTACCAGTATGCTCCTGCACATAAGTTAGCAAAATACATGGACAAGATAATCAGACAATCCATAAACTTAAACACAGAAACACACATAAAAAACAGAACAAACCTCATAAGTAAAATAAAAAACATTAATATACCACACAATTCAACACTACTATCACTCGACATGATAAATATGTACACCAACATACCCATACCCGAAACGCTCAACATCCTAGAAACCCAATTAATACAGAACAACATACCTGAAACCCACGTTACCGAAATCATAAACATCCTCCAAACCATCACCAAACAAAACTATTTGACCCACAACTCAAACTTCTACTCACAATCAGATGGCCTACCCATGGGGAGTCCTATCAGTAGTGTCCTAAGCAAAATGTTTCTACAACACATAGAAAACACCAAGATACTCACAAACAATACACACGCACACAAAATCATTCATTTACTGGCACAGATACATCGATGATATCATAACACTATACAAAGGCAACTCCCGTCAATGCGAAAAACTCCTCATCTATACTAATAAAATACACCCAAAACTCCACTTCACTTCAGAAATTGAAACCAACCGATCCCTAAACTTCCTCGACCTAACCATAACAAAAAGCCACACACAAAAACACAGCTTCAACATTTACAGGATATCCATAACAATAGACACTCCTATCCGCAACACCTCAAACCACCCTATCCAACACAAACACGCTGCTTTCAGATCCATACTCCATAGACTTAAAGAAGTCCCAATGACCACCAAAAACATAAAAAAGAACTAAACACAATTAAATATCTAGCATAAACAAATGGATACAACACCAAAATAATAGACAAACTTGGTACAAAATACAAAAAAAAAAAACTAAAATTAACACTACAGACAGGGAAAACAAATACATCACATTACCACACATAAACAAAACAACAAACAAAATAGCCCGCAAATTTAAAAAAATAGGATACAAAATAGCATACAAAACTAATAACAAGTTACAATACAAAATACAACACAACACCAACAACAAAGATAAACTACAAGCACCAGGCGTATACAAACTGAACTGTGACGAATGTAATAAATTTACATTGGAGAAACAGGTCGCAGCTTTAAACAAAGAGTCGAGGAACACAAACAGAACACCAACTCAACATTTTACAATTATATAAAAGAAACAGGACACAAATACACAGACATTTACCACAACCTAGAAATCCTACACATCAACAAAAAAGGACCACATCTCAACACTTTAGAACAATATGAAATTTACAGACACACAAACATTGTACAAAGTACAAACATACTAAACGAACAAACACAATACAAATCACACATACTATTTGATACTATCGAAAACCTACCTTTAAAACCGTCACCGCTTGACCCAATAACTCCAAGCAGAAGACACTGATGAAGATCGACACATAGCGATCGAAAACGTCATGTCTCAGTAAGTTTTAACAAATTTACAAAATTTAGAGTTCGGATAGTCATAAACTATTGTTTTAAGGATTAATATATTCCATACCTTGCTCCTTATGTGAAAATCTTTTCTCCCATTTCTCCTCGTAAAACTAAAATTATTTTATTATATTGAATTAACTAATAATTATTTGAAAAACTGTATTAACATCTAATGCCATCCACCCAGTTTTAAAACTGTATTTGAACTTGAATGGATGATTAAAGAGCATTTTATTAAAAATTGTAAATTTGAACAAGATATAAGGCTACATATAAAGAATGTGAACTAATAGAGGAATTGAAAAAACAGAATAATAAAGTTTGACTTTGAGGATTCATATTAGCCTACTAAAATTTCACAATAACTATTTAGTGGTTCACTAAAGTACTAAACCTTCAATACTTAAGTATTGAACCTTCGTTCAATGTTCGAAGGTACAAACCAGAATAATCCTCTTCGGAACTGTGTTACTTTGCATCTGTGATTACTGTTTCATACTTTGTCTACGGTTATAGATTATTGTTATACGCTATATTCTTATTTCCTAGTGCAAAATATTTAAGTAGGCCTATTAAAAAGTAATACACTCTTTACACAGTATATTTTCGTTCAATTTATCTGAATATATTCTATATTTAGCAATAGAATTTAACAGCGTTGTTGTTTTCATGCCCATGCAGTTTTAGATCATATCGAAGATGTGTCTCGGCGTTCGACTGACAACCTGACAGTTTCTGCAGAGAACATACGTCCTGGTCCTGTCTGAGTGAATCTTCGTCCCTCTTCATAGTCTGGCAATGACCGATGTCAAATCCCTAGAGCAGTTGAAGTCGCCGATAAGTGGCTTCTAAAAGGTATGGAGTAAAAGTCTGTTTTGGGCCACTGCGTTTGCATCTGCAAGAGTAATGGTGTTACCCAGTTCACTTCTTTGGCCACACTCATTGCCTTCAATGTTTACGAAAATTTAACAACGTTACACCAAAATTACGTTTGAAGGGGGCTCAGAAAGAGGGTTTGGGGGGTTAACATTGACCCCAAAAGGATTATGAAGTTCTAACAAATATTTTATCGGCTGGTAAAATTATTTTATATTGACCAGTTTTGTAACAATTACTATCGGCACAAACGAATCATTTAAGTTTGTTCACAACCCATGGGTGTTTGCTACTATTTCATTCTGTTTACAGGTTTTAAAATTATGATAAACCTGGAAAACTTTATACATTATTTGGCATATAAAACCCGTCTGGTCTTCAAAATGTTTATACAGAATAAATAATATGTTTAGCGTATTAAAAAAGTATAAAAACTCAATCAGCTCAAATAAGATTATTTGTATCAAATATGTAAAACTAAAAATTCATCAGCTCAAATAATACTATTTACAGAGAATATGTGAAACTAATAACTCATGATGATGATGTGTACACTCACACAAATTGTTTTGTTGAATAAAAATACGCTTGATTCATAAGTCAAGAATACTTAATTTATTAAAAATTGATCAACGTTTCGACAGCTATATTGTTGTCCTCATTCAGGCCTACAAGTACAATAGACAAAATTAACTATAATATCAAAAAAAAAATCCACTACCAAAATTAATATAAAATAAACAACTTGACAATATACATTAAAGTTATTAAACTAATACATTAACATTCCACATATGTCCATTGCACTAGTCATGGTGACACAACATCTTCCGACGTCAATGCCGTTGCAAAACAGAAGCTCTGCCATAACAACCGAAGAAAATCATCACTTCCCGAGCTTAACTTCGACAGGGAAATAACAAAAACAATTGCCAGACTGAGGACAATGCACCTCAAAGACATGAAAATCTTGCCTGATGGATCAAGAACATACCCTGAATGTAGGCACTGCCCAGGGATACAGCTTAATCCCGATCACCTATACAACTGCCCGTCCATCATTGCAGCTCTATTTAAAATTGACTTAAACTGTTCTAGGGAGACCCTTTATACGGACAAAGCTGCAGATGTGGCCAGTGCAGTGCTTCACGCCTTTGGACCTGTGTAACTGTGCTCTCTCTACCTTTCTCTGAACACTTTTTTTCTGTTTTTTTATTGTTTTTATTGCACTTGTCACAAACAACAACAACAACAACTACAACATTAACATTCCACACAACACAAATAAACAAATTAAATTATTAAAAGCACACTATAATATTCTATCAATTTTCAATTTATCTATGTTGGTTTTGTAAATCATTTATGGTTTTGGTGTATTGTTATTGTTAAATTAGTCATATTGTGTCTTCTTTTATACTTTATTAAGAAATTGTATTGTTAAATGTTGATGTTAATTGATAAGAAGTTTAAGAATTTTTTGACACATTTTAATTATTTTATTTGTTTTAAATATCTGATTCTAATGGACTATCCTTTTATAGTGTGTTTTAACAATTTGACTGGATTATTTGGGTTGTTTGTAATGTTAATTTATTAATAACTTAAATGTATATTGTAATGTTATTTATTTTATATTATTTTGTGTTAGAATATTTAAGACATGGTTAATTCTTTCTATTGTACTTGTAGGCCTGAATGAGAAGAACAATATAGTTGTCGAAACGTTGCCGAATTTATAATAAATTAAGTATTCTTAATTCATGAATCAACCGTATTTTTATTCAAGATAAATTGTAAAACATATTCAACATAAGACATAAATTCAACGTCAAATCGCTTTTATACAAGTCTCACTTGGCAACTAAACCCAGTAGAATCGTTGCCGTTACACAGTGCCTAATACAAATAACTTTTCTATAATACTATCTAATGTTTTCTTTGACAGCTAATAATAATAATAATAGGCCTAATATAAACACTGTATACAATAATTATAACTATCAATAAATTGTAATTACTAATAAGTTTTACACAGTACATCAATAACAAAAATATAATATTAATGACTAAGTAACGAGACTGTGGGTCTAAATAATGACTAAATACAGTAATAGGTTTAATATAAACACCGAATATAATAATTGTAACTGTCAATAAATCAAGATAACATCTTGATACAGACTCAATAAACTAGACGAATAACTTAACATAAATAACCCCCCAGGACCCAGTATGGTTACTCGTTTGCGTTAGCAAGTCACACTTTCGGACAATAACACCTAATTTTTGCGCTCAAACACACCAACGGCATAACCAAACCGGTGGTCGTGAAGAAATATTTTTTTTTAAGAAATAAAATTTGGAATTATACCTCCAACTTTCCCGCTGACATCATTCACCTGGCTAAAAAATTAAAAAAAACTTCACTGACTGACTTTTTCATGTCAAACTGTAATTTTATTTAGAAAGGTTTTTTAGTTTAATGTCGTTTTAAGATGAGAAAACTATTTTCTAAAATTAAAATTTTCTCGCCATCGTAATCTCTGTATTATATATTACTATAAAACAAATTTTATTATTTTCTGACATGGTAAAACGCTGTTGGAGTGAAGCGCCAATTATTAAACTTAGTTGGTAAGCCAGTCTTGTTTCCCGGCTAGATCTGAATCAAAAATGCGGATGGCGGGAGTTACCGTCTAGTAGGCGCACCTACATCAAAATCCCATCCGTGCCGTACCGGTGTCTGTGCCGTGTCGTCCTAATGCGGGCTTTAGCTTACAACTCCAGCCGGCGAGCAGTCGGTATTTTGTGTCCCGTGTGCAACCGGCCTAAACTAATAAATTGCAATGGCGATTCGTCCGATATTTTAATTAGTTATTTCTCTCCTTCAACGTTTACATAAACATGCTGGTAGTAATAAATTGCACGTCGCCAACTCGCGGTAGCTCTCATGCATTATGTCAATTAATTAGTATTTTATGTATCGTGTATCAGGCATTGAGTGACTCAGAGGATAGGTGGAGGTTGTTTTATGGCGGAAGTAAAATTACCCTCGCTTGTGGTAAATGTATTTACTCCACACACACACACACACACACACACACACGCGCGCGCGCGCGCGCGCACGCGCACGCGCACACGCACACGCACACGCACACGCGAACGCGAACGAGAACGCAAACCGCAAACCGCAAACCGCAAACGCAAACGCAAACACACAAACACACACACACACATACTCGCACGCAGTGTTTTTATTGGCCTCGCTGTTACAAGACCAAATAAAGATAAATTTTGTTCATCAAAAGTTTTTAGTCAGTTTAAATTTTCTTTCCTCATTACATGTATTTTGAAAATATTTGACTGCTACACTTACAGTCTAACCCAGTTTCATCTGTTGACAAAGTCTTTTCATAACATCAGCCATTCGACGAAGTCTAGGTGTTTTGTTCAAGATTTTCGCTCCGACTATACTCTCTCTCTCTTTCTCCACTAATTTTCACTTTCTAATAGTGAGACGGGAGGATGACTCATTTGCTTACCACCAAAATTGACAACCTGTTTTATTGTAACCGAGTCTGGGCAATCCTCTAGGGAGCTGCCTTTGTCTCACATGCGAATGCGGTTAGTATCCCTACCGCGAAGGAAACGGGATTGTTTGTCCATGTACTAAGTTGATAAGCTCTTTCCATGGAGAATCAGAAGATAGTAAAAAAGTAACAGTACGGTCGTGACAAAAATTTTAAAACAACTGTCAAGAAAGAAACCTTGGCAGGAAAAATCCGGAATCAGATAAGGAACTCTGGAGCTAGGACATCCTTATGGTAATGGATAAGGAGGGGTATTACCTTACAAATACCTTGTTAGAGAGGCTATTTCAGGAACGACATGAACCTCTTTTTCCGCTGCCTACTCGAAACTGAAATATAATGCAAGACAATATTTGTACTTTCGTTGGTGCTAAGCTGCTACCCTAGGGATGAGCCCCTGCGT
This sequence comes from Prosapia bicincta, assembly GCA_036971475.1. Lineage (NCBI taxonomy): Eukaryota > Metazoa > Arthropoda > Insecta > Hemiptera > Cercopidae > Prosapia > Prosapia bicincta. Next base: position 35,662,654 of record JBAIZL010000004.1, on the reverse strand, counting down.
ACCCTGGAACATAACTGAGAAGCAAATTAATAAAAGTATGTACATTTAAATTGTATTTTATGATTAGAGCTAGGAGACTGACATCCAACATTCTTGAAGTGTAGGCTGCTGACATCTACCGTTATTACAGAGTACTATATTTTTGCTCTCCACTATAACAATCGTGTTTGCAGTGAGATTTATTCGGGGTTTTCCAAACCACAAATGGCAAAAGTTGCTATACTTGAATTTAAAAATAAAAACAAAAATTTTCGGTAACCATAATTTTTGCAGTTATCTTCAAATGCAAAAAAAGAAAATTATTTTTCAACTTAAATTCTTTCCAACATTTATAAATCGAATAGTAACATGTAGAGTTGGCAACTTTGTATCAACCACTGAATAAGTAACATGTGTAACGACTGAATTGTATGAAAACAATGTGAAACTTATTGTGGTGGAGGACTTGTTTCTTGGTTCCGAAAAGTAAGAGATTATACGAATACAATATACATAATAATAAAATAAAATGGCAATTGTAAAGTAAATTTAAAGTTGTAGCCAGATGGTGCGTCAGCTGATTAATCATTCCCCCATCTCACCCTTCTCCTCTCACATCACATCAAATTGACTGTCTGAAATCTTGTTAAGTGAAATATGGAAGAAAACTTTACCATTTTGAGACAGAATAACTTTTTAATAAAGAGTGCTTCAGCCTGTGCCTAGATTAATATTAATGGATCAACGGCAAAGACTTTGCAAGCGCTGTTGTGCGTCTTGGGGCTGTATTATTTATACATGCAACTTGAACATAGTTTACATTTTCGTAGAATGACGATCGAACCCTGCTTGCATACGTCACCAATTGTTCCCCTCGTTTTGTCCTAACGAACACTTAGATCTAGAATCTGTAAGCAGTAGTACCACTTCGTTTTTCAGTTAATAATTCACTTCCCCCGATCCCCATCTGCACTCCTGATTCAGAAGCAGGTGTTTTGTTGCATTATGGGGACCTTTATTCATTTTAAAATGTCCTATATAAAGGTAAATATGTTAATAGTTTAAATGTAAAACTAGCCTAACGCCTCGATTTCTCCGTACAATTAACTCATTGTTTCCGCAAATTAATGTAACAGGTTATCAAACACACACACACACACACACACACACACACACACACACACACACACACACAAATTAAATCAATGTTTCCGCAAATTAATGTAACAGGTTATCAAACACACACACACACACACACACACACACACACACACACACACACACACACACACACACACACACACACACACAACCGAGAGAAAGAGAGACATAGAAATAGATAGATAGATAGGTAGAAAGAGAGAGAGAGGGGGGAGGTAGGGGGAGTTAATCGCGCACACAGTAATCATTTACTGGTATTCCATTATCTCTTAAAACCTTGAACATAGAGAATTTCATTTGCAATAAAATTGTAACAGATTTTAATTAAATTACAACATATTTGTAAGTTAATAAATATTAGATTAATCGGTAATAGTTGCTTTTAAACAACAGTAGGAATTATTTTCACACGAAGAGCCTTACATAATGATCCTTTCTAGAGATAAAATCTCATATAACAATTAGTAGGTCTATATATACTATTGTGAATTATATATAATAGTGAATTAAAGTATAGACAAGAAAAGCCCTTGACAACAAAGACAAATTAAAACGCAGTTAGTAAGCCTTTATTCCTTACGTGGTAAGCCACGATTCCGTACATGGTTAGCATCATTAAGAGGTTACAACTAAACTCACTCACTTTCTGTTCTGAACCTTCAGGATGCTAAACGTGCATGAATATTTTGTAACTGATTTTTATATATTTTTTTACGAGACAAAGTGTTTTCTTGTTTATAATATAAAAATATAATTAATCTAAAGGATCAGGACAACAAACGCAAATGTTTAATATAGGAAACATATAAATTAAGGATATTTAAAATACCCTACATTTCCACTATGTTCTTCTAACTCCATTGCAAAAAGTTTCCTAAGTAAATGATGAGTGGCAAAGTTGTTCTATCGATTACTTAACGTTAATGCCTTCCTGCTTACTACAACTTTATACATTTAACGACCCTAAATATAAAAAGTTCACTTTTTAAAAATATGTTATATTACAAAACGTTTGATTTAATAACGTAACAATTTATTCCAATTGTTAGGAGGTAATTGTCGGGTCATTTAAACAAAATGTTAGTTTATATGCAGTAAAGAAATGACATTTTCTACTTTTTTCATTTAGTTAACAACATAAAAAGTACAGTATTAGCTACTATTTTCACTCAAAATTAAGATTTATTGGTTTGTGATTCCTTAAATTAGTAATTTTACAAACATTGAACTCTAAAGTTAGGGTCTACTATATTGGAAATACTACTCAATATGAAATAATTAATGACGGTTTAGGATGAAGCAAAAACTAGTAAGTAGATTTATTGTTATTTATTTATGTATTTATATTTGACGAAAAACTAATAATGTTATCATCGCCGGTGCCTTCATTTAAGCATTAAGTATGAAAGTGTCGTGGACCCAATCGCCCAAAACTTTCTCTACTCTATAATCTTTCTCTCATTTCGTGTTTCTGGTTTCAAAGTTAATTTTCTGTTTCTGAAACAATTTTCAAAGTTAATTCCTACTTATCTCAACAAAAAAAATTCTATTTCAGGTACTTTTTGATAAATAACTACAATTAATATAAATGAAGTAACAACGTGTGCGTTAAAACACCTGTTCTACCACATAACATATAACAAAAAATCAGCTGTTTTATGAAATCATATGGTATCACTTATTTTAAGCCAAATGGGACGAATTAACTATATTTCATACCTTATCGCTTTTGTGAAAAGTTTTTCTTCCATATAAAACTAAAATTTATAAATCACTTTTACATTAGTTTATGACTACCCGAACCTTATATCTTGTAAATTTGTAAAAACCTACTGAGACAGAACGCTTTCGATCGCTATGTAGCGATCTTCATCAGTGTCTTCTGATAAGATTCACCGAATGTAATGGACTACAAATTCAAGAATAAAATAAATTAATTAAATTTAATTAACGAACTAATATTTGAAAAAAAAACAGTATTAACATCAAGTGAAATTTCTTAGGACCCTAAATTGGGCGTAAGTGTAGCTTTTACATTTATGTGGTCCTGTATTCCTGGTCAGTAAGTTAGGACTTTTGCGTAGGCATACTTGATGTTTACACGGTCAACCGTCGACAATGTATGGAAGTACAGTATGCAGCCCAAGCCGGTCCTCTCTTGTACCCTTATCATGATCATGTAACCTTCTGCTGTAGCCAGATTTTCTTTCCCTCCATCTACCTGCTTTCCATACTTCTTGAATATATATGGTAAATAGTTACCACACTAAAATGTGTATTGAAAGCACTTTTTTCTTCTAAATTCTAAATTTAAAATAACATTTTTAAATGGCAAAACCGAGGTGGAAATGGAATTTACTGACAACTTTCGTTAAGAAAGGTTATTTACATGAAACCCAAGATTAGTACTCTATTTGTAATCATAAGAAAACTTTATTAATATAAAGTGAAAGTACAGGCAATTGCGCCTGGAGTACCTTGGCTGATCCAGAGCAGAATGGAAGAAGAGTAATTTCAGGGGGTCTATGATTTAATTTTTCCAAATTACATAGTTTCTGACAGATGGTCTATGATGCCTAATAATCAGTCTACTTCACATATGCCTACGTTATCTAATGATAATTACTACTCAGTCATTGTGCGTTTATTTAATTGCTTCAAAGTTGCTTGTTGTAATCATCTTGAATTAAGTGAATAAATTATAAGTAATTATTGCTTAACTGAGTGAAAACTTTTGAACTTACATGCTGACGCGTTTCGAAACAATCGGTTCATTCAGGGTTTGGCGTAGTATGAATAGGTTCAGTAAGTTCATCTATTTTTAGCGTGTATTTGTTTGATGTTATTTTATATAAATATTTTCTGTGCTTTGTTATTTTTTTTGTGCAGCGGGTATTTTTGTTTTTATGGTTATTCAGGCATAATTAGGGGTTAGCTTTGGTGTAAGGCATTGTGAGTTGAAGGAAATGTGGAGGGAAGTTTTGTATACCTTGAGTTTCGCCCGTCGGTAGAGGTTGATTACTGTGACCGGTGGTCGCTATTAAAGTTGGTTGTTGTAATCATTTTGAATTCACTTATATAATATTTGTTTTAACTGATCTAGCTAAGGATATATACAGCTCACAGGTCTAGACTAACGGGAGCGGTCACATACCGGAAGCGACAACTACTCACTATATCAAAAGTCTGACGATGACCCCCAATACCACTCAATGAACAAATGCTCTCTTTGAATGCTCCTCTAGGTCCAACAGGTGGGTCATGTTCGCCTTGGACCAAGTCCCTAGTCTGGAGGATTGGTCCTCAGGTAAAGAGTGGATACAAGTCCGATTACACTAACTGGGCTAAAATAATCAAACGGGGTTTTGGTAACCTGGCCGTTAGGAAGGCACAGTTGGAGCAGAGTAATTCTAGAAAAGTGGAACAAGGACACTTTGTTGGAGTTAGTCTTGTACCAGTCTAGGCCTTACAGCAAGGTCGTAAGACTCTTACATACTGATACCATGGGCCGTGGCACCAGGCCCCCTGTCTCGGGCATAACGTTAGTCACCCGCACAGAAGTCACGAGTTTGAGGTCGGATTAGTGCGGTTAGAGGTTTCGTTTGCTAGACTGGAGATAATTCCAACTTGAAGGACCAATATGTGTGTGATTTGGCAAGGAGGTGGACTCGAAAGACAGGTACTCCTGGTCACACTCTTCTGATTCAACATCTTTCTTCTTCTTCACCTTTTCACAACATACCGTCGCATGTTCTCTAGGAGTATGCAATAATTCTGTAAAGTTCACTCCACAGAAACATGCGGGTGGCCAAAAATTCATCACGGGCCGGCGATAGACTGACAGCCCGACGCTAGTACTACGCAACACTGAGCGCTAAGGGTCGCTAAGGGTAAGCAAAGGTCTTTCGACCATACCTTGCGAGGCCTCTTCCATACGTGGCAACAGCGCTAAACAAGCCACCCGCCCGATTTCGTGCAGTGGACTTTAGCAGACGTCTGCAGGATCGAATACAGGTAGACAGCACTAATCGTTGTAGTTGCATAACTGGGGCCAAAGCTACGTGCCTACTTCTGCCCTACAGTTCGTTTAAATATTACCAAAGATAAAAAATATAAAGGAAGAGAAACAATATGAAAAAAGCGGAATATATAAAAATTAATATAGAAATCTTTTATGATTTAAAGAGATATTTCCAAAGAGATATTTTGAGAGATCTTTTATTTACAAAGAGATATTTTGAAGGTGTTGTGTTTCTACACAAGCAATAGCAATAAAGATGTGCAACTAAGCAACATCGATGGACATAAATAAGTTAACTTTGACAAGGCTAGTTTTATGGGCGGCTTATACTTTGATGACTGTGCACTCGGGATTTGGTCCCCCTCCCCTCCCTTAGTTCACGGACCAATCAAATCCATTGAAGCGCAAAGTTCAACCAGTTTGACGTATGTTTAAAACAAATCCGCTATGAAATAGATTTACTTCCGAACATGGGTTTAGGATTTTGGTATTTTACTGTCAATATATCTTATGCTTACAAGGAATAATGAAATTGTATTAAAGCTTATTTTTTTATAGCAGATACATCAAAGAGTCCAACTAAGTTTCGCTATTTCTGGTGTCAGAAAGATGAAGTAATGCATATAAATTTATTTATGTATCATCATAACCTAACCAAACCTAAAGAGTACAACTAAATTTCTCTATTTGGTTTCAGAGAGCTTATGTAATGCATATAAATTTATTTATGTATCATCATAGCCTATCCTAACCTAACTCTAAAATAACCTAACCTAAAGAGCCAACTAAGTTTTACTATTTGGTTTCAGAAATCTTATGTAATGTATATAATTTTTTTTATCTATCATCATAACCTATCCTAATCTAACTTTAACCTAACCTAACCTAAAGAACCAACTAAGTTTTACTATTTGGTTTCAAAAAGCTTATGTAATATATATAAATTTATTTAGGTATCATCATAACCTAACCTAATCTAACCTTAACCTAAAGAACCAACTAAGTTTTACTACTTGGTTTCAGAAAGCATATGTAATGCATATAAATTTATTTATGTATTATCATAACCTAACTCAACTTAACCTTAACCTAAAGAGCCCAACTATCTTTCACTATTTGCTTTCAGAAAGCCTATGTAATGCATATAAATTTATTTATGTATCATCATAACCTAACCTAACCTAACCTAACCTAACCTAACCTTAACGTAAAGAGCCCATCTAAGTTTCACTATTTGGCGTGAGAAAGGGGCTGCCTACAAATGACCAAACTTCACTTAACCAATATGTACGCACACAATTTACGCAACCGTCAACTAACCAATTACGTGACATTCAAATAATCGTAATGCACGGGGACTCCAACTAACGAAATACACAGAATTTCAACTGAAAGTACAGAAAGCTTATGTAATGTGTATAAATTTATTTATTTATCATCATAACCTAACCTAACCTAACCTAACCTTAACGTAAAGAGCCCATCTAAGTTTCACTATTTGGCGTGAGAAAGGGGTTGCCTACAAATGACCAAACTTCACTTAACCAATATGTACGCACACAATTTACGCAACCGTCAACTAACCAATTACGTGACATTCAAATAATCGTAATGCACGGGGACTCCAACTAACGAAATACACAGACTTTCAACTGAAAGTACAGAAAGCTTATGTAATGTGTATAAATTTATTTATTTATCATCATAATCTAACCTAACCTTAACCTAACCTAACATACCTTAACCTAACCTAACCCTTGAATTTTTGCGGTATCATTTACCTACGTTTGTCATCGGTGAAAGGAGTAAAATGTACAACTAAAATTTACATAGCTAACTACAATTTTAGATACAATCAATTTTTCTTTTTCACCTTTCATAATATCGTTATCTATTTAACAAGGGGTTTTTCTTTAGAATTTTGTGAATAAAGAAGTTATTTTTATTTTTAAATATATTAATCAAATTCAATATGGAGTTTAAATTTGCTTTATTAAATAATTATTTCGAATTATTACACGTAGAATATCTTAGTGAATTTGTGTTTTTTTAAAGTTATATTAACTGCTAATTTAAAAAATTTAAATTAAAGCCACAAAGTTAAACTGTGATTAACAATTTCTCTCGAATTGAGTTGCATTCATTATTATGAACAGAAAGTAGTAACTTTTAAACAGTGCAAATCAGCGTTGGAGGCAGATTTATTTAAAAGTATGCAGAAAGATTCAGAAGAATGGCTAATTATATTTCTGAAGATTTGCTTTTCTTTCGTCATTCTTTCATCACTAATTACCAACTTCTTTGGCACAAGTCCCCCATCTTGTAAAGTAAATCAAGATGGCGGAATATTTTAACTTGATTAAAATCTCTAATTATAGTTATTACTGTTAAATACTGCTCGGTCTTTGTACTCAACTGTTGCAGACTCTTATATCATACGCAATATTCTGATTTCCTATTATAAACCTCTTCTAATGTTTTTAATACTATTTAAAATAATGAAAAGGTAATTTAGAATGATTTACACTTAAATGGTTTGCTGTCCAACCTAATATGTTCATAAAAGGGTAAATCTTGTCACCATATTCCCCCTCCCTCGATATGTTGCTACATTTATCGGTTTAATCCTATCCTTACCCCTTCACTGACCAACACTTTAATTTTTGTTTCAGTAAGTTTAAATTCTCAGTTTTCCAGGACACTGTGTATTACCATTTCTCGCATAACTGATAAAGCCTTTTCAATATAAACTAAAGTCGAAAAACCTTACGCCAACACCTTCTGATCTTTAGTGACTTTCTACGTAAAATACGTAGTTATCGTTACTAGATAGGCCTTCTCTAATGTTTCCAATCTGCTATAGCTATAAACTGGAGGTTAACTCTCTTTTCTCTCTCTCTCTCTCTCTCTCTCTCTCTCTCCCTCTCTATCTATCTATCTATCTATCTATATCTATATCTATATATTGTAAATTCAAATATAATTCTTGTATTTGTATTTTGACTTTTGTTCTTTATATATATATATATATAGAGAGAGAGAGAGAGAGAGAGAGACACTACAGACTATAGACATATTAACTTCACAACCTATCTCTACACGTACACAGTAGAAAATATCTCTACACATATAAATTAGAGGTTACTTTTATAAATATAAACTAAAGTTTAACTCTACACGTAAAAACTTAGAGGCTACTTCTACACTGTAAGCTAAATGGTACCTTATTAAAGGTATAAAATTAGAGGCTACCTTTACACTATAAACTAGAGGCTATCTCTACACAAGTAACATAAAGGATACATTTACACGTATAAAACTAGAGGCTATATCTACACTATAAACTAAATGGTATCTTTGAACGCATAAAACTAGAGGCTACCTCTACACTATAAACTAGGGGCTATCTTTACACAAGTAAACTAGAGTCTATCTCTACAGGGATAAACCAGAGGGTACCTTTAAACTTATAAAACTAAAGGATACCTCTACACTATAAACTAGAGAGTATCTCTACAGGAGTAAATTAGAGACTATTTCTACATGTATAAACTAGAGGGTACCTTTACACGTATAGAACTAGAGAGTACCTCTACACGAGTAACATAGATGGTACCTCTATACGTATAAAATATTAATATAGTATTATACAGGTTTAGCATTAGACATGCCTGACATGAGGCCGCAGGGAATCTAGTGGGAAACCAGCAGAACCAAGAAAATTATGAGCCTTTAAGAACGTCATTGATAAATAAATATTGTTTGTAAGAAGCAGAAGCAATTCCTTCGTATTTGTATTCCTTAAGGTCTACAGTCTACCGGGATGTTGTAGCGGTTCACTTGGTTTCATGTTGTAAAACAGAACCATTGTTACATCACGGAACCCAGAAACAACAATCACAACTCGCCGCAAATGATCTAATTCCACAACTAGATCGGATCAGAGGAAATAAATAAGTCCGAGTTAGCAGCGCCTTATGAATGCTCACCTTCCGGATCTAGATAGCATGCGTAACCCCACTGCACCACAGAACATGTTTATGTAAATACATATTAATACATGTTGTATGATAAATCCAAGGGTTCGGGCGATGCTATCGCCAGTAATGAAAACATCTCGCTACCGCTGGAACACCTATTTATTGTTCCAACTTCCGAACAAAGCTTAGCCTCTTCCTATCATGAATATTTTATCATTTGTTTATTATTTGGGGCCCAGCGTCGGAATGTAAAACTGGAAATGAATGCTGGTAGGCGAAATGGATGTCCAAGAAAACAATGGGATTAATGCTAGATTTTGATGGCAGATTGGAGGGAAATGTGGTTATAGCGCCTATCGTTGTTTATTAGAGTGTCTGGGAATTCACCGGAAGTCTATTGAACAATTATAAATAATAAGAACTGATTGTATTCTTAAAAAGAAAATTCGAGTACCTCATGAGTTGGTCATTGTTTATTACCAGTACGATGTTAAATTTTTTTTAGGATGGTGAACAAATCTTTATAGTTTTAAAATGGAATTTACATAATAATTTAGTCGTAAGATCAAAAAATAAAAATTTAGTCTCCAGTAGACTTTTCAGTATTATGGTTTAAGTATAATAAGTTCAAAAACGTTAAGTGATTCTCTTAAATTTGCTTCACTTTAATTTGTTTAAATGACACAAAATTATGGTACAATTGCAAAATAATATTTTCTTAAGGATATCGTTCTTCTTGGATTCTATTCAAACAATATCAAGTTTAAAACCTGTCTATACATTCAAATCTATAGATTACTCTAGATTTACGTGTTAATATAAGGTTTAAAAAAGGAATAAAAAAAGTAATTTTAAAAAATGAACACATTTTGAATAAATAATTGTTTGAAAATAAAATCAATCGTGGTGAAATATTTTGTTACAAGTATTTTCAAACAATATTACATTTGTTAATATTGTCTATAACACTAACAACTGTATTCGTAACTTGTAAATACTAACATTGTAACTGCTAGAGTACGAGGTAATCCTAGTTCAATAGCGCTTTAATAAAAATATATTTACTGCTGCGTGGAATATACACTTCCAAATGTGTTTCATACTTAAGGTTCAATAATTGGAGGTATAATAATCCTTACTTTTATATTATCGTACAGGTATAAGTAGGTTTCCGTACTCGGGTCAGCACTACTCTTGAACAGAAGTGACAGTTTGACCGAGGTACTCATTGTCAATGGCTGATTTAACCTTTGGGGTTAAAAAGCCTCAGGAAATTGTTTGGAGCTTCAGAGGAATTTTCAAGTTACGAAATGGTTTTAGTGATCAATCAAGGAATATTGGTATCTTATTCTAAACCAATAACGTGTTAGTTTCAGGGTGTCCAGCAAAGCTAATGGCAAGGTATGTAATAATTATGTCGAATAATGCGTAGAGAACTATAGATTTTTCACACTAGAACTATAGATTAAATAGGGTTTTTGTGATTCATTTACATATTTTGTAAACATAAGCAACACGTAACAAATAAAGGGACTAGCTAGATTATTATAAATAGCAGAGTATTTTTTTAGGCGATTAGCTCTATAACGTTCTTATCTGCTTACAAGTAAGGCCGCGGACATACAGAAGGCAACTGGTGACGGCAAAGCACCGCAAACCTGAGTTGCTATTAGAAAAGTTGCTAGTCCGTTTACACGATTGTTCATATAAAGTTGCTAGTTTAGTTGTCAGTTATGTCGTGGAAGATTGTCTATATTTTAAGAATGAATCTACAAAAACGTTACAAAAAAAGACAATTCAGTGTAGGCCTACACCTCTATAACGTTATTCATGCCAGACAAAGTCAATATATTGCTGTGCGAAATTCACGAAATTACCCACACCAATTTCTTAAATTATTATTGCATGAGCATTAGCAGTTACGACTACCTTTTAAGTAATGTGTTTTAGAACATAAAAAAAAACAAATAATTGGCGAGAAAGATGAAACAATAACACTCAGCTAAGGTTAATTGCTCATTTATGTATTTATTTTTATGTATAACTGCAAAACTTAAAATAACGTTACATTACAATGAAATAAAAATTAGTTTTGCAACAAATGAAATTTTATAGTTCAAGTGCCGATTTTATATATTTTGAACAAATTGTTGGTAATCATTCGTATCGTCTTGAAGTTGTTGGATACACAAATCATGACCAGAACCAGCAATATTTTGTTTTTCCGACATGATATACCACTATAATAAAACACTATTCAAAGAAACAAACACAAAAAATACAAATACAAATTATTTATTGAAAACTTGTTGCTGTTCATGACGAGCTGGTTGTAAATTACTTATTACACTTTTGCTATTACTTGCGACCAGACTTGTTGTTAACTAAAGTTGTTACAACTTTAGTTAACAAAAAGTCTGGTCGCAAGTAATAGCAAAACTGTAATAAGTCAAAATTATTATCATTTAAATATGGTATTACACTTGAGAAACGCATACACAACACAACAAATACTGCTGGCAACTGAGAAACTGAGCAACGAGTTTACAGCATGCCGTGACCGGAGCAACTCTAGTTTCTGTGTCACTCGCTAGTCGCGTTGCTATCACTTTCCATGAATATGCGCAAGCAACTCCGTATGCTGTGAAAAAGCAACTCAAGTTTACGTTGCGTTGCGATCACCAGTTGCTTTCTGTATGTCCGCGGCAAGTAAGATTTACTATGGCGCAACTGAAAGGGACTAAAGTTGAACATTTATGTGTGGGATTTGTATTTGAGAAGGTGAATAGGTCTCAACATTTGTTTCCTGTTAGTACAAACATACAAAATAAATTTGTTGCATAATCTATCCTTTTTGCAAAACGTTGTACGAACTGTGAAGCTACTTCATCTTGGGGATTTGGCATCAGTTCTTTCCCGCTCTCCCTCTCATTAGATCCCTTTTTGTAGCTTTCAGAATTTCACTGTTTTAACAATTTTAGGGAAATTATCTCTGATTAATAGCCTTCTAAATCCTCAGCAAAAGTGTAGAGAGGAAGTAAACAATCACACTGTACTTGACCATAGGATTTGCTTTAAATATATGTATTAACATTGTGGCATAAAATGAAGCCGAGTTACAATAAAGTTTATTATATTTGTTAGCTAGCGATCGGTAGCGTCTGCCGATACAATAGCAGCTGCGTGTCGTAACAGAAAGCATTGTCGTATAAAGGTCGTAGTTCATAGAGGTGGTATTAATTTATTTGAATAGACTCAAATACCACCATGTAAATAGCTGATCATTAGTGGATCTCTTTATTACTTCCTCCTATAATATCCTTGTAACAGCTTCAATTGCTCAAATAAATCTAGAAAACTGTTTATTCCTGGAAGTGTCTTACCAGCCTTTCAGTCTCTTGATAAAAATACTTTATTTCGATATATTTCAAATAACAAAGGGAAATGAATGGTCCGCCTAGATTGTTATTTTATTTATATTAATTGTAACTATTTAATAAAAAGTAATTAAAACAAAAATTTTCTTTATTGGCATAAGTAGGAATTGACTTTAATTTTTTTTTGTTTATATTACATGTTTGAGCAGCATATGTTGTAACGTCAATGAATTTCCAACTTCACTTGGTTCATGTTTTCCTTTAAACTCTCCACCCTTTAACGTCTTCGTTTGATCCCATTATTAGGGCTATATATGTATATATATATATATATATATATATATATATATATCACTTTCACTATATTTACTTAAACAAGAATCTTACTTGTTATATTTTGCGAGTTAACTTTCAAAGATTGCTAGTATCACCATTATCGAGCATCACTGACCGGGGGTTGTAGTAGACTGAGTTTACTACAACCCCTGGTCTGTAATGCTCGATAAGGGAGATACTATCAATCTTTGAATGTTAACTCGCATAAATATACCAAGTAATATTCTTGTTTAAGTAAATATAGTGAAAGTGATAGGTGAATACAAGTGAAACAGTATTGCAAAGTTTATATATATATCACTTTCACTATATTTACTTAAACAAGAATCTTACTTGTTATATTTTGCGAGTTAACTTTCAAAGATTGCTGGTATCACCATTATCGAGCATCACTGACCGGGGGTTGTAGTAGACTGAGTTTACTACAACCCCCGGTCTGTAATGCTCGATAAGGGAGATACTATCAATCTTTGAATGTTAACTCGCATAAATATACCAAGTAATATTCTTGTTTAAGTAAATATAGTGAAAGTGATAGGTGAATACAAGTGAAACAGTATTGCAAAGTTTATATATATATATATATATATATATATAGTACACATTTTCAATCGTTAATAAAATACTTTTTAGTCATCCCCTCAAGTTCAAATATATTGTTTTAAACGTGTAGTGGATGACTGTTAATGTTAATACAGTTTTTTCAATTATTAAATAAAGTTAATGAACTAATTTTAGTTTTATATGGGATAAAAACTTTTCACAAAAGGGACAAGGTATGCAATATATTTATTTTGTTCCATATGGCTTGAAATAAGTGATAACATATGATTTCATAAAACAGCTGATTTTATAGAATATCAAATGCAAGCACAGTGGTACAATATATTACAACAAAGTATATTTATGTTATAGATTATGTTTTAGAACAGCTAATTTAACACATAGGTCATGTTATTTCCTTTATAATAATTGTAAGTATTTAATAAAAAATAACACAAATAAAATGTTTTATTGACTTGAGTAGGAATTAAATTTGAATTTTTTAAAATTTATATTAGTTTTGTTTTTATATATTTTATTTGTCTGCCAAGTGAGTTAAATTCAAGTTTTACGTGGTTTCATGCATAAATGTATTTATATTAAATGTAATTATTTAATAAAAATTTCTTAACATAAAATAAGCACATAAAGCTGCTTATCGCCTGTCATCTGTGTGCACACAACCCGCATTGCACAGTGCGCAGGTTGCAACAATATATTCGGTAGTAAACGTGTTCAGAAAATAGCCGGACTTTGTCTGGAAGACTGGATAAAATAGTGGCTTCCCGGACCCGGATATTATGTACCATTATGTAACAGTCGGCCACCCGGCAAGCTGGCCTGAGCAACCGGGCGGGTCCACAGGTGGCGGATAGTGGGACGGCCTACAGAAATGTAGGTTACCTGTAAATAAGGATTCCGGAAGGTTTCTGAATATGCAGGCCTGGACCAAGGCTATGGTTCAAAGGTGAGAAATTATCCCTCCTCGTCAGTCTACCGGTTGGGGGCGGTAGAAATAACTGCTCTAACTGGGGAGCCTGGGGTAGTTGGGAATTAAGTCCTCACAATGCTACTCTCACCTCCCGGGTGAACCAAAGGCAATGCGACAGTGAAGTATGGGCGGGAAACTACCCTAACGACACAGTTGTAAAAAAGAGAGTAAAGCAGGCTATGCGCAACAGTTAATAATGTCCTGAACTTGGGGTGTGCTTCAAGGTCAGTGACTGAATACCCAATCCAAGGTGGAAGGCATCGTGCCGAAGGATGAATGGCTGCAGGGTATAAAATGCAGTTGCACACGATCCCCTTGAGGAACCAGACAAAACCTCATTGTATGTTGTCTTGCCAGGGCAGTGGGGGCTCTGCTCTGGTCGACCGTTATTTCCCCCATACTCGTGGGACTTTAATGAACCAAGTAAGTAAAAGAATTGATTTCGAGACTGCACAGACAGTGGGAGCCAATGAGACGGCAAACCGTGAGTCTGTAGCAGATGTGTCAACGGCAACCATCACTGGGGGTGCGGGGGCGGCTGTCAAGCTGCCGACTGCAGAAACCGGTGAAGTGCCTGTAGAGTTGAGCACGCTGTCTAGTCCTGGGGCTGCTCTGCGAACCCAGGCGACTGCAAATTAAGCAGAACAATGATCAAGATCCTCCAAGTGAACCTACAGCATAGCGTAGCAGCATACGGCGAGTGCTGTCGTGTCTAGGATGCTGGACAGGGGAGAGGTGGACTTGGTTCTCATCCAGGAGCCATGGATTTCTGGAGGACGAATATGCGGGCTGGCGACATCTGGAGGTAAGTTGTTTTACGATAAGGACTCCGGTGTTCCCAGGACGTGTATCCTGGTTAGGAGGGGGTTGAGTGCTTTTGTACTAACGGACTTCTGCTGCAGGGACTTAATAGCAGTGACGGTGGAGCTGCGGGCGGAGGGGAGGATGAAGAGGATGAACCTTGCCACGGCATATATCCCCTTTGACTACGCGGGGGCTCTACCAACACAAGAGCTGAGGAGGCTGGTCGAGCACTGCGGGGCTGTGGATGAGGAGCTGCTGGTGGGGATGGATGCTAACTCCCATCACACTTCATGGGGACGTACAGGTACCAACACTAGAGGTGAGGAACTTTTAGCTTATCTTAGCTCTAAGAATTTACTAGTCTTAAATCAGGTGGAAGAGCCGACGTTTGTCACTAGGGCCAGACAGGAGGCCCTGGACATTACGGTGGCATCGAACCAGACGGCTAGGTATATACTAAACTGGCATGTGTCGGATGAACCATCTTCTTCTGACCACAGACATATTAGGTATGATATCTCTCTAAATCCAGCCATGCTTCGGCCAACCAGGGATCCAAGAAGAACAGACTAGGACTCCTACAGGAGGGACCTGGGTGTTCGGATTGAGGAGGCTGGATTGGAATATGGTGGGAGGAGAGAGCTAGAAGACTCTGCCGCATTGGTTGGCGAGGCTATAGTAGAATCCTTTACTGATAACTGCCCTCTTAGTGAGGGGAGAAAAGTAGGGGAACCGTCATGGTGGAACAAGAAGCTAGCCAAACTTCGGAAGACCACCAGGAGACTCTTTAATAGAGCAAAAAAGTGGGACTAGTATAGGAAAACACTAACCGAATACAACAGGGCAATTAGAGAAGCACGCAGGAAGTCCTGGAAGGAGTTTTGTCAAGAGATTGACAAAACTCGGGAAGGGGCACGACTGCATAAAGTGCTATCTAAGGGCCCAGTTAACCCGGTGGGGATGCTAAGAACCCCACTGGGAAATATAACAAAAACTGCAGGGGAAACTGTGGAAGAATTAATCAGAACACATTTCCCTTCCAGTACCCTGAGGAAACTTGGGGGAGCAGACACTGAACCAGTTGCCAAACTCTCCACAAGACGTGGTAAGAGGGAAGTAGTAAGGGCCCCAGAATAGGACAGCCACCCCTAAACTCGGCCGCTACGTAACCTAGGACTATAGGGGTAGTTTTGGATGATGCTCAAGGTCATCCCGACCTTGACCCTAGACCAAGGGGTGGTTTCGACCACGTTCAGGGGGGTAGGGGGTAGTTTTTCGAAAAAAAAAAATCGGCCGCTACGTAACCTAGGACTATAGGGGTAGTTTCGGATGATGCGGGCGGACGTCGTGACCCTGATCCAAGCCTTAGGGGTGGTTTTGAACACGTCCAGAAGGGTGGGGGGTAGTTTTTCGAAAAAAAATAACTCCAAGCCGCTAACCTAGGCTAGCCAAAATGGATCAAACCTAACCTAACCTACGTGTTGGGGGTGACCTCGGTCACGTTCAGGACCATACGCGGGGGATGCTCCGGGGGTGGATTGGGGGTGGGGGGTAGTTTTCGAAAAAATATTGGAAAAACGTGCCTTGACCGATAGGCCTAGTCTAGAGTGCATAAACGCGTCGGTAGGGGTAGTTTCACCTAGGGGTAGTTTTTAAAAAAAATACGAAATTGCCAGGGGGTGGATTGGGGGTGGGGGGTAGTTTTCGAAAAAATATTGGAAAAACGTGCCTTGACCGATAGGCCTAGTCTAGAGTGCATAAACGCGTCGGTAGGGGTAGTTTCACCTAGGGGTAGTTTTTAAAAAAAATACGAAATTGCCAAAAATCGATCGGTTGGATCAACAGACAGTACGGGATATGTCTAGAGTCCAATAAGGAACGCTGCGGGGGTGGATTCACCGAGGGGTAGTTTTTACAAAAAATATAAAATTGCCGAAAATCGACCGGCTGGATCAAATGACCGTATATGGTATGGTTAAAGTCCATCTTGGTGGGCTGTGCGGGCGGTTTCACCTGTTTTTAGATCGCCAAAAATAATTGGGGTCCTAGGTAAAATCCACCCAGGCATCAGTTAAACCCGCCAAGGTAGAGCCAATATGGAGCACGCTATCGGTTAAAGCCAAACCGAGCCCAGCCACCCGGCAGCTAGGCCTTAGGTAAAGCTAACACGGAGCTAGCCCTCGGGTAAAGCCATCACGAGGCCGACCCTTAGGTAAAGTAACCCTGGAATAGCTCCGGTGGTGGGGGTAACTTTTGGAAAGACTTAATGGTTACCTGATGACGTATCAGCGCCTGAGCGAGTCTAGGCAAGTAGTAGGCATACCCCAACTATAGTGTTCTACCCTAAATAAATTGGCTGATGCAGGGCAAGGGGCAAACCCTCAGAGTTAACACACTATCTTGGAGGTAGACCCACCCAAACCTCAGGCATAGCATCCCTGCAGCGGGGATTTAGTCAACCCAAGGCAGGCCCCTAAGTAAAGCCCCCTGAAGAAAAGGCTTAAGGTAAAGCTACCTTGGAGCCTGGTCTTAGGTAAAGCCTCTTTGGAGGTAGACTTTAAGTAAAGCTACCCAAGAGTCCGGCCAGGATGGTTGCTATATCAATTACAACCTATCGACCAAGACAAACACCTCCACCAAGTCCTAGGTAAAGCCATCAAGGTGTCAGACCATAGGTAATGTAACCGAGGAGTCGGGCCTGAGGTAGAGCCGGCCAGGCCTTAGGTAAAGCTACCATTGAGGCAGACCATCGGTAAAGCTACCATGGAGTCGGGGCCTAGGTAAAGCTACCATGGAGTTAGACCATAGGTAAAGCAAACACGGAGCAAGGACTCAGGTAAAAACCATCTCGAAGCCAGCCGATAGGTAAAGTAACCCCGGATTAAGGCATCAAGTGGGGGTGGTTATCAAATAATATACGAAATTACCAAAAAATGATCGGTTAGATCAAACGACCAACGACCTACATAGAGGTCAAATAGTCAACAAGTTGAATCGACCAATCACAACGCGGGGGCCCGGTAGGCCTACGTAAACGGTCAATGTAAGACGAGAAGGCCTATATAACGTGTTAAACCAATATATATGACAGCCCACATAATGTGTTAAACAAATATGCAGGCCTACATACATACTATGCTAGGCCGACATACTATGTCGGTAAATCACCGGCCAAAGCCTATATGAACTGAGATAGTTTCACCTCATATATCAGGCAGAACCACGGGCAGGCAACCGTATAATATGGGGAGTACTATAAGGTATAGCTAAACCAATATATACGATAGACCACATAATGTGTTAAACAAATACGCAAGCTTGCATACATACTATGCTAGGCCTACATACATGAACCCCTAAATGCGCCTACTATGTCGGTAAATCACTGGCCACAGCCTATATGAACAGAGATAGTTTCACCTCATATATCAGGTAGAACCTGGCAATCGTATAATATGGGAAGTACTATAGGGTACATCTACCAATGCATAACCTATCACGCCCATGACGGTCAACAAATATTACAATATAATTTAAAAAATTTACGCAACCCATATACATACAGTGCTAAACCAACATTCAGGCATATATACTATGTTAAACCATCATGCAATATAATCTACATAGCCATATATATATACGCTGTTTAACCAATATGCTGTTTAACCTATATACATCCTGTATTAGGCAAATATCCCCGTTACCCGCATAGGCCTATGTTAAGCCAGGATGAATGATAGCTTATATAGTGTGTTAAACAAATATGCTTGTAAACCTACATAAATAATATGCTAAGCCTACATACTGTGTTAAACAGATATGCGTGTAAACCTACATAAATACCATGCTAACCAGCATGGATACTATCCTACATAAGCTTATATACTATGTTAAACCAGCATGCAATATACTCTAAATAGCCATATATACGCTGTTAAACAAATATGCGTGTAAACCCACATAAATACGCCAAGCCAATATCCGTGCTATAATAGATAGGCGTATATACTATGTTAGGCCTACATACTGCGTTAAACAAACATGTATGTAAGCCGACAAGGGCCTACAAATTATATCCAATGCATAGTTTAGCTAAAGGGCTATCACACACTATACTAAAAGCGGCCCGCAAATTACCACATAATACCTGATACATAGCTTGGCTAATCATTAACACATAGTATGACCCATCACATAATATCCGGTGCATAGCCTCGCTAAATAAGCATAAACCCCCCAAAATTGGCTTATCAATTATGTATGGTCTAGATATAGTCACACATGTCATTTCAAAAGTCAGCCGGAAAGAAACACTACCCTGGTATATAATATGTTAAACCAGCATGCAATATACTCTAAATAGCCGTATATACGCTGTTAAACAAATATGCATGTAAACCGAATAAATACTATGGTAAGCCAACACGCATGCTATCATAGATAGACGTATATACTATGTTAGGCCTACATACCGCGTTAAACAAACATGTGTGTAAGCCTGCATAGATATTATGCTAAGAAGACACGGGCCTACAAAGTATAACACATTATATCCAGTGTATAGTTTAGCTAATGGTTATCACACAGTAGCCTGACTACAACTTGCCCACATAATACCCGACACATAGCTAGACTAATCATTAACACATAATATCCGATGCATAGCCCGACGATGGGTTAACATATAGTATCCGATAAGTAGCTTGAGAATGCCCCAACACATAATATCCGGTGCATAGCCTCGCTAATGGTTAGCACATAGTAGCCGATGCTGAGCCTGGCTATGGAATATCACATATTATCTGATGTGTAGCCTGACTAATGGTTAACACAGCCAATGCATAGCTAGGCTAATGATTAACATAAAGTATCCAATGCATGGCTTGGGTAATGTATATAGTTAGCCTACATTCTGTGTTATCTGTGTAAACTCACATACTATGCTAAGCCGGTTATCCATAAACACAAATCTATGGTGATGCAAGAGTAACCAGCACCCTGACAACAGATACCTAGCATGATCACAGCCTACATTGCCTGATAACAGATACCTAGCCTGACCATAGCCTACATAACTAGACAATAGATACCTAGCCTGACAACAGACACCAATCCTGGAATCAAATACATAGCCCGACAAACGATGCATAGCCCGACAAGGGCTAGCACATAGTATCCGAGGTATAGAATGACTACTGGTTAACACATGGTATCCAAAGCATAACTAGGCTAGTGAATAACTAATGGTTAGTTTGACTATGGTTAACACACACACAGTGTCCGATGCATAGCTTAGCTAATGGATAACACATAGTAACCTATGCCTAGCCTGACTAGGGCTAACACATAGTACCCGATGAATGGCTCGACTAAGGCCAACACACAGTATCCGATGCACAACTTAGGATCGAATATGACGTCATCCAGGGCGGAGATGGTGGCAATGTTGATACCGTGATGGCCAGTGTAGGCTAGATCAAATAACCAGCGTTTCAACCAAACTACTGTCTTACGCTAAGTTTAACCAACATACGCGAAGTTCAAACGAACAGCATTGACACCAAGTCCAAATAGGCTATGGCGGCTATGCCCAGATCAGCGTTTCAGCTAATCAAAATGAAAAACTTACGCTAATCAACCAACATCTACACCGAAGTCAAATGGGTTATGGTTAGTGAAGGCACCGGCAAAAGCTTTAAGCCCTAGACATAATTATAGCTATCAACGCGTACCAAAACAGCTATGCAGAAACCGTCAAGGCCATTACACATATTGTCCAGGTATGTTCTCCATCAAACCGAGACTTTAGACACCATCTCTGTAAAACAGCTAACAAATTATACTCCACCACAATAGGTATGTCAAAACTGTTACCGGCTCATAATCTAATACAATGGTTACGTAACGCCCTTTATCAATTTAAGACCTTAAGCGATATCTTCGTAAAGACAGCCACAATAGTTACGTTAGAGCTACCGCTGCTCACCCTACCATAATAGCTACGTACAGACGGTTAATATTGTATAACCTATCACAAGACTTATGTAAAAACAGCTATGCATAACCTGTCACACAATAACTGCGTAAAGGCAGCCAACAAGGCCTACCCCATTAAAATAGCTACGAAAAGATAACATCCAATACATACCCTATCATATTAGCTATGTAAAGACAATAAATGCGTAAAGGCAGCTAAAAAATGCCTACCCCATTAAAATAGCTACGAAAAGATAACAACCAATACATAACTTATCATAATAGCTAAAGACAGCTAAAGATGCATAACCTAACTCAGTAATGATTGCTATTAAATAATGAACCATTACATTAGCCACGTAAAAACAGTTATCGATCCGTGACCAAGATAATACTTACGTAAGATCTATATCGGTGCTAAGACAATAGCTCCGTAAGGAAAACCTACCACTTCATGAACTACGACAACAGCAAGGTGTGGACGGCTACCAATACATTACTTATCACAGCTACCAACACATAACTCGTCACACTAGCTAAGTAAATAGCGCTACGACTGAATAGCCTATCACACAGGCTAATTGAGGGTCACTAACTAAACCATCACAATATCTCTGTACATGGCAGATGGCGTGATGACCCTCATCTTTATCGCACACCTAACAGTAGGTTAGGTTAGAAGCACTCTGGCTAGCTTAGGTTAGTGGGCTGAAAATAATTTTTTCTAAAAACTACCCCTCTAGACGTGGTTGAACACCCAACAGTAGGTTAGGTTAGAAGCACTCTGGCTAGCTTAGGTTAGTGGGTTGAAAATAATGTTTTCTAAAAACTACCCCTCTAGACGTGGTTGAACCCTCCCCCAAGGCTACGATCAAGGTCACATCGACCGCCTGCATCATCCAAAACCACCCCTAACTTCTACAACCACAGGTCAGTGATGCCCGTGATGGAGATACGACCAACCTTTGAAAGGCCAGTATGACCAGTTTTGACATACCTATTGTGGTGGAGTATAATTTGTTAGCTGTTTTACAGAGATGGTGTCTAAAGTCTCGGTTTGATGGAGAACATACCTGGACAATATGTGTAATGGCCTTGACGGTTTCTGCATAGCTGTTTTGGTACGCGTTGATAGCTATAATTATGTCTAGGGCTTAAAGCTTTTGCCGGTGCCTTCACTAACCATAACCCACGTGCCTATCGGTCAAGGCACGTTTTTCCAATATTTTTTCGAAAACTACCCCCCACCCCCAATCCACCCCCGGAGCATCCCCCGCGTATGGTCCTGAACGTGACCGAGGTCACCCCCAACACGTAGGTTAGGTTAGGTTTGATCCATTTTGGCTAGCCTAGGTTAGCGGCTTGGAGTTATTTTTTTTCGAAAAACTACCCCCCACCCTTCTGGACGTGTTCAAAACCACCCCTAAGGCTTGGATCAGGGTCACGACGTCCGCCCGCATCATCCGAAACTACCCCTATAGTCCTAGGTTACGTAGCGGCCGATTTTTTTTTTTTTTTCGAAAAACTACCCCCTACCCCCCTGAACGTGGTCGAAACCACCCCTTGGTCTAGGGTCAAGGTCGGGATGACCTTGAGCATCATCCAAAACTACCCCTATAGTCCTAGGTTACGTAGCGGCCGAGTTTAGGGGTGGCTGTCCTATTCTGGGGCCCTTACTACTGAGGGAGGACTGGGAAGTGGCAAGGAGGATAGTAACTCCACAAAGGGTAAGATGGGCTATTGGCACATTTAAACCCTACAAATCTCCAGGTCCAGATGGGATCTATCCTGTGCTGCTGCAGCAGGGAATGGATTTGCTGGTACTGGTACTTACTAAATTATACAGGCTAAGCATTGCTTTAGGGCATGTGCCGGCAGCCTGGAAAGCTAGTAAGGTGGTCTTTATACCTAAGCCCACCGGTAACCAATCGGAAGGGAAAGGATACAGACCTATTACACTCATGTCCTTTGTTCTTAAGGGACTTGAAAAACTGGTTGATAGGCATATTAGGGGGGGGGGTGCTTTGGCCATAAAACCACTGCATTGGAACCAGTATGCTTATCAACCGGGGAAATCCTGCGAGGGAGCTCTCCATCAAGTGGTTGGTAGGATTGAGCAAATGATCGCCAAGAAAGGTTGTGCCATAGGTGCCTTCCTCGACATTGAAGGGGCTTTCAATAACCCCTCAGTGGAGACGATGGTAAGTGGTGCAAGACGTCATGGAGTGGATGCAACCACTTGTGGTTGGATAAGTTCCATGTTAACAAACAGGAGCATTTCTGTAGAGGTGGCAGGGGAGGTCAGAAGGGCGGAGACAAGTCTGGGCTGTGCACAGGGGGGGGGGTTCTCTCTCCTCTGTTGTGGTGCCTAGTGGTTGACAACCTTATTGAACTCCTGAATGAACAGGGGTACTTCTGTCTAGGATATGCGGACGACATAGTTGTTTTGATCCTGGGCAGATTCCCTGATACAGTCCTTGAGGTAATCAGAAATCCTCTACGACTGATTGAAGAGTGGTGTAAAAAGGAGAACCTTAGGGTAAATCCAAAAAAGACTGCTCTCATTAACTTCACCAGACAGCAAAAAGATCTGACGACCAGGATGCCCCGCTTGTTAGGTGAATACCTTGAGTTTGTGGGGGAGGTGAAGTACCTGGGAGTTACTCTGGACAGGAAACTCACCTGGAACCCACATCTTGAGAGGACAGTTAACAAGGCCAAAAGGGCACTGATGACTGTGAGAAGAATGGTGGGTAACAAATGGGGATTGAAGCCATCAATGATGCACTGGATGTATCTGAGGGTGATAAGACCTATGATTACCTATGGAGCTCTGGTGTGGTGGACAAAGGCCAACCAGGCACAGACAAGAGCTAAACTGAGCTCTATCCAGAGATTGGCCTGTCTGTGCACACTGGGAGCGATGTCAACTACACCAGGTGCAGCAATGGAAGTAATGCTTAACCTCCCTCCCCTTGAGCTTGTCCTTAGGGGAGAGGCGAGGCTGGCGGCATGGAGATTGCGCAACTCGAGCAACTGGGCTAACCTCCCAGATGCCTCGGGACATATGAGTATCGAGTGCGTGGTCAAAGAACCCGTCTTGGAAATGGGCAGCGATCACATTACTCGAATGTTTGCACCTGACCAGGTCCACCAAACTATGATGGAATGGTCAGGGACATTAACATCGGGAGCTCAGATCTGGTATACAGATGGCTCCAGGATGGACTTCGGCACTGGAGCGGGGGTGTATTGTAAAAACCCAAGGGTAGAACTAGTTTTTTCCTTGGGGAGGCATACCTCTGTCTTTCAGGCCGAAGTATATGCTATAAATGCCTGTCTGGGAGAGATAGCGAGAAGGGAAACACACGGGACCCGGATCGCTATTTTCTCCGACAGTCAGGCAGCAATTAAGGCACTAAACGGACACGTGGTCACCTCGGCCATAGTCAGGGAGTGCCTAATTAACCTACAAGCTCTGGCAAGGCACAATCAAATCATGATAGGTTGGGTGCCAGGGCATACGGGAATACTTGGAAATGAAGCCGCAGATGCGCTGGCCAGGGAGGGATCTTCGACTCCCCTGATTGGACCGGAGCCTGCGGTAGGTATTTCCAAATCCATGGTCAAGATGGCAGTGCGAAGGTGGATGGCTGAAAGACACTGTGAGCACTGGATCAGGGCCGAAGGGATGAGACACAGTAAGCTAACCCTTAGGAAACCTTCCTTGGGGCTGCAGAAGAGTCTCATCTATCTGTCTAGGCAGGAATTGAGGATAGCCACAGGTCTACTCACGGGATACTGTGGACTAAGGAAACATTTGCATAAAATGGGTATCTACAAAGATGAACCAGTGTGCAGATTATGCGGGCAGGAACTGGAGACTGCCACACACATTATTTACAGATGTGAAGTACTTGCTGAGAGGCGCTTCAACCTCTTTGGTGATGGAACGGCTTTGGTGGATGCTGAAGGTAAAACTCTAGTCAGGAAACTCCTAAACCTGGTAAGAGGGAAGGGGTTATTTGACTAGATCAGGGAGGTAAGTACAATATACCTTAAGGTAGCAGTGCTTCGGGCAATTCAAACCCGCTCCCAAGTTCAAAAAAAAAAAAAAAAAAAAAAAAAAAAAAAAAAAAAAAAAAAAAAAAAAACAGTCGGCCAACACAGACTCCGACATGGCCTTCCTCTTTTTCTATACTCATGCTTGAATTTCCCCACACGTTAACAGTATTTCCAAAGTTGTTTTTAACACTTCTACAATTTCAAACCACGCACTAGGAATGTTTTTACCACAGATCATGGTAGAATACACAAGTAGAGAACACAACGAGTAGACCCAAGTAGGTGGTAAGTGTACTTGACAGATAATACCCACGCTAGCCATGATTTATTCCCTGCACACATGTTAACCCCGATAGATCGTAGGTCTTATTAGCCCATTTACCTAACCTGTTCATGTCTTCAGAGGTGAAACTGCCTAAATGGCCAAAACAACATTGATATAAATTTAAACAACACAATTTAATTCAAAGTAATTTTATGAAACTGAAATAAGCACCGCCGGCGACTGCGTCGAGATGTTTTTGTTTTGATTCAAACAATCCGGTAAACAAGTTGTATATGCTGAACGGGCTGCCTCCGGCTGTTTCTATTACCCTTCTAAAAACATTGTGTTGTGACGGTTTGTTTAAAGTGGCCAGAGGATATGCTTGTCAAATAAAATATCGTGAAAATAAAATATCATGAAATAAAATCGTGTAGGCCTATTTCATGTAAGGTGCATTTGTTGTATATTCGTGTGTATGAGCTAGTAACAAAATTGTTCAAACTCAAAACATGTCATTCAATAATAAAGCATTGAACGTAAAAAGTAAACATTTTGTTCAGAAGTTGTGAGGGAGCTTAAAATAACAAGTACCCTAATATAAACAAAAGCTCTCCCAATTAGTCGATTAATTATTTCGTAATTAAACTCAATTCCTACTTAAGTAGAATAAAAATTGTATTCTAGATAATTTATGTAAAATATTGATAATTACTATAAATAAAGTAACACAACATATGCATTGAAACAACCGTTCTACCACATAACCTATAACATAAAATCAGTTGTATTATGAAGATAACATCATGTTATCTGTTATTTTAAGCCAAATAGGACAAAATAACTATATTGTATACTTTGCCCTTTTGTGAAAAGTTCTTCTCCCATGTAAAACTAAAATTCATTAAATATAATTAATAAATTAATATTTGAAAAAAAATTAATAACATCAAACGTCTTCAAGTACAAGTTCAAAAGTGTATTTTAACTTGAGTGAATGAATAAAAAGTAACCATTAACGATTGAAGAATTTATATATTTGAAGAATATATATATATATATATATATATATATATATATATATATATATATATATATTAAATATGGTGAAATGTTTTCTTGTAATATAGTTAATAAATTAAAAATATTTCAAAAACAAGAATAATTTTAATGTATATATTTATTACAATAAAAATATTGAAAAGAACCCCAATACCACAAAAATAATCAAAAATAACAAATAAGACAAGTTACTTAAGATTAAACCCTTATGTACATTTCGATGACCATGTCATCATCATCAGAGGGTCTTGTTACAAAACACAATCTAGCACACAAGAAGTTACAAACTAGAATGATCATTCTAGTTTGTAACTTCTTGTGTGCTAGATTGTGTTTTGTAACAAGACCCTCTGATGATGATGACATGGTCATCGAAATGTACATAAGGGTTTAATCTTAAGTAACTTGTCTTATTTGTTATTTTTGATTATTTTTGTGGTATTGGGGTTCTTTTCAATATTTTTATTGTAATATATTGTACCACTGTGCTCTTGATATTGTGTATATATTTATTGCTATTTAGGAATAAATATATTCATTAAAAGTATCCTTGTTTTTGAAATATTTTTAATTTATTAATTATATATATATATATATATATATATATATATATATATATATATATATATACATTATATAGAGTGTGAACTAATAGAAGGAATTTAAAAAATCGAAGTTGTAATAAGTTGATTACAGACAACACAACTAAGTATTGTAAAAAACGATGAAAAATTGTTAAGGAAATGAAAACAAAAATTGGATTCTGAGAAGGGTTCTGAAAGATAGAGCAAATTGCTAAGTATGGTTATAGCAGTATTAGACAATATGCCTATAAAACAGAAAGACATAAATTTACAATATTTATTAATCACGTGATACAAGTGTAAGGTAAAGTATAAAAACATTATTTTTGCGGAATTTAGTCCCCACAGATATGTTAAGGAATAATAAATGTTTGCACATAGAATTATACTTCTGCTGTTATTAATTATTTTTAATTAATTTGTGCATAGTATGAAAAAAGAATAATTATGAACCACCATTAAGAATAACATCTACCATGACGAACATCCGTAACTACCATAACTTGTCCTATAACGTAAAAACATCTGTTTCATGAAATCATATGCTATCACTTATTTTATGCCAAATTGGACGAAAAGATTATATTGTATACTTTGCCCCTGTTGTGACAAGTATTTCTCCTATGTAAAACTAAAATTGATTAAATTTATTTAATAAATTAATATTTGAAGAAGCTGTATTAACATCAAGTGTCATCCACTACAAGTTTTAAAGTGTATTTAAACTTGAGTGGATGAATAAATATAAACGATTAACGACTGAAATTTTGAAGAATATATATATATATATATATATATATATATATATATATATGAAGAATACATATATATATATATATATATATATATATATATATATATATATATATCGCAATATGTATTCTTGTGTATTAATAAAGAACTAAGTCAAAATACAAATAGGCCTACAAGAATTTTAATTGAATTTACAATTCAAAGCTTTTGGTTGGCTAACAGTGCCAACATCATCAGGAATATTAAACAATTAAAATTCAATTTTAATTGTTTAATATTCCTGATAATGTTGGTACTGTTAGCCAACCAAAAGGTTTGAATTGTAAATTCAATTATAATTCTTGTATTGTATTTTGACTTACTTCTTATATATATATATATATATATATATATATATATATATATATATATACAGTATGTAGAGTGTGAATTAATAGAAGGAATTTTAAAAATGGAAGTTAACATCCGTTAATTACATAGCATAACCTATAACATAAAATCAGCTGTTTTATGAAGTTGTATGTTATCGCTTATTTTAAGCTAAATTTAACGAAATTCCATATCTTGTCCCTTTTGTGAAACGTTTTTCTCCCATATGAAACTACAATTAATTAATTAAATTAATAAATTAATATTTGAAAAAACTGTATTAACATCAATTGTCATCTAGTACAAGTTTAAAGACATATATTTGAGTGCATTAAAAATAAATATATTATTAACGATTGGGAATGTTATATATATATATATATATATATATATATATATATATATATATATATATATATATATATGTATATACACACACATATATATATCTATCTATATATATATATATATATATATATATATATATATATATATATACAGTATGTAGAGTGTGAATTAATAGAAGGAATTTTAAAAATGGAAGTTAACATCCGTTAATTACATAGCATAACCTATAACATAAAATCAGCTGTTTTATGAAGTTGTATGTTATCGCTTATTTTAAGCTAAATTTAACGAAATTCCATATCTTGTCCCTTTTGTGAAACGTTTTTCTCCCATATGAAACTACAATTAATTAATTTAATTAATAAATTAATATTTGAAAAAACTGTATTAACATCAATTGTCATCTAGTACAAGTTTAAAGACAAATATTTGAGTGCATTAAAAATAAATATATTATTAACGATTGGGAATGTTATATATATATATATATATATATATATATATATATATATATATATATATATATATATATATATATATATATAAATATATACACACACATATATATCTATATATATATATATATATATATATATATATATATATATATATATATATATATACAGTATGTAGAGTGTGATTTAATAGAAGGAATTTTAAAAATGGAAGTTAACATCCGTTAATTACATAGTATAACCTATAACATAAAATCAGCTGTTTTATGAAGTTGTATGTTATCGCTTATTTTAAGCTAAATTTAACGAAATTCCATATCTTGTCCCTTTTGTGAAACGTTTTTCTCCCATATGAAACTACAATTAATTAATTTAATTAATAAATTAATATTTGAAAAAACTGTATTAACATCAATTGTCATCTAGTACAAGTTTAAAGACATATATTTGAGTGCATTAAAAATAAATATATTATTAACGATTGGGAATGTTATATATGTATATATATATATAAATATATACACACATATATATATATATATATATATATATGTATATATATATATGTATATATATATTTTAAAACAACACAGGTTATTCAAATACAAGAATATTTATTATTTTAAATCCAAAGCTTTTCGTTGGCAAACAGTACCAACATCATCAGGAATGAAAATTACAATAATATTCCTTTTGTCCCTTTGAACAAAATTCTCATTAATATGAGAATTACATTATTATCTCTCAATAAATTACATTATTGTAATTTTCATTCCTGATGATGTTGGTACTGTTTGCCAACGAAAAGCTTTGGATTTAAAATAATAAATATTCTTGTATTTGAATAACCTGTGTTGTTTTAAATTATTAAACAAGAAAACGTATTTTATATTTATATAAAATTTACCTTACAGGGTTATATAAAAAGTGTTGTGCAATCAATGTAAGTGTTATAATTGTAGGTTAGATTTGAGACTTGATTATTAATTCAAAAAAATTTTGATGACATATTTAATATTTAACACACTGATTAATCGATTAAATATCTAAAATTGTGTGTATTATTACATATATTTGAAAAAGATATTATAAACAACTCAAGATATATAATTTTTATCATTTCTAAAGTATTTATACTGAACATATACTGAACATTTTCATCTTTACAAGTTGATACTGGATCAAACAAATATTTTATAATATACAACTAGAAGCAAATATTTACAATATAATACAGCCTATTCTATACTAATATATTTTAAAATGATTTCTATTAATAATTGTAATGTTGCCTTAACAAAAGACATTAATTTATTTGAAAAACGTAAAATTCAACTAATGAATACTAACTGTAATATATACTTTAATAAACAATGTATTATAAATAATATAATTCCCAAATACGCAAAAATTACAATAAAAAACAAAAATAATATAGCTCAAAAAACATGTAAACAAGCTGAAAAATTATGGGTTAAGAATGAAATTAAAAACTTGTATCAAAAGAAAAATACTTTAACAATTGAAATATATAAGCTACATATAAAATTAGCTTCTATTATGCATAACATAAAATGGGAAGAAAAATATAATAAAATCAATTTATTTATAAATAAAATTAGAAATATAAAAATAAATAGAATAAACAAAAAACTTAAAAATTTGAAGTTAGAAAAACAAATAAAAGATGTACCTGAAATTAAATATCATAATTTTCACCCTAATGTAGTTAATCTATCAAATACTGGATTTAATAATAATGAAATAAAACTACTTGAAAACAATAAAACCAATATAAAAACAGACATAAATAATAATATTAATAATATTATAGTAGATACAGAACTAGCTATTGGTAAACTAAATACAAGCTTACAAGAAAATGCCAGAATCGAAGCAGCTTATGAAATTAAAAAATTGATTAAAAAAAATACAGTTAATAAAACACATAAGAAACAATATTCAGAAATTAAAGATTTAAAACAAAAATTACAAAATAATAATCTTATTACAGTAAAGGCAGATAAAAGTAATGCTATTGTCATTATTGATAAAAATGAGCACATAACAAAAATAGAAAAATACATAAATGATAATCAATTTTGTCAAATATATAAAGATCCCACAAATAAATTTCAAAATAAAATTAAAAATATTATAAAATCTTCATATAAATTATTCAATAAAAATAAAATTAGCAGCTATATAAATGATAATCCAGAAATTCCAATATTGAATGGACTTGTGAAAAAAGACATTATTGTAATTTTCATTCCTGATGATGTTGGTACTGTTTGCCAACGAAAAGCTTTGGATTTAAAATAATAAATATTCTTGTATTTGAATAACCTGTGTTGTTTTAAATTATTAAACAAGAAAACGTATTTTATATTTATATATATATATATATATATATATATATATAT